>WAAB01020796.1:0-27291 GCA_013389865.1 Piaya cayana | reverse complement strand
TCTGAGTGTTCAGAATATTTGATCATCACACACCGACTTGTTTTCAGTTTAACAGTTCTAAGAAATTTCCCAACCAAATCTAATCAACCACTTTCTTGTCCATGAAATATTTGGGATAAAAGGAAAATAACCCAAATTTAGAAGAGCTGACAGTTACCTTTCAGCGTATGGAGAATATGCAGGAGCTTTAATAAAGCAAAGGCAATATCTTTTTACAACCAAGGTTTTGTAATCAGGCACTTGCAGGGTTTTCTGCACAGTCTGCTTCAAAAACCACAAAAGGTAACTGGTTAAAAGAAAAAACTAACCCACACACTCTCTGCTTTCCTTCTGCTGATCTTCCCTGAAAATTGCCTGGTGTTCTGATCAAGATGCTTGTTCACTAACAAAGTTCCAGCGATACCCAGCTCATTTCACGCAGGCATCATAAAAAACACAATAAGACTTCACGTTATGACTGCTACGGTTCCAAGCTGCCCGTTAAAGCGATGGCCAAAGCCTTCCCCCAGGAGTAAGCACTTGTGGCCAACGTTGCAGACAAAGCTAATGAGAAATAAAGCAACTTCTTAAGGCTATGATAGCCAGAAGCTTATAGAGAGTAACGGGAAGGAACATTTACCAGGGAAAAAGTGAGCAGGGGAAGAGGCAAATGTGGAGCTAAGGGAACCATTTACTTCTCTTATTATTACTGCGTTAGGCAGAAAAAGCTACAAATGAAGTTGAAAGGGTCATAGCCAGGAGCTGCGCATTCATAGCGACACTGCAGCAAGCGCTCGCGGAGCTTATCAGAGTGTGATCCACACAGCTCACACCGATTATTCACGGAGAAGTCACTTTTTCTCCTTATTAAACTGCATTACAGGGAGCTAAACTACATTTGACATTTTCCTGTGAGTACTTCTTCCCCATAAACTGCATTAAAGCTGTTACAGAGACTGTACGATAATGAGCAGACTGAAGTCCATGAAATAATCTCTCCATTACAATGTGGGCCTTAATGCAGAAAGAAATTAAGAACTTAATTTCTATAGGAAACAGCGATACTCTGAAATCGAAGGTTAAAGCGCTGAACTGTGACTCGGAAGACATGAATTTAATTTCCAGATTTTCCACTTAGGTAACCTTGCTGGAATTATTTTACAGGAGGATAATGCCGCCTCGTAGGACTGTTGGGGAGATAAGCCCGTGCGTCAAGTCTCAGCTCGCAGGACAGCCAGAGCCGTACAGGCACACGCACAGATAGAGATGCCTACTCTGTCTTTACTGAGCATTAGATCTAAATTAAATCTGCGCTGCCCACTACAGCCTGGCACTCAGCACACCCTGACTCAGCTTTTGAGTTCCCAATCTGGTGTTTGCTGCTTGGGTTGCAGGCATCCACGTCTGAGAGCCGCGCGAGCCCAGGTAGCAGCAGGGACATAGAATCATAGAATCACCAGGTTGGAAGAGACCCACCAGATCATCAAGTCCAACCATTCCTATCAAACACTAACCCATGTCCCTCAGCACCTCGTCCACCTGTCCCTTAAACCCCTCCAGGGAAGGTGAATCAACCCCCTCCCTGGGCAGCCTGTTCCAGTGCTCAATGACATCTTCAACCACACCAGGTTGCTCAGAGCCCCCTCCAACCTGACCTTAAATGTTTTCAGAGATGGAGCACCCACTGCCTTCCTAGGCAGCCTGGGGCAATGCCTCACCACCCTTGCTGAAAAACACTTCTTCCTTACATCCAGTCAATATCTCCCCTTCCTGAGTTTAAGGCCGTTACTCCATGTCCTGTCACAACAGGCCTCACTAAATAGTCCCTCCTCAGCTTTCCTTTAAGTATGGGAAAGCCATTTTAAGTACTTACACTTTGTTTATTTGCAGTGTAAATACACCTTCATATTTCTCATCAAGGCCAGGGAAATGACTTTTCAGTCATGAGAGAGACAATAAAGTAAGCACTTACGGAAGCAAATCACTCAAACTTCCTATATTGAAAAGAGAGATATAACAAATGTACTATTAACCTTATTAAAATACTTTAAAAGATACATCAGAGGAAGGTAACAGTTTAAAACACTGCAAAATAAACTTGATGATTTCTGAGCTGGCTGGGGTAACCCAATCCAAGCTGCTCCTTTCCTTCTTGTGCCAGGAGGATGCACTGAGTGACACCTGTTAACATTTACCTGCCTCTTGCATTAACTCCTTCAAACACATTCAAAGCTTGTTCAGGTAGAGAGAGTAGAAAAATAATAGGGAAAATAGGAATTTCTTTGCATGCATACAAGGAGATGAGGATCAATCCAAGCTGCCACTTGTATTCCTTCTACTTTTGATGAAAACAAGAAAGCAAAATTTGAATATTTAAAAAGAGGCAGAATTGAGTATTTGAGTATTTCAGCCCACACAAAATCACTGAGCCCAACGCACACTGCTAAACCAGATCCCTGAGACCTCATGTGCTCAGCTCTAAACCCCTCCAGGGATGGGGACTCCACGACCTTCCCGGGCAGCCTCTGCTAGGGCCTGAGAACCTTTTCAGTGAAGAAATTGTCCTTGATACCCAATCTAAACCTCCTCAGTGCAATGTGAGGACATTTCCTCTTCTCAAATACACAAGATACAAAATACAGTGAACAAAATAAACCCCAAGAGGCTCCTGAATCACTGAAGTTGGAAGGGAAGGATTGTCATGCTGTCCCAGCAGTCAATGGAAAACACGTTCCCAAAAGCTTCAAAATCTGCTGTGCTGAAGCTGAACTGATAAAAACGGCCACAACACGAGGAATTAGGATATGCAGAAGCCACTGTTCTTGTCATATTCCTGTAAAAGCGGGTGTAATTTCCACAGGAAAATTAAGCTGCAGCTAATGTTGCTAATGCAAATCTCCAATTTACTGTGGGCACTCATGCAAAAAAATCAGCACACAATGGCACAATTAAAAAGTTTCACTGTTAATGGAAAAATGTAGTTTAATACAAAAATATCTTCTCTAATGCTCTAGGGAGGCAAGAAGAGGGTTTAAATTATTAATAAGGATTTTCTTTACCTCCATTCCAAAGGGAAATTTCAGCACATGAATTTTGGACTTGGAATCCTCCATTTTCTAGCTGGTGTTACACGAGGACATGATACGATTCGTATGAGTGATCACCTCTTGGTAGACGGACCACATTTTGCTTGGCATCGTTCAGACATGGAACTAAATGACATTACTGCACCATCTCTAAGACAACAGAGAGGGGGAAACAAATGGGCAGAACACAGGAAAGGAGATGGCATTTGTCAGTGTGACAGGCGGCAGCCTCAGCAAAGCATCAGAGTAACTCTTATCAACACCTTACAGACACTGCAACAAAGAGGAAAAGTGAGGAGCAATAGGAAAGACAAAGAAAAGTTAGCAAGGGAATGGCAGGAGGATGTGCAGGGGAGGGTTCGGTTGGACATCAGAAGGTTCTTCCCCCAGAGGGTGGTGGAACCCTGGAACAGCACCAAACCTTATAACATACCATAAGCATTTGGCCAATACCCTCAGGNTTCCTAATCTCTAGCCTGAACCTCCTCTGGCGGAGCTCGAGGGCAATCCCTCTCGTCCTGTCCCCTGTCACTTGGCAGAAGAGTCCAGCTCCCTCTTCTCCACAACCTCCTTTCAGGGAGTTGTAGAGAGCAATGAGGTCTCCCCTCAACCTCCTTTTCTCTAGGCTAAATGCTTGCTAGAAGTACCCTACACCACCTCTGTGACTGTTTATATGCAAGACAAGCTCAATGGGCTGCTCTTCACATAAGCAACACTCTGAAACCAGAAGTATCGGAATGAAGTGGAAAAATGGACTAAAACAGAGAACAAGCTNCTCCTCTTCTCCAGGCTAAATGTTTGCTAAAAATACCCTACACCACCTCTGTGACTGTTTATATGCAAGACAAGCTCAATGGGCTGCTCTTCACATAAGCAACACTCTGAAACCAGAAGTATCGGAATGAAGTGGAAAAATGGACTAAAACAGAGAACAAGCTGGGAAGTTTGAATGACAAGAAAATGCATGATTCCTCCCCGCTACTGTCAAGTCCTTCACCAGAAAAGGGAAACCTTGAAACTATAGAGAANAAAATACCCTACACCACCTCTGTGACTGTTTATATGCAAGACAAGCTCAATGGGCTGCTCTTCACATAAGCAACACTCTGAAACCAGAACTATCAGAAGTAAATGGAAAAATGGACTAAAATAGAGAACAGCCCGGGAAGTTTGAATGACAAGAAAATACATGATTCTTCCCAACTACTGTCAAGTCCGTCTTCACCAGAAAAGGGAAAACTTGAAACTGTAGAGAGACAACACAGACCAGTATCTTCTTTTTTCCAGCAAATGTGAGGCAATAAGCTATTTCAAGTAAGTTCCTCATGTGATTCTATCCCTCTGTTCTTCTCTTGAGACCTCACCTGGAGTGTTGTGTCTAGTTCTAGAACCCTCAACAAAAGAAGGAGAAGGAACTGCTGGAACTGGCACAGAGCTACAAGGATGATCAGAGGGCTGGAGAACCTCCTATACAAGAACAGGTTGAGAGACTTGAGGTTGGAGAGGAGAAGGCTCCGAGGAGACCTTAAATCAATTTCTAGTACCTGAAGGGGCTACAAGAAAGCTGGGGAGGGACTGTTCACAAAGGCTTGTGGTGATAGGACAAAGGGGAAGGGGCATAAGCTGGAGAGGGGCAGATTTAGACTAGGCAGAAGGAGGAATTTCTTCACTATGAGGGTGGGGAGGCCCTGGCCCAGGCTGCCCAGAGCCGTAGTGGCTGCCTCATCCCTGGAGGGGTTCAGAGTCACGTTGGATGGGGCTTTGAGCAGCCTGGTCCAGCAGGATTGGAACTGGGTAGACTTGAAGGTCTCTTCCAACCCAACTATTCTATGACTCTGTCAACATTCAAAGAATGCTCTTTCCAGCAAAGATCATTCCTCTGTGTGCGTGTCTCTGCATCTGTGTGTGCCAGCATACACGTCTGTTACGAAGACGAAAAAGCAGCTGAGGGAAACTAAATAGGGGAAGAGTACAGAGTTCTGCAATAATTTCTGCGCAGCCTTACATCCATAACTTTGCAGAAGACACAAGACTAAGTTTAATCTCAATTTGTGAATAAGTCTTACATAATCACCTCCCCCATTTTATACGGTGAGGCAATTTGCATTCCTCCCAAGGAGATAAGTTTTTAAAAATCTTCTCTGGTACCCACTGATAACAAATGGGGGAACCGAGTATAATAAGATATCCTGATGAATTAGTCCCTATAGAAAAAGTTATCTTTTACTGAGCCCATCAGGTAAGCCTAGATAATCACTAAATATTTTGTATTCACTTTTCTTTATTATCTCCTGCTTTGTGTTTTTACTGTGCCCAGGCGGAGCATTTGCGATTCCCTGTCTTTTTCTTTTACCAAATGGCAAAGAAGGATAAAGGACTCGGGAACATCAGGTACAGGTAAACAAGAAACATGTATGATACTCTTCTATTTATACAGGTTACTTACTAGGTAAAGCATTCATTTTAAATACTAACCCATCTGTTTTATGAATTCTATCCACAAAAGCGGCATTTTTACAGCAATTACTGCATGATAAGCATCAAATAAGCTTTAAATGAAGAATTGTAACCTGTGCGTAAGGCATGGAAGGAAAGAAAGGGGTCAAGGCAATGATATCTTATAAAATTAACAAGAAAGGAAAAGCGATAGAGCCTTCACTCATGATTCTGCTTAAGTTAAGGGGTAATTAATAACTTCAGCATTAAACTGCAAATAGTATTTTCACAACACTAGCTTTCTGATCTGAGATGTTAACCAGAGAAATAAAATCACTTTCCATCTACACAAAAAAATTAAATTACATGCTAAATATAGTATATAATATATTGTACTAATTCGCAACTCCCTTGCCAGTTCTGCTAATTTTTTTAGCTGCATCCGAGATAAGCATCTCCAAAATAATCCGTGACATTTTTCAAAGCTGTACTAACAACGAATAAGGCCCTGAATCATGTTTGCATGGGCATCTTTCTTTTCCCCAGTGAAGAAAACAAACCACAACAGATGTATTGCATACGGTGGCTGTGGAAACACACTCCATGGAAATCCAGGCAGAACCCTTGGCGGTAGCAGAAAGATGTGGAGAGCAGGTGAGAAGAAAGCAAACAGTAAGCAAGAAAGGTTGGGAGATCATTCAGGCTTTATATAACAGATCTTACAGTGAATCTTGGAGGCAGAGTAAGATTTAAGAGGATATTTAAACTGACACTGGAGAAATGCAAGCTTAATGCAGACAAGGAACACCAAAGCGATGATTTGAAAACGTTCAGCTTAGCAGAAAACAAACATGATTTCCCAAGGGATTTTCCCCCTTAACCAGAAGTTTTGATGAATACCGATGAAGAGCTGAAGAACTAACCGACAGCAGCTTTAATGCATGTAAAAACTGAATCTGGGGTTGCAGGTGCTCCAATTTCTAGAGTAACACAAAGTAACCTGGTAGTAAACACACACAAACCAGGTTCAGTTCTGATCATTTGGATACTCTGGTTCTGTTGAGAAAATCCTAAGTCCTAAAGCAGCCAGTTTAGTCTTTTAAGTCAACAGAACGTTTCCTATCTCTCTTGCGAACTACAAGAAAGAATAAATTCTCATCCACTGGATTTTGATTTCCACCTTCTGTCTGAAAAATCTAATAGACAATCATAATGACTATCAAAACATATAGTAAAAGCTTGGGATTTTTATAAATGGGCCATTTTTATTTAATCCTCTATTCAGATAATTTAATCTAAGTCACTCTTCTCTGAAAAACTGCGATTTATGGGTTTAATAACCTTCTGGACTTCCAAGGAAAGCCAGATTCGGGACTCAATAGCTGCTGTGTCAAACTAAAAATGATAACTCAAGCTTGGTGTGTATCCGCAGTGCCTCGAGACTGGATGCCACAGCATCTATTAAGGCAGGAGCTCCATTTGAATCTCTTTCACAGAACCATAGTATTTTCAAGTTGTCTCTCCTCTTTGAATTCTCAGCCACCTGCAGCTGAGTGTGTATTAAAAGCGACCCTTTCTTCAACTCTGTTTCCTCGAAACACATGGAGCCTGGGCAAGGTGTAAAACTGCAGGAAACGCTGTCAATAAAAAGCCCACTTGCAGCTAACCAGGCTTTACTATTAACAAGGAAAACAAAAGATCGCTGATTTTAAGTACTGGTATTCAGATAAGAAAACCTCTTTGTTAGTTGAGATGAAGAACTCGTAAAAGCTGTTTTTCCAAACACTGTTGAACACGTGGAAATGAGGATCCAGCATGCTCACAAATATTTTAAGTGAATGAAAAGTTCAATCACAGTGCTCACATTTTATCACAGACAGTTTAAAATACTTATTTTGCTCTTCACCTGCTTTCATATTTTCCCATTTTGAAAACAGGCATTTCAGTTAATTTTAGAGCACCATCCTAGCCTCTCACTTTCTTCAAAGCATTATCTTAACATGAAAGCCAATATCATATTGCCAGGATATGAAATTAAATACACATCCTCGCTGCCTTTTTTTTTCAGTTTAGTTGCTGTTTCTCCGAGCAAGTTCTGAAGTGCTTCCAAATACATTTAAAGGCATTGAATTTATTTTTATTCCAGTAAATTGCTTTCTCAAGTGGCATTGTATCCTTAAGGTGCGATATCCAGTTATTAACTGTAGAAAATAGTCACAATTCCTCAGTACAGGGGGTTTTTTTCCAGCAATAACCGCAAGTGCGGGATATAAGGATCTACAATAACACTTCTAGTAAGGCATAAAAATAGAATTCAAGAAAGGTAAGGAACATAAGGAATAGTCTTACATGGACAATAGTTAGCTGGTTTGATTCAAGTACAAGATAACAAATTTAGGTAAATGTCCTTTCTTGACTACCCAATGAGCATTTATTGCTTTCTGTTATGTATTATATAACTTAATACACAAATCCTTTGCAACAACATCCAAAACTAATTAATGACCCAAACGGGCTTCTGGCTACAATTAAAGGCAAACTTAAAGATAAACCGTTACTTTAGACTCGCCCCTTTACAGCCTGTCACACATGCATATCATAGAATCATAGAATAACCAGGCTGGAAGAGACCCACTGGATCATCGAGTTCAACCATTCCTATCAAACACTAAACCATGTCCCTCAGTGCCTCGTCTACCCGTCCCTTAAACACCTCCANGTCTTCTTTCTCCTCCAAGCTGTTGGGCTTATTTTGGTTTTGGAGGTTCACTAATAATTCAGGTGGATTTACTGCAGCCTCCTCAGAGAGGCAGCGCAGAGATGTCATTTTCAAGCTTTCTCTCATGATTGGACCAGATTTAATAGTCCATACAAAATAAAATTATTCAGATTATCACCTTATGAATAAGTTAGGGATCAGCCAAACAGAAAGCCAGAACTGAGCATGAGAGACTGAGCAGAAACCTGCCCAGATCAGTCAAAACCCAAAGCAGTACTGTGTGCATGTGTTGCAAAATGCATGCAATCACCAAAAGAACAGACTTGCAACTGCTGCATTGTCATTATTAAATACGTACGTATCGTTTCCATTTTCACAGATAACATCTACCTTACACTAACATCAGTGCAGTTAAATTTGTGCTGCTGCTCTCCTTGGCTCCAATTCCCTGCGCTGTTTCTAGAGGTACCACTCCTGCACAACGCTGATGTTTCTAGCAAGTCAACCGACTTCCCAACTCTTCATCTGCATGAGAACTACACGAGCCAAATCCTTGGAACCTTAGAGCATAACTACTTAGAATCCCATTTGTCCCATCCCTGGATTAGGATCAGGTCAGATGGGGCTTGGAGCCCCTGATCCAGTGGGAAGTGTCCCTGCCCATGACGGGGGGGTGGAACCACATGATCTTTAAGGCCCCTTCCAGCCCAAACCTTTCTATGATCGTATGTTTCTTGAATGCAACAGGTAATTAAACTTCTACAATTAAGAGGAGGAATACAGTTTTTCTTCAGGGTGGTACATCTGGAAGCCATCTGCTGGCAGTGTGAGTGCAGCAGGAGCATCATCAAGCTACCTAAGTCTTATGTTTAAGACAAAAGTTCAGTTTTTAAAATTAAAACCTTGTCATAGCTAGACAACAAGTCAAAATCATCTGAGTTTTGCTACTAGCTCTGTTTTAATATATTTATGCTTATTCTTCCTAGCAAGCCCAGAAACATCACTGCTTACAGACTATTTTCACCATCAAGCTAATCAAAATTTAAACTCTCCTGATTTTTAACCCAAGGGAATAAACTGCAATCAAATCCAAACTGCAAAAATATTCAGCATTATAATTCTGTTCGCTGGAACCTGAGTTTATAATCTGCTCTGGTTCCCATTTTTATATCTGTTAACCAAATCCCACACTTCTCACATAAAAGATGAATCTCAGCCTCTGTAAAATCGTTCTGCCCTGGTGTTCTACTGCATTTACACTCCCAACAAATATTATGACCCTTTTCTCCACCTTCACAGGCTTCAGAGAGGGTGTCCCCCGAATGCTGCAGTGTTTTTTCAGAAATGTACTTCAAGTAAGTGTTTCTCAATGACCTGTTGAACAATAATACTCACAGATGAAATTAATGCGCTGTTAAGGGTCCTACCTGCTCACTGCTAGAGTCGTGCCCTTACAAAACGCTGCTCAGTTTACACTCGCCAGATTTCAGGGGTTGAGTATATTCTTCAGCACAAGGTCTGGGCTCACTTGAGTATCAGCAAGGAATTCTGAATCATGGACGGGGAAAAAAAAAAAGAAATATTAATTCTCAGAAATGCTTCATGTAGAAGAATCATAGAATAGTTTGGGTTAGAATGGACCTTAAAGATCATCCAGATAGTGTTTCCCAAAGACCACTTGGGTAAAAAGATCTCTTTCTCTACTTAAATAAAGGCTGAAGGACCAGTTTCACACAGGTCATATCATCCTCAGGAACATGCACCAACAGAGCAACTCTCATTGCAGAAGGAACTGGACCTCCCAGCTCCAGGTCAGAAGAGATGTTCCAAGTCAGCTGCTGGTGCTGTTGGACTGCATTGACTACACCAGCAGGCAGCTCCAGATTTGCAGCTTTTTAACAGCCTCTCCAAACAGCAGCCTGGGGAGACAGCATCTGCCTTGAATCTGTTTGTCAGTAAGCTGCACGTGAGGGTATGAACTACATTTGAGCATCAAGTTATTACTAACGTTCAACATAGTGCTTGAAAACAGCGAATGGATTCTCTAGACCTGAAGAAAAATCTGCTGCTACAGAACTGGGTGATAGAGTGAACTGGACCAAATGGAATTGATGAGGCCCTGGCCCAGGTTACCAGAGCAGTGGTGGCTGCCCCGTCCCCGGGGGGGTTCAAGGTCGGGTTGGATGGGGCTTGGAGCCCCTGATCCAGTGGGAAATGTCCCTGCCTATAGCAGGGGTGGCACTGTGTGGGCTTTGAGGTCCCTTCCAAACCAAATCACTCTATGATTCTATGAAATGCCAGTACTTTTAGTACTGAACACACAAAGTCTCTATCCTGTCATAGCTCACTGCACAGCCTGAGCAGAAGCAGGTCAGCCTGAAGTCACAACTCCTCTGTCCCCTGGGTCTTGCCTGTGCACAGTTACATGTCCCAGTTATGGATCGTTCAAGTATGATCAAGCAGTATGAAGCTGCAAACATCTGAGTCTGCTGGCTTTACAGTCTACTGCAGAGATATTCTTAGGAGAGCTGAATGAACTCCCTTGTGAGTTCCACGAGTGAATTACATGCGCTTATAGCACAATGTAGTAGAATGTACCAGTTTAGGTGGGATTAACAAAGATCTACTCCAACCTGAGACTTGAGAAGGTGAGGGCAAGGACGAGAAAGCTTATGGGAACGCCAGGCAGAGAAAAGCAGCTGGATCACCACGCAGGGCTGAACTGTACGGAAAAAGCATCTACAAGGAGCCTCAGGATAAAAACTGGATAAGAGAAATGGCACAGTACTGACATAAAACACCAGGCTAGAGCTGGGAAGGAAGGCTTGGACCAGCCTCCCTGTGTGACATGACTGGCATGGGCTACTCCCCACTTTTTCAACGCATGTATTTTTCTCCACCACCATTTTCCATGCAGGTGAGCATTGTGACCAGCATCAAGAGACTGATCTATATTCTTCCAAAGACTTTTCTGGCCAGTATAGTGCTGACATATATACAAACAGTTAACCTTGCAGCCACATCTTCAATCAGTGCAGTCTAAGATATTTCCTAAGGTTAGTCAGCAGCCTGGGAGATTTATTACTAACTCTAATTAACCAAGCTAAATGGCTTTATTAAAAATACATTGTCATTAAAGAATGTAAGAAGGGGAACTGTGCACTATATATTTTAAGAACCACACTAGACATTACAAAACCACTTACAAAGCCGATACAAGTTTGCTGAGGACGTGGCTGATCACTCACGTCTGCAACATTTTCGGGACATCCCACTGTGAGAAGCTTTAAAGAAAAGGCTGAAATTACCGTACACTTTAAAACGCCCATCAACCACTAAGATTACAAATGGAATAAAATCAATGTATTTTAATCTGAAAATGCGTGCACACAGCAGGGATAACCACTAACTTTTTTCTTGAATTGGTTTGCTCTTAACTTGATGGCAGCCGTTCCGTTAATTCGTAGGAAGGAGCATAGAGCAAGTTTCAAAACTATAGACTATCAAGAACGCATCGCTTTGTTTCCCATTTGAGAAGCTCTCAGCACTTCACGTTCTATAAAGATGCTATTAATCTAGCCAAACTTTTTAAATTATTACAAAAATAATTAAGCTAATGGCTGCGTGAACAGTGCAAATGCATCTATTACAAACCCAAGTCCTAGAGGATATTTTTCAGTGGACTTGGCTTCAATCATATATGTGATGGAAAACCACTCTGAAAGCTACTTTTACATTTATTTAATTTTATACTTGATTATACGTATGCAATGAGCCAGTGGGAGGCCCTGCCCATGGAAGGGGCTTGGAACGGGATGAGCTGTAAGGTCCCTTCCAATCCAAACCATTCTACGTTTCTACGGAAAAAAGTAAGACTGGGTCTGAGAGAAGCTGGAGATGTTCACTGCTACATTTTATTCCATCTAAACCTTATTTATGTTTCCCCTTGGAAGCTACAAAGCTACAGAGAGTTTTGTTTGAAAAAAAAACCCTCACTATTATTACCCTGTGCAGTCATTTCAGCAGCTTTTATAAACAGGCAAAGCTTTGTTTTCAAACCACCTTCATGACGCTCAGAAATCACATTCTCAGACCACTGGACTCAGTATCCATGGGATGGTAAAGTCTTAGAACAGTGGCTGATGTAGCACCTCAGTCTGATCGTTCCCCTCTGACTGGAGAGGAACACACAACCTGAGAATGACTCAGAGCAGATGATTAAGATCATCCTGTGTTGTCTTAACTCAGGTATCAGCAAAATGCCTCTACCTTATACTAAGGTGTTAACTAACCATGTCTTGATCTACCCATTTCACATAGAAGAAACATCTCTTTAAACAGTTTTCCACATACTTTTGTGTACTTTGGGGTGCACTGAGAAGAAAAGGGAAGCCCACAAAGAAAAACAGACTCAAACGAACACCTAAACTCCTAAAATCCTACTTAAAACATGCAGACAACAGTTGTTACAGAATTAAAAATTCTTATCTCACAGAGAACAGAGTTTTATAGAGAAAGCTTAACTACGTGGAGAAAAAAAAAAACCTAAAACCCTAGAATATTGAGGATTAGGAAATAAAGTACATGTAAAGATAAAAAAAAAGCCCTGCATTGTTATTCCAGAAAGGACTCTGTCTGTGGCTGNTTTTACTTAACTTACCTCTCACTCATTTCCTAGAATAAACAATTCCTCATTGCATTACTCACTTCACAGTGAAACTATTCATAGAATCACAGAATCAGAGAATTACCAGGTTGGAAGAGACCCATCGGATCATTGAGTCCAACCATTCCTATCAAACACTAAACCGTGTCCCTCAGGACCTCGTGTACTCATGCCTTAAATTCAATGAAAGCCCAAGTGCTCTGAACAGAATCATGGAATGGTTTGGGCAACAAGGGACTTTTATGATCATCCAATTCCAACCCACTGGATTGGGTTGCTCAGTCTCATCCAACCTGGCCTTGAACACAGCTCCTCCAAGAAAGAAGAAAAACTAGCTATGAAATAAAGATTGTGGAGTTTTATTCCCCAAATACAAATGTTTATCAAATATATCTGGTATCTTTATCCTAAAAAGTCACTACAATAAAAAGCTAATGCAAAGATAGCTCTCCTCCCCCCCAACACATTTCTGCAATGAAGTCACTATACTGTTATTTTCAATTGCCAAGTCCTAAGGGTAACTACATCTATTCCATACATGGAGATCTTGCATCACAAGGCTTTGTAAAATGTATTTCTCACAAATATTGATTGCCCAGACTGACACTGCTGCAGCACCAGCAAAGGTAATTTGGTGCCAAAATCCAAGGGATGCCCATGCTGAGGAGCCAAAGTGATCCGTTATGGCTCTGTTCATCTTGTATCTGCAATGTCCCAAACACTCCTACTATGACGAATGTAAGAAGTGATTAAGTTTGCCTCTTACATCAGTATAAATGAGAAAATACGGCATTTCTTACCTGTGAAATTAAATGTCACATTACTTCAAAGGCAAGAAATCTTGCATTGGAAACATTGTCCTGTGGAGGATCTGCAAAGCACAACTACTCTGAGTGAGTGTCCTCAGTCATAAGCAAACAGTTCATTGTATCTGCCCAAAATACCTTTTATAAACTGCATTCAATGTTATCTGCAGCTACAGGTAGAACAGACTGTAAGCCACTCATGATAAGTCAGTCATGACCCTCAATCCATTTGCATGTAGCATTCCCATAGCTCTCAAAACACAGATGGGAGACAGCACCATTGTCTCCTTTTATTGCACAGAGAAGGTTCAAATGGTAGGTCCCTGGCAAAGGTAATAATAGAAACACCCATCTGCATCCCCAAGAAATAGAGATCTAATACTGATCCTGATGNAACCAAAGCGATCCGTTATGGCTCTGTTAATCTTGTATCTGCAATGTCCCAAACACTCCTACTATGACGAATGTAAGAAGTGATTAAGTTTGCCTCTTACATCAGTATAAATGAGAAAATACTGCATTTCTTACCTGTGAAATTAAATGTCACATTACTTCAAAGGCAAGAAATCTTGCATTGGAAACATTGTCCTGTGGAGGATCTGCAAAGCACAACTACTCTGAGTGAGTGTCCTCAGTCATAAGCAAACAATTCATTGTATCTGCCCAAAATACCTTTTATAAACTGCATTCAATGTTATCTGCAGCTACAGGTAAAACACACTGTCAGCCACTCATGAGAAGTCAGGCATGACCCTCAATCCATTTGCGTGTAGCATTCCCACAGCTCTCAAAACACAGATGGAAGACGGCACCATTGTCTCCTTTTATTGCACAGAGAAGGTTAAAATGGTAGGTTCCTGGCAAAGGTAATAACAGAAACCCTTCTGCATTCCCAAGAAATAAAAATCTAACATTGATTCTGATAATTTACCCAGGGAGCCCTACAGAGATCAGGATTGCAGGAATCCACAAAAGCATCCCCTGTCCCAAGATATCATGGGTTCACGTACAGAAACAAGCCATAAAAGCAAAGGAATGCCTCTTTTTTAAGAACCTGAACCATGTAAATATTTAGTGATTTATCCCAGATCAAGCTGCAAGTCTCTAGGAGAGCTTGTAAACCAAATTCTTATCTTCAGAGCTACAAATCATTATTCAATTCACCCTAATAATATATATATATATCAATAGAGATACCCCTGGCGGTGTTCAAGGCCGGCTTGGATGGGGCTTGGAGCCCCTGACCCAGTGGGAGGTGTCCCTGCCCATGGCAGGGTTGGAACTAAATGGGCTTCAAGGTCCCTTCCAACCCTAACTACTCTATGATTCTATGAAAATGGTTACACAGTCAAGACAATTTACCCTTAAAAAAAATCCTAGGAATCTACCGTAAAAATTCAGGACAGGAAAGAAAATGATTTCTTACAGCTTCTGATAGCTGGGCTCTTCAGAGTGAGTCTACAACTTTCGTTTTCCTTGAGGAAGACACAAGAGGCTCATTTGTCAAAACAGAGGAGGCAATGAATAGATAAGTGGAAGTGATCTAAATCATCCCCCAGCTGAGAAAAACGCAGTGCAGTTTAATACAAACCAGAACGCATCCAAATCAGTTGATCTAAATCACAGCTCGGCCTTGTCTAGACCATCATTACACAGTTCTCAGTTTCTCTTTACTCAGATGTCAAAAATGGAAATCAAAAAGCCTTGCTTCGCTATGCAACTGAGAGCAAGCTCAAGCCTCGTTAATTTCTTTCTAAGAAAAAAGCAATTTTCACTGAGACCAAAAGCATCAGAGAGGAATCTGGTGATTCATCCCCTTGAGGGAGGGAGGAGGAACAGCAACTTGTTCTTTGTTGGTTAAACTCAATGACTCCCAGCAGCAGCCCCAAGGGGGGAATTACCAAGGTCATTCTAAAACTGCATTTAAGATACTCAAAAGGGGCATAATCAGAGTCACACATGCTGGTCTCTCCATACATTCTATTTAAAAAGCAAATATTAAATACTTTATTCAGAAATAAGAAGAAAGTCCAGAAAACTAAATACTTCTTAGGGCAAAGCTACTGTATGTGTCCAAAACTCAGCAAGATGTCCTGACCTCTATCACTAAATGCTTTCAAGGAACTAATCTATCCTCTATTCTCAGCCTTCCAGTACTTGGAAAAGTGCTGCAGTAGACATTAATAGACACACTTACATAACATTCTCTCTTACTCACAAGTTCGCAAGGAATAGTTTTAGTAGCATTCCCCAAAAGTCTAACGTGTTTCTATTATAGGAAATATATTTCATTACTTTTTCTTTTTAGATTAAACACATAGCAGTATCTTGAAATGAGTATATTTAAGATATTTAATATCAAAACCAATCCTATGAAAATCAATACTCAGAAACTCCTTATATAAATACATAGTTTTCATAAGTTTTTTGTTTTACACTGTATCTCAGTTCTTGTGCAGACTCCCACAGCTTTCAAAATGATCTGAGGATCACCAAGAGCCTACACACTCAAACAGAAGTTTTGAAATACAAGTAAGTAAGAATGGAAACAGTCCTGGTTGTAATTGCTCACTATGAATGAATCTTAACCACCAAAAATAAAGTAAATCAAGTTTGTGAAGTAAGCTACAAAAAAGCAAACTGAAGTATGAGATGACTAAACCCTATTTTGCTTTTCCTCAGCTACTAGTTTTCACAAGAATTTGACAATTCCTGAGGAAAGACGTGAACAACCACTACTAAAATGACCTAAGACTCAGATTTATTTTAAGGTTCAAATAAGTTTTTAAGACAGATTGAAACCTGATCCTGATTCTCTCTTTCCCATGATGGAAACTACGCTGTTCCACACTGTTCCCCCCACAGCTCAATTTTGGTGCATGGAAGATTGTTGGCTTCAAAAGGAGCCAAATACTAAATAGGAAACTATTGAGTGAGTGCTTTGCTATAAGAGAAATAAGAAATTAATATCAAATACAGTAGCCAAGCCATTTTTTTTCATGTTTTCTGTGATTAAAGGAACAAGGGATCCCTTTCTAGCAGGCTACGAAAAAAAATCAATGAAGATATTTAGTGCATGTACTGAATGCCATCATCAGAGCACTCAGTAGCCAATATCATAGAACTATTAATACTGAAACAACTCAACTCCAGTATGTTCCAGTGTCCATAGTAACTCTGGTGCTACACACTGGCAATTCATTGCGCTATTTGAATCACCATCACAATTATTTTTTCAAACATCTGATTTCTAAGGAAGGCAACTTGAAAGCAAGAGCAGGAGAGCACAGTAAAACTTTTACTGCACACTGCATCTTGCTCAGCATGCTAATAAACACCAAAAATCACCTACAAAGGCTGCAACCACGTAAATCCTCCTAATTCAGTTTATAACCCCTACAGTATTTCTTTTTTTTTTTCAAGTATAAAATAAACATGAAGATAAAAATGTAATCGGTAGTAAATGATCAATTAAAAAGCAGTGGTTAAAGGGTTCTGCCTGGAAATTCAGGACTGGGGTAACCAAGCAGCCCTCCAGACAGCCTGTGACCTGGCGCTGACAGTAGATTTAAAAAGTAAACTGCTCCTGACACTGTCAGTTTTAAGGTCTGTCAAGCCAAGTCTCCGTACAGCCATTACTTAGGCAATAAAGAAAATAGAAGTAGTAGGTACGATAGGAATAGTATGGTAGGAGACTTTAGAGCAGCTTCCAGCACTTAAAGGGGCTCCAGGAAAGATGGGGAGGGGCTCTGGATCAAGGAGGGCAGAGACAGGATGAAGGGGAAGAGATTTTCAGCATAAATAGGGGAGCTGGAAATGAGATCTTAGAAAGAAATGTTTTGCTGTGAGGGTGGGGAATCCCTGGCCCAGGTTGCCCAGAGCAGTGGTGGGTGCCCCATCCCCAGAGGGGGTTCAAGGCCAGGTTGGATGGGGCTTGGAGCCCCTGATCCAGTGGGAGGTGTCCCTGCCCATGGCAAGGGTGACCTCAGATGGGCTTTGAGGTCCCTTCCAATCCAAATTATTCCATGATTCTATGATTGTGGCTATTAAAACCATATTTCTAAATTATTAATAAGATGAGAGCTTTAAAGAATACAAAGAAATCGACAATTATAAGATGAATCACCAAAATGTAATCACTTTCTTCTGAGTTTTAGTACTACAACTTGTTTAACTTTTATTGCCGCCATTTCAGAAAGTATCATTATAATAGGAAAAATGTCCTCTATGCAAAACTAAGTCCCAGCCCTGAAGAAATAAAACAACCTTAACACCTCAATTTTTGCCAAAACTTACAGTGTTCTTAGCAAACACCAAAGTAAACCACATTCCTTGGTTTAAAGCAACATGATTGTGGATGGTGCTGGGAGAAATGAACACACCATTCAAATGCGGGGACTGTAATGCTATTTGTACTCTAGAGACAGAAACATTCACTTCAGTGTTTAAAACCTGAATGAACCTCTCTTGTGAGACCTCATCTGGAGTATATTGCCCAGTTCAGGAATCCTCAACATAAGAGGAATACGGAGCTGTTGGAACAGGTCCAGAGGCGGCTACAAAGATGATTCAAGGGTTGGAGCATCTTCCATATGAGGACAGGCTGAGAGAGTTGGGCTTGTTCAGCCTGGAAAATTAAAGGCTCTGAGAAGACCTTACAGGAATATTCCAGAACCTGAAAGGGGCCTACAAGAAAGCTGGAGAGGAACTATTCATAAAGGCTTGTGGTGAGAGGACAAGGGGGAATAAGCATAAACTGCAGAGGGGCAGAATTAGACTAGACATTAGGAAGAATGAGAGTGTTGAGGCACTGGAACAGACTGCCCAGGGAAGCTGTGGCTGCCCCATCTCTGGAGTTGTTCAAGGCCAGGTTGGATGGGGCTTGGAGCAACCTGATCTAGTGGGAGGTGTCCCTGCCTATGACAGGAAAGTTGGGACTAGATGATCTTTAAGGTTCCCTCCAACCCAAACTATTCTGTGATTCTATGATTGCAAGATCACAGATCTATATCTAAAGTACAGGACAGCTGGCATACACAACGACTTCACAGCCTGGTGAGCTGTACAGCTGCTTAGAGGCCCAAGAGTCTGAAGTCTCAAGGAACCACAGAACAGCTTCTTGAGCTTCCTCAAGACTGACCACAGAACAACTCAATCTCTGTTCCTTCACTAAAATACTCACAAGGTTCAACAGATTTTTTTTCCAGAGAAAGAAGAGGTTCAAAAAAAATCACTTTATCAAAGACTTCATCCACCTTAGAACAGACGACTGTGATGTGCAGAAGAACTAAAGGCAGCTTCTTCCATCACTGCTATTACCTCAGCTACCTCATGAAATGCATTTTAACCCCTTCTTTTGATTAACCTAGTCTGCTACTGGATGCAGCATGACCAACAACCTCCGCTGAGTCAACGAAAAAAGAAGTCCTGGTAAAATAATTCCAGTGCTTGAATGTTCTAATAATACAGCGATAAATCCCTTACAGTCTCAATAAAGTGATATAATGATCATCCAACTTTAATTTACTACTCCTTGATGGTGGGAATTTAACTTAAAAGATGCAATTAAAATTAATTTCTTAATTTAAAATTAAGCAATTCAATACTACAACTCTAAGGTACATAATCTAAACTTGTACTGATACATGGATTTTAAATATCTGCTTCTGCCTACCATTAACAGGAATCACAAATGTAAAATTATGACATGTAGAAGAATTAATTCAGCACTACTGTATGCATACACTGAGCTCTTCTCTCTGGTGAAGAGTGACAATACATGAGGGAATATGAGGAAGATGTGAGGGCAGGGTCAGGTTGGACATTAGGAAAAGGTTCTTCCCCCAGAGGGTGGTGGAGCCCTGGAACAGCTCCCAGGGAAGCAGGCACAGCCTGACAATATTCCAGAAGGGTTTGACCAATGCCCCCAGCCTCACAGTGGGAATGTTGGGGTGTCCTGGGCAAAGTGAGGAGAGGGACTCAAGGATCCTTGTTGGGTCCCTGCCAACTCAGGATATCCTATGATTCAACCACTTCTAAAAGTCTGGACCCAATCTCTGTTAACACAGCATCTTCCTGTCATGACAACAGAACCTGCTCCTGTTTGGTTTCCAAAACACTATTACATTTCATATAGAAAATCAACCTCTTCCAAGGCACAAATGGGTACCTCTGCTCCTACAACACAGATGTACAGCACACCCACATGTATTTACTTAATTACACACGAAGAAATGAAAACACCTCTACAAAACTCAGCTTGATCGTTTGGCAAAGAGAAGTAAGACAACGCGAATGAAAAATCTGCAATAAATTATGATTCAAGGCATGCACTCCATTGTCTGGATTTTCATAGCAGTTCCGTAAGTCACAAATAACCATGTGCTGCTTCCAAACATGTTCCCTACCCCTTCCTTTAGGAGGTCTGTGCTTGGGAAACACAACCACATTTATGATCAACATTAAAATAAACAATGGTGCAATAAAACACAGAAACTTCTACCAATTATAATTTTATTTTTTATATTTAAATTTTTATGACTGTGCAATTGAACTTTAACAGCATTTTCAGTTACAGCAGCACATGCTGCATGTGCCAAGCTATTCAATTCAGTGTGTTAGAGGTAATGCCAGTTACGTAAGAGGCACCAAGCTACTTCAATTTTTGGAAGCACCCCAAATATATATATTGTCCATATATTTTAAAGCTCTTCATAATATGTAATATGAATTTTCCCTACTACAGAGTGATAGAATGGTTTGGGTTGAAAGGGAACTCAAAGACCATCCAGTTCCACCCCTGCCATGGGGGAGAACCATAGAATCACCAGGTTGGAAGAGACCCACTGGATCATCGAGTCCAACCATTCCCACCAATCTCTAAACCACGTCCCTCAGCACCTCATCCACCCGCACCTTAAACACCTCCAGGGAGAGAGCCCTGAGAGGATGAAATAGTGCCAGAACATCCCCAAAACATCACATGAGTGCAAGCAGCACCAAAACAGAGGACAAACCCCCTAGAAGCCAGTAGTAGATCACTCCTCCATTTATGGGTGTTCAAAAGTAAAAGTCATCCCAATTCATTTCGATCTTATTTCTAAAACACACAATGTAAAGTGGTTTGGAAAAACTTATTTTGGACATAGTTTAGTCTGATATTAGCCTATCTTGCACTTGTAATAAGAAAATCTATCTTCTCCTCAAGATACTCAAAGTAATGGTGTTCAGTATTGATAAGAGGCTCTGTTACGTTTCTCATTTTCCAATTCTTTTATTAATATAAATATTAGTGAATAAGCTGAAAGCCTCGCCTCTGCTGGCAGCTCCCAGAAAGGAGGTTGTAGCAAGGTGGGTGCTGGTCTCATATCCCAAGTGATAAGATGAGAGGAAACAGCCTCAAGTTGCACCAGGGGAGGTTCAGATTAGACATCAGGAAAAGTTTCTGATGAAGGAGTGGTGAAGCACTGGCAGAGGTCACCCAGGGCAGTGAAAGAGCCATCATCCCTGCATCGATTTTAAAGACAGGTGGACCAGGTGCACAGAGATGGTTTAGCAGTGGAAAGGAATGGATGGATTGTATCATCGCAAGGTCTTGCCAACCAAATGATTCTGTGATTTTAACTACATGCTCTGCTTTTAACACGCTGTCTGGAGCCTCAAAGCCTGCATTTTTAACTTCAGTATCTAGTATACAGTGATTTTTTTTCACATGACTCAAGTAAAAACTGTAATCATCTCAGTAACTGCTACAGGGCACATCAGGTTCACAAATGTCCATATATCACCACAATGAACTAGTAAACACATCCAAGTACCATTAGCTATTGATTTATTTGCAATTATCCTTTGCAGATGCTGTCCATATTACTCCCTTTTGCATTTAATCATATAGATTCTATTTGAGGACAGGTAGTAACCATTATTGCAAGCTCCATGTAATGATAAATAATGAAAACAACGCTGTAAAAGTACTTTGGCATGCGAGTACTAAGCACTCAACTTGCCAATACTGGAGAGTAATGGATTCTCTATAAAGAAAAGCTAATTAATTGATTACTGTAGTTATTAGCAGTAAGTACTATATCAAATAGTGAGAACGCTGATTATCTGTCACTGTTAACTCAACACAAATGTTTTCAGTGCCGCAGGAAGCGGATACAACAAAACATGTAGAATGAGGCATTGCCAGATGGACTTCCCAACCGTGCCAGTAGTGGAACCAAAGCTGCTAAGAACTGCCTGAAGGTGCAAGGAAGCCTTGTCTGTTCCGCGTTCATCGTGACAGAGACAGACGGTGAAGCCAGAGCAGACAACGTCTGTACTTGCACCACTTAAAACCCAGGCTGTCGCACTTTCCTGAATTAATTTGTACTTAAGACAGACAGAGCTTTAAAAAAAACATGATTTAGAAACTGTCTGGTTTTTCAAGACTGAATAGTTTACTGTAACTGCTGGTACAGCCGTGAAATGCCCAACTACATTCTCCATTAAAGACCAACACTTGTTCTCTAACCCAGAACATCCTTAGTCTCCCTTTTCCTCTAAAGAACGCTCTTATCCTTCAGTCTGCTAAGTAAACACTCCCATTAGGAGCACACTTTGTTCCTCTCATAGATAATCACAGTCAATGATGGTGAGACTCCTTAATTTTTTGAAACTAAAGATTGCATAGTAGGACATAATTCAATTTTTCACTAGCTTTCTATTCTCTACCCTGATCATACCATCACCGCAGACAGAAAAAAAAATAACTTGCCTACCTATCCTCAATATTTCTTGCCTTAGACCTGTACCTCTGTCTTTAGAGAGCACTGCAGAAGGATCTCTTGAACCATCTGCAATATTCACCAACTCAGAACAGTTTGGAAAAAATCTTAAAGGTCATTCCTCGCTTGATACTAATTCTTGAATTTCCTAAAATCTCATCTCCATCTCCCCTCTTTCAAATTAAAACCAATTCCCCCTCATCCTATCCCTGCCCTTCCTGATCAAGAGCCCCTCCCCAGCTTTCCTGGAGCCCCTTTCAATACTGAGGCTGCAACAATCCAGTGACTTAAAGTGATATTGAAATATATCTGGCTGGGAAGAGAAAAAAAGGTTGTTTTTCTTTATTTCCTCCCATTACTTTTATTACAGTAACTTACTTCTGACAGAAAACTCATGATGGAAGAAATCCATTAGGAAAAAGATTTTTTAAAGTAAAAGATGACCAGGATTTGTAATATTATGAACACTAGCTCCAAATCTCCAATTAAAAAGCCTTCCTGACATTCATAAACTTAAGAAAACAAACTTTTTGATTCCAAAGAAACAAAGAAGAATTGTTTAAGAGGTATTAAGATTTGAGACCATTAAGCACAGCCAAGAATCTGATACAGCAGAATAAGAAGAGCCTCCTGCGCAGGTGCTGGCAGGTTCTAAGGTCCCAGCCACAACACAGACACCAACAGCCTCTTTCACAGCCTCTGAAGCTGGCAGCTCATCCCCATCACCAGATGGCAGCTAGGAACTCACACCATGTGTATCCTGATGAGAGTGGAAAGTAACTACACACAGATCGGAAAAAGCTCCTTGCTCATTTAACTTAGCACCAAGGTTAAGAATAAACACAACCACGTTCATTGGCTTGGTTGTGTTGTTCTAAAGAATCCTGGAGTTACAGAACACAACACAGCATTAACCTTAAACGTGTTCCAAGTGTTGTCAGCCTTCCCCTCTCATTATTTTTATCCTTATACAGTTTCTAAAATACTTAATTAGTACATAATATTGTCTGCCATTAAAATTAAGCAGAACTATAAACAAACAATAGTGCCAGCAAAGCCCTGTCAGCTTTTCTTCATTGTTCTTTCCTTAAGAGTCTTGGCCTGGGTGGATTTCTGAGATCAAAGCAAGTCTACACACACTGGTTGTATAAAGCTTTGTTTGCAGGCTGTGAACTATTAGTTTGCAAAACAGACGAGAAGCTGGAGAGGCAAGATCAGAACAATGAAGTCAGGGAACAGCAGATCAAGGGCAGCAGAAAAAGCTGCCAGAGCCTTAGACCTTAGAACTCCAGGGAACATTTCTTACAAATCACTGCTATGTTTGGACAGAAACAATCACCTAACAGACTTGTTAAAATTACAAGTACAGCACACTCAAAATGATGGTTCCTTTTTTTCAAAAGGGTCATCTTTATAAATAAAAACAGCTCCTACGTAATCTCTATCTTCACTACTCTTTTCCTTATTTGTCAAAATGCAAAACCAAGAACAACATATTCACATTAACCAACCCTGTCGTCCATGCTTAAACACGTAGTTGGGGCATTTTCCCTATTAATATTAACGTGGACAAGTACTGCTCTATTTTATCTGCTGGGTTCAAGCCAGGGCACAGCAACCATTTTAACATCAAGCATGAAGAATAAAGCTTGTGAATTTCTTGACTACTATAACAACCCTTGACAGCCATTTTCTTAGGCTATGGGCATGCAAAAGTGTGAGACACCACAGCTCTTAATCTTTCATAAACTACCTATAAGAGCTAGGATATTTTAAAGAAAAATAAAAACCTAATAATCAGTATGCATTAGAAGATTGGAAATTGAGTGTATGTAAAGAATTCTCACACTAGCAAACACCACTAGTACATGTGACTAAACTTTTAACATTATGCGTAGTTAATTGTTGTTCTACTTTTTAATCACTAAAAATTAATTGAAATTGCTCGACAGATTTGAATCACAGTAAACTACCTGGTTTTGCTGTATGCTTGAAGAGAACAATTACTTCACAGAAGTTCCTTATGAGGAGCGGTTGAGAGAGCTGGGGGTGTTTAGCCTGGAGAAGAGGAGGCTGAGGGGAGACCTCGTTGCTCTCTACAACTACCTGGAAGGAGGTTGTGGAGAGGAGGGAGCTGGGCTCTTCTCCCAAGGGACAGGGGAGACAGGACAAGACGGAACAGCCTCAGGCTCCACCAGGGGAGATTTAGGCTGGACATTCGGAAAAAATGTTTCACAGAAAGGGTCATTGGGCACTGTCAGAGGCTGCCCAGGGAGGGGGTTGATTCACCTTCCCTGGAGGGGTTTAAGGTGTGTGGGTGGATGAGGTGCTGAGGGACATGGTTCAGTGTTTGATAGGAATGGTTGGGGATCCGGTGGGTCTCTTCCAACCTGGTTATTCTATGATTCTATGAAATATTGGGCAGTTCACCTGCTCCCATGAGTGAAACATTTCTGCAGAACTAAAAAAGAGCCTCAGATGCATAGGAAGTTACATGTCTGATTGGCTGATCTGTTCTGGATAATTCACAACATACAGCACATAATCTGAACTGTACATGCACAAGATAATAAAAACTTGTAAAATCAAACACAGAAAAAGGGTAAAGGATACAAGAGTCACCAAAAGAAACCATCTGCTGAGGGTATGAGAATATTATTATTGCTGCTGCATAGTTTGGGCTGCGTTTTGAGTAACAGAATTCCACACTTATTAAATCACTGAAAGAGCACCTTAGCTCAAAGAATTAAATCTCTACAAGGAGAGCAGAAGCAGCAAAGAGAAGGAGAGCTGTTATGGAGAAGAAAGTAGGATTGAAAGGAGAAAAAATCATTTGAGATGAGATGTGAAACCATTTGATGACCAAATAAATACATTTTGCTTTTTCTTGCCAAAGACAAAGCTCTGAGATCACAGCTGGACTGCACAGTAAGACATTAGACTGCAGTTGCATAAAAATCAAAAACCTTTGCAATGTAACATGGATCCTTAATGCATACACAAAACTATTTTCTGTTGCCAAGTGCATGATATCTAGGAGTTGAGCTCTACGTAAGCAGTTGTATTAAGCTTCGGCAGCAGATTTGATCCACCTTTCTCACTTAAACATCACTCTGAAGTTATTCCTGTTCAATTAGCATAAACCCCCTCCTGTACATAGATCACTGCAGGTTAGTTTCCAGCAGAAATCCTTCGCCATGGACCCTGTACTCGACAGGACTGAAGACGTTACCATTTGACATCGTGCAGTGATCTGCGTAAATCAAATTGATGATAAAAAAAACAAAGAAAGGACAAATCAGGGTGGAAGGTAGCAACCTGTAAGAGTCTGAGACACTATACAAAGGCCAGTCAAAGCTTCTCTCCATCCCACTTGTTTCTCCTGAAGGCTGAGAGATGACAGATTTTCCGTGCTCTGTCAGACACCAATCTCCTTGCTGACCAAGATTTCGCTTAGGTTAGCACGGGTAGATGATGATCAACAACTCCACACTTAAACGAGTTTTAATCCTGATCAAACCTGTCAGGCCTAGAATAGAACTAGAAATTCCATTATGAACAAGTCCTGCAACCCATTAACACTATCTCCACAGAATGTGACACTCCAGTGAAAAATAATTTAATTTCCTGAAGGAAGCGGTCCGATTATTAATTCATTCACTGCCTGCAATACAGCCTTCGCATTTTATTTCATTTCATTGTATTCAAACAAAAACAATTAAGACTTTGCTTTGTACTCCCAGGGGTACTGTTTGGATAT
The DNA here is from genome assembly GCA_013389865.1 of Piaya cayana. Classification (NCBI taxonomy): domain Eukaryota; kingdom Metazoa; phylum Chordata; class Aves; order Cuculiformes; family Coccyzidae; genus Piaya; species Piaya cayana. The sequence continues at coordinate 1,071 of WAAB01020796.1, read as the reverse complement.
ACAAGACAAACAAGACTAAATATGATGAGCAGCGTGTTCCTATCACAGTACTTAGACTATGTTTGAGAGTTGGGTTACCATGAAAACCAAATGCTAAAAATGAATTTAATTTTTCTTAAAATGATGTTTACATATGCAAAGGCTTTGTTTAAATATTAGCAAAGGAGACTGAAACACCAAAATCCATAATTTTGTATAGAACAGCTAATTTCAAGTATAAATACCCTAGCCAGTGAGCACCTGAGCCTTCCTTCCAGATTTTAAGTGCCTTGAGTGCTTATTTCACATTTCAATCACATCTTACTAACTTGAAAGAGACCTCGCTTTGCGCATGAATAATTTATGCTGAACTACACTGAAATGGAAAAACACAAAACAATTAGTACTGTTAACTTCTACCTCATTTGAGGTCCTTCTGTTTCTGTTGGTTTATTGTGCAGTTGATCACACACTGTCCACTCTTTTAGCTGCATCCCTCAAGCCCAGCATAAGGGAACTGCAAGATTTTACACTGCAAAAGTTGCTTCTGCAAGAATACTTCCTCAAAAATAAAGCTTTGAACATTCCACCACTTCCATACATTTACAGCATGGAAAAGATAAACAGTTATGGGTACAAGTTGCTCCTGGGGAGATTCTGATTGGATTCCAGAAGTGTTTCCTCATGAGAACAGTGAGAAATTGCAAAAAACTTGCCCAGGGAAGTGGGAATTTCTCTACACTGAACACTTGGAAGGCTTCACTTCACAGCATACTGGGGCACCTCATTTAAACTATGTATTTCATAGAATCGTAGAATAACCAGGTTGGAAGAGACCCACTGGATCATCAAGTCCAACCATTCCTATCGAATGCTAAACCATGCCCCTTAGCACCTTGTCCACCCGTGCTTGAAACACATACACATTGGACCAGATGATCCTTAAGGTCCCTTCCAACCTGGCATTCTACAACCATTACGGACCTTTTGACTTGCAATTGTGCTCTGATGACAATTGACTAATTCAGATTTTATGTATTTCATCAATACCCAAAAGAGCAGCAAGTGGATCATAATTTTGCTCTACTGGAA
>WAAB01020795.1:10428-42035 GCA_013389865.1 Piaya cayana | reverse complement strand
GAAAATCAGAAATATATTTGAAGATTCTGGTAAAAAATGTGAAAGAAAACATACTGGCCTGATGTAGGGTCCTTTCACTTATTATGTTGAAATGCTGTATGACCTTGACTGATCTTTGACAGAACACAGAATAGACTTACATAAAACTATAAGGACAATAGGCAAAATATTCTGAGTGAAGAATTAGGGCATAAAAACATGGTCATTTGCCAGCCTGTGGGAGGCAAATTATACTGAATGATCGAATGTCTTGATGGTTTTGATGTTTAGTTTCACTATTGGAAGAGTTTCAAGAGAAAGGGAGGAGAAGACTGTCCTACAACATTGGTTTGCTTTTTATCACAGGAGGATAAGGTCATATTTTGATAACTGGGAGAAACAATTGAAGGGATTGTGTATACTCAGAGGTCAGGGGTTTAGACTTTGATATGAGCCCAAATGCATTTACTGTACTAGCCTTTAGACATCTATTTTAAAGGAAAATACACGGACAGTACATTGATGATGCATTAGTATGGACCATGCTTGCTATTTGCTTAATTACATTGAAGCCTTGTGTATTTTATACATTTTATTTTAAAAAGGAGGAAAAAAATAGCTAAGTATATTGAATAGCAAATTTGATACTCCTGTTGAAGACCATAGCAGCTTTTTAAAGTCTTACTATGAAACACAGAGAAGAAAAAAAGCACCCTATGAAAGGTGGGGTTGTTTTAATGCATTTAATTTAATTTAATTTAATTATCTTTTCCCTTGACCCTTTCACTTTTTAGAATAGAGTTCTTTCACCAGGAAATAAATTTCATTTAATCTAGGAATGAGGACTCTTAATTATATTGGAGGAGCTTTTAATTATGTTATTTCCAATAATGATGGAACTTCTTTTTGACTGAGACTAATCAAAGGTAAAAGAACTCACTCAAAATGCACTTTGCAATTAGATTGGAACAGTTTTGTACTCTGGTGATTTCATGCCAAACAAATAACACTTGAAGACCTGATGGCCTTGCCTGATACCTTTTTAAGGACTGAAAGTTTCCTCCTTATTTATCGGGTGGCCATTAATTGCAAGTTATTAATTTCTGACAGTACGTTCTCTATTCCTGCACAAACTTGGAAGGTAGTGCCATAAACGTTAACCAGAACAAACCAATCAAATGGTCCAGTACTTACCCCCAAAAGTATCTGAAAAAATAAACATTCATTCATCAGGCTTCCATGTACCACAAGAGGGAGGCTGATCATGTGATTGGAGAAGGTGACAAAAGAGATGTACAAACAGTGTCAGAAACAGAAAATATAGGCTGTATTAAGCAAACATGCCAAAACCCCTGTTTTGTTTTCTCTTTACTAGAATTTGGTTTTAAACATATTACCAAAAGACAGACTGTACAGAAAATTAAAATAAAATGTTCACCCCTTGTAAATCTACTAGCAACATAGCTCCTGATTTCCTTAGAGGCAAGGAAACATGGTAACTAACTTTCCTAGACAAACGCAAGTAACATTCAAAGGAAAAATTGAGAGGTTTTAATTATAAAAGATGCCTTAAGGAAATTTAATGTTCCCTAGAATATTCTTACTTTTTCTTAGAGGTATGCTTATATTGCCTTCATATGTGCCATTTGATCTTTGTAGGTTTTAATGTATTAAAGAGAGCAATTCAGTTAAAATATGCTTCAATAATTCCTGTTCTTAACTCAATAAAAGAGTATATTGAAATTAAATTAATCTGTGGTTCAAACACTACACACGTAATATCTCACAGGTTTCTACAACGTGTCCTGCATTTTTTACACAAAGTAAAAAATGTTTATTTTCCTATAGTTTCTTTTGAAGAAGGGATAGACACAATGAATTCACAATCTTTAAAGCTCCTAAAATATCTAGGATTTGAAGCAGGGGCTACAGAATTCCTGAAGCATTCATAGTTTTGTCCATATCCATTTTATATGTTATTCCTCACAAAAATATTTCATAGCAATTCTGTTCTCAGGTATATATCATTCAGTAATGATGTACTTATCTGTAAATTCAACATTATTTTCTGGAGCAAGTGGATGATTAGTCTAAAGTAATATTTTTTTTTACTGGATTAAAATGTTATGTTAATAGTTTGAGATCTATTTCTAGACATAGTCATTCTCAATTTTCTTTATCAATGCTTTAGTGTTTTTACAGTGATCCCTGGCAGCCAAGAGGGCCAGCGGTGTTCTGGTGTGCATCAAACACAGCATTGCTAGCAGGCTGAGGAAGGTGATTATCCCACTCTATTGTGCACAGGTGGGGCCTCACCTTGAGTATTGTGACTTGTTTTGGGTGCCACAGTACAAAAAGGATATCAAGCTACCAGAGAGAGTCCAGAGGATGGCCACAAAGTTGGCAATGGGTGTAGAGGGGAAGTCATATAAGAGGAGCTAAAGTTACTCTGTCTGTTCAGCCTGGGAAAGAGGAGATTGAGGAGACACCTCATCACAGTTTACTGCTTCTTTACACAGGAAGGAGGGGGAGCAGGCACTGATACCTTCTCTCTGGCAAGTAATGACAGGATCTGAGCAAATGTCTGGAAGATGTGTCAGGAAGGTTTATGTTGAATATTAGGAAAAAGTTCTTCACTCAGAGGACAGTGGAGCACTGGAGCAGGCTCCCTAGGGAAGTAGTCATGGCATCAAGCCTGAAAATATTCAAGAAGCATTTGGACAATGACCCCAGATACATGGTGTGAATGTTGGGGTTGTCCGGTGCAGGGGCAGGGGTTGGACTCGATGATCCTTGTGTGATCCTTCCAGCTCAGGTCATACAACGATTCTATGGTTATGTCAGCTACATTTATGAATAAACACTTTACCTGTGTTTCAATTTACCTTTCAACTAATTCACTAAATCAAAAAAACATTAGCCTATGCAAAACAAAATTGTGTTCTGATTCTTAGACTGTGTTATAAACAATCTTTTCACTTCGTTAGAAAAACATCAGAAGTGCTCTGCCCTTGGCAGCTTCTTTCTTCCTGTCACACTGGAAGGTTTTGCACCTTACAGAAAGAGAATTGGCCACTAAGGAGTCCTAAACTTATGGCAAAATAATTGTTAACAGTTGGAAAAGGAGACCTTTAAAACTGTGACATTAGGAGAAAATCTGCAGGGTATAGATATATACAACCTGCAGCATGCAGCAGTCATTTAGGGGACTTGCATTGTTTCCATGTATTTGGGATGAGCAGAATAAAATCTCCCCTGTGATATGGAAACATTGCTGTTCCCATGAGAAAATGGGATTTCAATATTCTTGTTATTCAGCTTACAGTAATATTCCCTAAATGAGCTGGGGAGAAAATAAATCCCATCTTCTTCAATATATATTTGAAATCATTGGATCATAATTTAGATAAACAGTCTCTAACCAATTTTTACACAATATATGTAAAAATTCTATGTGTAAGTTATAAGTGTAAGAAAATGTGCCTCTGGTAACATTTTTAACTTACAAAATCTCAGACACGAAGTCACAGCATTAATCTAGACATACAATGTAACAGACTTTTAGAAAAATAGGGAGAGATTTTTCTTGAGATTTCTGGTTAGTTTTTACTAAAAGATGGAGGTCCTTTAAAATAAATCCTATATCAAAACAGTTTAATTAATTTTTACATTATTTGGCAGTTCTGAGTTTGACTGAATGATACAGCTTTTCTATAATTAATTCAACATACTCATGAAATTCAGGATTCCTATTAAAGCTAGGGACAGATTGAGGTCCTGCTCAGTAATGGTAGAAACTGGGATGAAGCAATAAGTTAAAAAACGTGTAAAAGTGCTTCAAAGTATTCTTAAAATCTATTACTAATGGTACTTCTGGTACAAAAAGGTGAAAATATCCTACAGAAAAAATTGAATATCTTGTGCCAGAATTACACAAATGGAGTACTGCAATTAAAAGGTCATACGTTCAATGATTGATATGAGTTTCTGTTGTAAAATAGTGGCTAGCCAGCAGAAAATGTCAGAGGAATATTACAAGGTGACTGTAATTGTTTTGTCAGTGTGACTATGACCTATTGGTATGTAACATTGGTATGTAAAGGTTGTGAAAAAGGCAGAAGTGTCTAGAGGACAGAGCAGACAAGGTATTTTCTCATTCCAGATGAGGCTATGTGCAGTGTCGCATTTTCTGTGGCATATCATACAATGGTGAGCTATTTATAAAGTGGTGGGAAAAGTTTATTGAGAATACCATGTAAAAAGTGGTCATGTCAGTTAAAGAAAGATGGAGATCACAAGGAACTGGTATTAAAAAATATTAGAATGATGTTCCACGGCACAGAGACCAAAAAACCCAAAAACTAACTGAAAATGCCCAGTTGTCTTAGCTTGGTAAAATAAAACATGAGTATGAGCTCTAAGTTAAACTGTATGTATGAAAACTATGACATGACACACTCACTAGTATGGGACAACAGGATTTACTGATTATGGACTACTCCCTCCATTCTCCTGTACTTAAGATCTATATTGTAGCTTGCAGTGCAACTGTCAGGTAGCTCTTAGATAACATTAAGGATGTACAATTATGAATTAGAATGTTCACATTTTGCCAGGAATTGACACAATTCTCATAGGATCAGAGACAAGGAATTTTATCCTATTACCTATTCACTCTACATGTCAAATCAAAAGCAGCAGGCAATCCAGCAAAATATGGAAATTCCAAATACCGAACAAGCATCCTAATGAATCACCTGACAGCAACCATTAAAAAAATTATTGCATTTCAAGCCACCAATATCACCTAAGATGTCAAGTAAGCTAAATTTATTTATAAATGATTCATCAAATTTTAGTCCATCATGTCTATTATGGATGTCACACCATTTTTCTGGTTTGTATATATTCATGTATTCTACATACTTTTAGCTGTTGGAATTCTCTCATTTCAAAATGGAGGGCATTGCCAAAAATCCACACTAGAGTAATACTAATAAAAAACATCCCAGGACTTTTTAAGACCAGTAGTAAATGAATGCCTAAAGGAAGCGATGGACAGAAATCCTAGTGTTTCACACTCCTGTAGTAAACACTGTAATGAGGTCTCTGTTCAGGACAAATATTTATAGAACTGCCTTAGTTCAGAAAGAGGCTTGCTAATGGTTTCCTCAATAGCAATCATAGCACAGCTCTTCATGTATAATGGATGGTTTTGCAAATGTGAATGAAATTCATGTATCTATATGTGAGAGAATAACATTCAGAAGGCTTTTAAATGACAGATAAGACCTGAACTCATCATAAATAAAACAAAAAATATTAATGTATTCAGTGAGTTTTAATTTTTTTTAATTCTAGTTTTTGTCAGAAAAAAATACACTTCTTTTTACCAAGAAATATCTTCAGGAGAGTATACATCACTGTGCCTTTCTTTACCTATGAGGTCGTCTGTGAAAAATAGGATATTTCATAGAAGAATAAAAAACTGGTATTGCCAAAACCTTTTTAATTATTCTGGCTTGTTCCTGAATGACTGCTTTTATTCCTTTGCTGTCAATGCATTTTTAATGTTTTAAAATTGCTTTGTTCTTACTGACTTCAGCTGAAATTCTGCTGGCACTATCTGTGGAGGGTTGCCAAAGAGTGGTTAATTTACTACTACTGATTTCCCAGTGGAAGAAGCAGATTATCCCAGTCTAACTTATTGCATGTAAGAGCAAGAGGGCAGGAAAATCAGGAAACTGGGCAATTACAACAAAGAGATCTAAACACAGTGAAGTAAGTAAATAGGTATTTCTTATGTGAAATCTAACAACCTTCTGCAAAGACAGCAGAGAATATATTTCTGTTTTGTCAGTCTATCCTAGTCTTTGCTCTTTCCAAAGCACAAGAGCAATTACAGTGTGTCAGTAATGTCTCACACCTGCTCATACACAGTTACAGAACAGCTGATCATAATTGATTCTGTATCTCTACAAAATAATTTTAGAATATTGGAGGTAATTCTCCAGTCTTCCTCTGACATCTGATGCCAGAAAATTATTTCTTAGAGCTTAGGACTGGAAAGGGACAGAGATTTAGTCTGATCTCATATGCCACAAGATGTTAAATTTCATGCACATAGCCAGTAAGAAGCCTAAATATTTTTGTTAGAGTAAGTAATTTCATGAGACTGAACTGTGAATCACAAGCAGCAGATTAGACTTGAAAATCTACTCACAAAAACTGATTAGTCAAGATACACACAACTGAAAGAAAAACAAAAGCATTTCCTGCTACAAGCTGTATCCCACACTGAAATAGGCTATTTTATTATCACTAAAATATAGCAATTAATAGGAATCCAAGTATGTAAGTAAGGCTAGCTGAGCAGCTAAGGAAGAGGTCCTTTCTCCTGCATTACTTCATAAAGACTCATGCCCTATGACATCAGAATTTTCTCTGAAACTTCTGACGATATATGGCTTCTTTAGCCCTCATTGATTCCCTTATGTTCTGTGTGCTTTCACTAATTCAAAACAGGTTTGGTGGGTTGACTGAGCCACCAGCCAAACAACACAGCTGCTCACCAGAGTCACAGACTGGTTGAGGTTGGAGGAGACCTCTGGAGGTCACCTGGTTCCAACTCCGTGCTAAATTAGGGCTACCTAGAGTCAGTTGCCCAGGACCATGTCCAGATGCCTTTTAAATACCTCCAGGGGATGAAACTATACAACCTCTCTAGTCAAACTGTGTCAGTGCTCAGCTGCTCTCACAGCTGAGAAGTATTTACTGATGTTCAGAGGAAACATCCTCTGTTTCAATTTGTGCCCTTTTCTGCTTGTCCTGGTACTCAGCATCACTGAAAAGAGGCTGGCTCCCTCTTCTTTGCACCTTTCCTTCACCTATTTACATATTTTGATAAGATCCCCCCTGAACCTTATCTTCTGCATACTGCATAGTCCCAGATCTCTCAGCCTTTCCTCATAGGAAAGGCTCTCAGATCTCTCAGCCTTTCCTCCCAGGTGTCAGGGGACAGGACAAGGGGGAATGGCCTCAAGCTCCGCCAGGGGAGGTTTAGGTTGGAGATTAGGAAGAAGTTTTTTACGGAAAGGGTCATTAGGCACTGGAATATGCTGCCCAGGGAGGTGGTTGATTCGCCCTCCCTGGAGGTGTTTAAGTTACGGGTGGACGGGGTCCTGAGGGACATGGTTTAGTATTTTGTGGGAGTGGTTGGACTCGATGATCCAGTGGGTCTCTTCCAACCCGGTGATTCTGTGATATGAAAGATGTTCCAGTCCCTTAGCCATCTTAGAGGCCCTTTGCTGTGCTTTCTCTAATAGCTCCATGTCTCTGGACAGTGGGGAGCCCAGAACTGGCTGAGAGCTCAGTCATTCCCCTCTGCTGTGGGATGGGGAGCAAACAGAAAGAAGGCAACCACAGTACTGAGTGTAGGAAACTATTTTAAGTGGGGCAGTCACCACCTTGTTTCACATTGTTTTTCCCATGTCTCAGTTTTGTGTTTTGTCACCTAAATCCTCATGGTTAAGGGCAAGTCCATCCATGTCTCATCAATATATGCATGCAGAATGAAGCATCAGTTTCCTTTTGCTCTTTCCCACTGCAGATTTTATTCTTCTTAAGTCCATTCTGCTAAGCAAAGTAATACTTTTTGTAGCAGAGTACTGTGCAATGTCACTCCTGGCAAGTGTATTTGTGATTCTTACCTAAAAAGTTCATTTGTGACTGTACTTCAAAATAGATTGCTGTTTTAATGGCACCATTTATATAAGAACAATTCATCAGTACACATTAAGACAAGTCTTTAAACTAAACCGAAGCAATGAGTGGTTCAAAAATTCAGAACCAATTACAGCCTCTTTGTGTATTAAAATCTGACATGTGGTCTTTGAACGGAATATTTTACAGACCCTAGCTGAATCTATGGAATCTCACATGTAATCAGCTTATTTTCCTAACCAGAAAAGCCTGGCTTGCATATTCTGTAATTCTTGATTCAGGAAGCTTCAGTGAATAAGATTAAAATATGAATATATGTATTATGTTTAATGAAGGAAAACTAGGTTTAATAAAATCCACTATAAATTTTAATCACATGACAAATTAGACCACTTCAAATAAAAAAGCTTACATTTTGTGAAAAAGGCTTTCATTGTTACAGGTGAAACTGAAAAAAAAAGTGATCTTACAGCTGGAGGTTGTACCATATGGTACATTAAGATGTTAGGTTATATTGATTTGAATTCTGGAATTCCTGTATTTTGGTAACTGTATTTGCAAACGTAACTTTATGTATAAAATATTTCATTTTACATACCTTCCAATTGTTTATAACAGCACCCACTTTATTTCTGCAATAGTAATCACTCTGGGGACAGATGTACATCAAAAACTACTAAATCAGAGAAGTTCCAGTAGTATTAATAAAATAAAATACACGTAAATGAGATTTGGACATTGCTTTTATTTTCTGTAGTTCACATGTTACGTGTATATGTTTAACTTCTGTATGTTTAACTTGTCTTAATATTTGGGAGACCATACATATTTAAACAATTTTCCAAAGCTTCTTTCCTTTCTATGCCTGTGCTGGTTTAAAGTATGCATTTAAGTATGGGCCAAAAAATGTTCATTACAACTAGTGGTAAATTGTGTCAGAAATTCATTGGAGAAAAAATATCAGCTCTGAAGAGGCTGCAGTTAGTAATTCATAAGGTTGTTGTCAATAATGTGTGAAGTAATGTTAAGAATAACAGCGGATGGAGACATTAGAAATGAAAGCAGAGTATTACATGATCAAGATCATTACTCCAATGAAGATAAAATCTTGAGCGTCTACTCAGTGTAGCACTTATTTTGCTGAAAACATTTAAAAAACCCTTTCTCATAATACATAATTTCTACTCCTAAAAGCTCTATCCCATGCTTGAAATTTAGGTGAAGTAAACATTCCTCTGACTCATCATCTGATTTAGCGGAGTGACAAGACATACATGAGTCAGGCCTCTTCCCTTAATAATTCAAAGATGTTCTCTTTTGTTTGGAAGCAGCACCATTTGTTCTTTTTTTTGTATGCATCTCATAGGTGACCTTTTGCTGTTTCCCTAAATATTTAAGCTCTCTATGGAAGGTTACTTAACCCTTTTCTGGCTGAAGCAATGCCACAAGTGAAATGAAATACTATGAGATTGCTATGTGGCTTTTTAAATTTTAATTTAAGATTAATTCAGAATCATAGTTGTTGAAATTATTATGAATGGATTTGAATTATTCTGTTTGGGTTTTTTTAAATGTAGGCTGCATCAGATTCTTCATATAGATTCAATAACTACTGCTTCCAGCAAGTTCTGTCCCAGTGTAGGGTAGATGATTTTGGACTGAAAATAAAAAGCATGGGACTGGGTATCTATCTTTTTGTTCAGATCTCTCAAGTTATAAAAAAATCAGAGAATTACATAATTAATTGGAAAATAATCGTAGAATCATTAAGATTGGAAAGGATCCAGTCTAACTATCAAATACAGATAGATAGTCAACAATAATAATTGAATAATAGCATAATGTCACAGTTACATTCTAGTAGAATATGACATGCAATTGATATTTTATGAATGGAATTTCCATATCTGTGACAAATTTTAACATTAATCCTTGCATGGTGACCACTTTGATTGTACAGTTATGATGTGACCAACCCAACTGTTAAGTCAGTCTAAGTATTAGGATATTAATCTATGAATTCTGAATGTGGTAGGCTTTCTTTTTCTCTTTTTTATCTTTTGTTGTTTTCATATTCCAGCTGTTTTAAAGTAATAATACCAGGTACAAAGAATCCCTTTTAGGATTAAAGGAAGTCTGGTAAAGATCTAACAAATCAAAGTCATCCCGGGTGTTGTTCTAGTCATTTTGATTGGACACTCATAAGACATTCAAAAGTAGATCCCAATTTGAAGTGTTTCTTCTTTATTCTTACTTGAAGTGTTTCTTCTTTATTCTTGCTTGAAGAATAGTAGTTCATGTTATTAATTTTTTTTTTTTTTTTAAATAATACACCTGGAAATTCTCAGGAGGGTTGAGAAATCTTAAGTTCAAAATCTGTACCACGGTTGACATGTAGATATTTCCTTTTCAAGCCTCTAAAAAGTTGTAAATACCTGAGAAATAAACTCTTATTTCTTATCATTTATGGAATATGGAAATATGTAGTGGAGAACCTGGAGTCAAGTGCAAATATTAACTGATCCTTACATGATTTTTTTTTCATGCTTGAACTCCTATTTTAATTTGGGGTTAGGGAAAGGTACTAAATAAATAGTGGTGATTTCCAGTATGACAACTACTGCTAACAAACCTTGAGCTAAGCAAACCTGATAAACACTGTAGCAGAGTAATTTCTTCCCACTAGGAAATTATTTACATCTCTTGTGTGAAGTGTGAGAATCATGAAGGCAAAAATGTAACCTGTGCATATTCAGACATTTCTTTTCCAAATATAATTTTTTAAAAAAATATTTGTTATCTGGAATATTTGTCATCTGCATTAAAAGTAGCTATTCCAGGATATCACTTTATGCAGTAGATGATGGGAAAAAGTGATATCCATATTTAAAATTCATTCCGAAATCCTTTCAAAATCCTTTGGAATTTTATGTTGAGTATTAGAGACAAAAAGATAAAATTTCCAAATCTACATCAGATAATTAATAGGCTAACTAATAATACAAAGATTAACACCTCCTCCCCTTATGAGGCCATATTAGATGTTAGCACGGAAAATCTATTAACTCAAACAATCTTTGATGAAAACTGTTGTCCTTCTCTGGAACAATTCTGCTATATTTTAAAAATGTATGTGAAAGAGCACAGGAAGAGTCAGGTTAGCCTTGTAAATTAATAGATTTATTTTCTTTGTAGTAAGGATATCAGTAGGTCTTTAAAAAAATTACCAATATTTTTTTTGCCCTTAGAATATGCTTATGTAGCCTATTCTCCAGACTAAAGTTGATTCCAGTTATCACATTCAGTGTTATGCTTTCCTACTAGTTTTCATCAAAGCAATTTTCACATTACATATTTAACTTACTTTGAAGCCTGAATGGGCTAATACAATATATTTGGTATTAACAGTTAGAGGCTTCATCTCCCATTGATCTTATGAATTAATAATTTCAAGTCTTCTGCTTGCACTTTAATTCACATAGTAAGGTAAGAAAGCTTTTTGAACCACAAGGAACTGTATCATTGCTTGCATTTTTGGCAGGGCTGTATACACAGCTAATGTACCAGTGCAGAATATCCCTAGGAACAGTGGTAAGCATTTTCCCCTCATTACTCAGAAAATATGTACAGGTTCATTCCTGACAGATTATATTACATAAAACATACAGTGTCAAATCATCTGTCAGGCAATCTCACAACGGCCACAGCAGGGCTCTGTGCCAGTTCTCAGGAATACGAATATTTATTGTCTGTTCAAAAATCACATTCAGTGTGTATAGAATGAATAGCAGCATAAAAGCTTTCAGTTACTGTCTATCCTTTGATGATTTTTCTACTCTATTTTTCTTCCAGGGAAGCTGACCCAATAATAACAAGTGAAGGTAATAGACATGATAACAGGCAAAGCTGGCAACTTACAGCTTTAAGGATTTTTCTTTTGGAAGCAAAAGAAAATAAAACGTATCTTTTTGGAAATAAAAGAATATGAAACATATCTTATGTTTTAATTCCCCTATGAATATTGCAAGAAACAGGATAAGTTTGCCCAAACAACTGTGCCTGAACAAGCTCCCCAAAAATGTCAGGTCCAGTGCCCCATCTCCTCTGCAGTGAGTTCCCATGGCAACATTTTTAGCAGAAAGTAAAATGAATTACAAAGAGATATTTATGTGGGTTTTTTTCCTTTTTCCCTTTTTTAAATTTTTTTTTTCTTCTTCTCTTCCTTTCTATGCCAGCTTAGAAAAATGTTGCTCTCTTATCTTTGGGGCAATGAGAATTGCCATTGGGCTACTGAGCTCCATTTTCTCTGTTTGTTGCATTTGAAAAGCCTGTCCTAATTCCCTTCTCTCTCTTGGGTGTCTGATTTATGCATCAAAACAGAAAAGGAGAAAAAAAAAGGCAAGAGAGTCTTTCAAGAGGGAAAGTTGTTGAGGGGGTAGATGCTAGCCCAGAGCTATCTACATTTCTGGCACTTGAAAAACACAGCATGTTTAATTAATTCTTTTAATTTGTCTGCAATTTTCCAAGGAGCCTGGTTATAGTTATTATAGATGAGACATAGCACATGAAATGTAACAACTAAAAACATGTCTGTCAGATACTGGCAGGCACTCAGATTTGTTGTCAGTGATTTGTTCTCTGATGAGACTGGTAGTTGCTGTGGCCTTATTTGGCAATTGAGAAGGGCATAGAACTTCAGCAAATATCTGTGAGAAAATAATCTACACCTAAGTGAATTTATTAGAGATTTTTTCAAAAATATCACCTAACTGTCACTGAAGAAATAATTAGCTTTTTTTTTGCAGTGTGCAGCTCTGCTGGAAAGAAAACCACAGTGACTGCCATATGACAACTATTGTGCAGTCTGTAGTTTCAGTGAGAACATAAATGCCAGGTACTCTTGCAGAAAGACAGAGTAGATTGATCGTGACTGGTTTGTTCCCAGTTGTGGCAAAGTCAGTGATCATCCTTTCCAACCACAATGGGCTTTGAGTCACACCCAGGAAGAATATGTGCACAGCTCAACTGTAATGGAAAGGACCCAGACGGCACAGTTGGATATGCCCACACTAAGAAAAGAACAGAAAATGCTCCTCTTTCTCTTTTTTGGCTCAAGTTGAGTTTAGCCTTGTAGTGGGCTTAGGATTCCTGCTCTGCCCCTGTCCTGGGTTTTCTTCTAAGTGGCATTTGAAGAAGTGAGAACAGATAGCAAAGACTTAAACCCAGGGATGCTTAAGGCACAATCTGTCCTCTTTAAGAGGGATGGAGTGTGCTTGAAGTCACCTTCAGTGAAAGGCTGGGACAGCACTAGGGACCACACTGTGCTGAGGGAAGGTAAAATCAACTCTATGCTAAGATTGAGGATACTTCGGATTTATGTTTCTGAGAAGTTAATTATTTATTTGGAAGCAGAGATTATGCAACAAGTAGGCTGAAACTCTTACATCAACACAAGACTCATAATTTCATTCAGAAAATTTAAAAAAAAAAAGGTAAAACAGAGGATCAGCAGGAGTGTACCATCATGCTCTGCAGTGATTCTCAATGGCAATGTTTCAGGTAGCTCTTATTATTCCACTGATGCTCAGATGTAGCTTTCATATCCCACACAGCTTGTGTGTAATGTCCAGATGTCAGCAACAACCTTTTCTGACCTCAGCCTCAAACTGCAAACAAACACAATTCTAAACACATGTATTTGATTTTAACATGCTGACCCATATGAAACTCCATTGAAGATGAAAAGGCCTTGAAAAGATAACTGAAGTCTTTTGTAATATCTAGTAGGCATTACCAAAAATCTATATAATCAGGATGCCAGTATCTACAAGACTACATTAATATCTTTTGTAGGAAGGTTAATACTTCCAGCTGAAAAATATACTTGAGCTAAGACAGCAGAAACTGTATGAAAGTGATTAATTTCAACCTTCATTTGTTACCTCAGTGAACAGTACACAGCTGTTCTGTATCACTCTCCTGTAAAGACAGTGAGAGCCTGGCTCTGAAGCAAGCCCACATCAAATACCACATCCCAGAGCCTTGGGCCAAATCTTGGAACTTTATGAGCAGATTTTTCTGCCACTATTGGTAAAAAAAATGAGGATACTTCTTTTGAAAAATGAATGAAAGTTATCACTGATTTAATTTGGTTTCAGAAGTTCTTAAATAAGTAGAAAAGTTAGAGATTTATCTTGCAGCAGAAAATCTCAATAAAGCAAATATGTATGTCCAGTGCATATCACAGCTTAGCCATGTATATTCTAGCTGCATAATTATGGCCGCTAATCATCATAATAAATTCAGAATGCCCTTTTCTTCAAGGATTTGAAAAAACAACTCTAGCACCTTGTGCAACTTTTATACTTGGTTAAAATACAAACCAAAACCAACACACCCGCCTCTGTCCTTAAATCCTGTTTGACTATCTTAAAAGTCATCCTTTGTTTAATTTCATTTACTCACTGCCTAAAGTAATTGTTTCTTTGCCTTCAAAATCCTTCATGGTTGGCTTTCTATTATTGTACTGCCTTTGTCTTTTGGCTCAATTATCAAGTCAAAAATTACTAAAAACTCTCCTTCTAAACTATTTATCTTTAAATTACGAAGAAGTCTGCCACCTTACAAACACAGTTCCACATGCGAAGGGTCTCTTCTGGTCCTTCACTGACTCAACCTTCTGTCTGCTGCTGTTTCAGCTAAAGAGAGCACTTTGAACAATGTAGCACATGGAGGCCTTCCCCTTCCTTTGACAAATGCTGCAGATCAAAGAAATGCTGTGGTAAGAAGATTAAAAAGATGATGATGATGGTGATGATAAAACAGATGCAAGCAGTGCAATAAAGATTTAACATACTCTAGATCACCATTAATAATGATTTATATCTGCATGGTAGGAACTTCTCACCATCCTATAAAATGTCAAACATTCGATTTGTCTCTTAGTGCATATAAACAAACATTTCTTTCCCCAGTATTGTTCAACAGAGGTTCTTCTATTATTCATGTATGAGCAGCAACTGGAACGAATAAAATATCTTCATGCAGTAATAAATGTAATGAATCATACAGTAAAGTCTAGACACAAGGACTTAGGCACACCAACAAGTTACTCTGTGTCAGTTGATACATATATACACAATTCACAACACATATAAAGGTATTACAGTAAACTTTGTTCTCTTTCACAGATTCCTATAGAAAGTGTTAATTGAAAATTTTCATCACAACTATTTAGTAGACTTCTTTTTTTTTTCAAAGAAACTAGTGCTTGCTGTTCATTTTTGAAGAAAAACTTGGGTTTTGAAGGAAAAATTAAATATTTTTTTCCCTGAATTTATTTAGATAACGTTTTTAATAGAATTTTAGTTTATTACCAGCACTAGTAAATACAACATTTCCAGAACCAAGTATATTCCTCATTACTAAATCTGTCACCTGCTTCTGGGAGTAACATGCTGTTTACTTATTTTAATTTGTGTATTTTGAAAAACATGACCTTTTCCTATCTTCCTTTATTTTCAGTTTATAGCTATTCTGGCTTTTGTTTAAGATCTCTTCGTATATAATCTGTAATGTATTTAGGGGTCTCAAGTGTTGAGGACTATGTTTCTATTCCATGTCACAGAGAATTCAAATGCTCTTATGAATTCAAGGGCTTATTAATTGAGTTTACCTATGGCATTATTAAGTAGAAATGTACATTTTAAATGTCCTTGTCTTAAATTTAGCTGTTTTTTCATAAAAACAAAGTTATTTCATTGATGCAAGACAGTTTACACAGTGGTAGAACACAGAAATGAGTATGTGAAGAAAAATATTTGGTAATTGTTTTCTCCATGGTCATTTTATATTCATGACAAACAACAAAAATTTCATACTTTCTCTGTTACAACTTATAATACATAATTTTCTTTACAAAAAGAAAACAAAATTAAAATTAATCATTATTTTTATCTTTGATTCCTGAAGAAAATAACAAGTGAAGAGGATTTCTTCTTCCTTTTCTTCCCTAAGCCTTATGGCTAGGATATCTTCTACTTATGGATTTAAAATGCTTCAGATTTTTCAGCTTTACTGGAACAACTAAATGTTTTATGCATTTGAATCATGTGTATTTCTATTTTTGTTCTTCCTCCGTGGAATTTTTAAAGGTTTTATCTTTATTAAATACCTCTGGTTTTGCTCCAAGGCCTAAAGTTAGCAACTAAAGATTCTTTGTCTCACATATATTTTTTCATGCTGTAAATTGATGCTTCAGGCGTGGAAAGTCATGTGGCTGAAACAAGATCAGCAGATTCTTGAGTACCTTTAAGAATAAAATAAAACCTTAATCTGTGCCTAGTTTCTAGATAGTGCTGTACATACTAAGTCAGAAATTCATTTCACAGTGAGACCATTAAGAAACTGATATATTAAAGCATGATAATAAGGATACTTTACTGTTGTGCCCTGCTCCTTTATGCCACAGAATATTCTCACACAGTGATGAAAGGATTTTTTTCCAAGTTCTCAAAAAGTGTTAAAGACTCATGTATCTTTTTTTGTATAGGAGGGAACTAATATGATATTGCATTAGTACTAACATTCTCACTATATGTGAATCTGTCCTCCATATATATACACGTATTTTATTTGCTTCTAATGGCCCAGAATACAGCTTAATACTGCATTACAAAAGATACTTATCTGCCTCTTTTTCTGCATGGTCAACACATATATCTCATACCCATAGGAAACAAAAAGTCTCTGTAGAGTTGCAAAGCCATTCTTATACATTAGTTTACAACTAAAAATCACCTACTAGATGGTGTAATGCGATTCTCAATTTTCTCCTTCAACTAGTTTGTATTCTACTAGTTAGTCAGTTTGTGTTAATTAAGTTACTTTGTTTACAGAAACATGAAGCATAAAATATTTTAAATCCCATAGGCTGAATCAACAGTTCAAAGGAAAAAAAAAATCCTTCACGTTTTGATATAAAGACATACTGACCAAGACAGCTCCACAACAAATAAATTCTGTGTTAGTTCAAATGTTAGTATGGTTTCTGGTGAGATTTCAAGGAGGATTATGTTGAAATAATCCAAGTTGGAATGACACAGATGAGACTGTGCATTAGAGCACGTAGGTGGGGGGCAAAGTATCCACAGCTTCTTGGACAAATACAGATTAAGCCAGTTTCCTTGATTTAGCCATACATATATAGATACCTGAGGAATGGAAGATTCAAATCATGTTAAAATAAGGGTTCTTCTTGGCTGGAAAAGAATCACTCCAAAAATAAAGTACTTGCTAGTTTTAATGCCAGACTTACAGAAGTCTGAACTAGCTGATGGTTTCAGATCCTTCTAAAGGGAGACCAAGCTGAAAAACTTCGATGCCACTTAGGTCATTATATGTAGGAATATTTCAGGTGCTTCTATACTTTGTAAGTTTTAGTCCCAATCATTATGCAAAAAATTTATGCCTACGTTTAGGTGCTCATATCTCTTGTTTAAGTGCTCATTTTTTTCAAAAATTATAAGTGAACCAAAGAAAATGCATACAATCCTATCTGTGTAGCACAATAAATCTGGATGCTAATGCAAATTAAGATATAAAAATAAATAAGATAGACAAAGTAAATAAGAATTAGAAAAACCATCTAATTTCCTAATATGAATTTAAGAACTAATCTGGTCAGTAGGTGATGAGTAAAAGAGAAGTTTCCCAAAAGACAATTATTCTTTCATGAAAAGTCCAAACCCATGAAATTCTACATATTCCAGCTCAGTCTGGCATGATTTGTTCAGCTCCTGCTTTTTTTATGAAAGGGAAGAGTTTTGAAGATTAAAACCATAGCCTCCAGTCTACTGGGACCAATCAGCTAATTTATGTGTAAAATGTTGTGAGATACTGAATTAAATACCCACTATCTTAGCAAACACAGTAGATACTGTCAAAGAGGCATTTTTAGCCCGCAAGGCATGTAATTACTAATGCTAGTCCATAAGTGAATTTCATCCTGAGAAGTTTTATCTTTCATAAGGAGCCTCTCTGCTATCGATAGCTGATATCTCCTAAAAAATACTCAGCTTCTTGCAGATGGGGTACTGAGGCTTCCAGAGGATGGAAATTCCTGCACTTAACAAGGGACAAACCATTTCCACCAGGCTGCTGTTATACAGCTTGTGCAGCTGATTGTAACTTCCACTTTCCTAACAGCAAGAAAAAGTAAGTCAGAGAAAGCCCTGCCATAAATAAGACAATACAGCAATAAAAGACTGCAGCTGGCATTTTGGTCTTGACTACGAATCTTCAAAGTCAAGTGCAATTGCAGAGAATCACTATACTATGCAGATATATTCCCTCTGAGCATCACTGGATACTTTGTCTGCTTTTTCTTCTAAAATTTTGCTTTCTGAAAATAATCTTGTGCATACACGGAAACCGAAGTGCTCATAGACTTTCTTACTACCACATATGAGGTGGTTATGGAGTGTATGTCTGGAATGGATTTTACATTTCTTTTCTCCTCCAACATCCTTGACAGCCAGCCAGCTTTAATTTTGGTAGACCGTGGAAGGACGTTAAAAGCTCATCAGGAGGTTTGGATTAAAGTCAGTGAAATTTCTGGAATTTAAGAAAGGGAGATCAAATACAGGGACTTAGAGTGGGTAGATATCATCAGAAAAAAATCTGGTGCAGTATGGATGCCACAAAAAAAATCAGTAGGTAAAAACACAGTATAAACCACTTCACACTCACATTATGAGTTGTTTTATCTTGATTATGAATAATCTCAAACAAGGGGACATCTTTCTTCAGTTAGCTTGAGTCTCCAAGCATCTTGAATGCTACCACAATGGGCCATGCTAAAAACCAGAATGAACAAGGTCACTAACATTCAAAAGTATTTTGTACTTTCTTCTGATTGTTGCAGGAAACATTTTTTAAGTACAATAATCAGCTGGTAATTGCAAGGTGAGACTTGATGGGTCCATCTTCTCACAGGATTGCCTTCTAGTCCCTACTATGACTTCAGTCAGTTAATAGTATATGCTTTGGCAGGAGCATACAAGAATTTAAAAGGATTGTTCAGTATGCAGAGTCCTCCATCAGCCATCCTTGATGTACTCTGCAGGCAGGTTGACTCAGGCACTTCTTTCATGGCTTTTTGCTTTCTATGCATTCAGGAAAGAAGTAAGAGTACAATTCAGATCTCTGAAACCCATCTGCTCTAGAATACTTACTAGGAAATTCTTTCAACTCAAAGAAGTATTTCTTAAGAATTCTGAATTTCCCATTGAACTTAAATTTGGAGAAAACCCCTATGTTTCAAAGATTAAAGATTTCNTGATTCTTTTTTTCCTGTTAATCAGTTGGATTGACACAATAAAGTGCAATTTTGGCATCAGCACCACTAAACCATGGGGATTCCATTCTATGTCCAGTGTAAAGTTAAACTGAGTTGTCTTCCCAAGTAATTTTTAGTTTAAACTTCAACCTGACACCATATATTAATCTATTAGTAGTCACCTGGAACTGTAAAAACTGAAATTTCCATTAAATTCCATTGCATGTATTTCTTTAAGCTCCCTACACTCTACACACATGCTCTTATGGATATGTGTTAATGAAGATCACTCAGTTATATGAAGGACTTACACTGTGTAATCATTTGTTTTTCCTGCTTCACCTATAGAAGCACAAACTTGATAATAATTGATTTGGAGCTTTTAATTAATTCATTTTTATTAGTCTGCTGGTTGCATATAAGAATTTATAAAGTGAACCACTCATTATGTGACAATTTCTGTAATGTGTCAAGTTATCAATGACATCTTTTCCTAGGTAAATACTGTTATTATTTCTTCAACTTCAAAAGCAGAATAGGATTTTTACACTGCTATTGTGAACTATTTTCCACATTTTACAAAGCTTCTTGACTATAAATATACAATAATTAATTTTTCTGTATTGATTTTTTTAAATCTCTCAGAGTTTAATCTCTCACAGCTAAGTTCTGCATTTATGTTTTTCCTGCTTCACTGATGAAAAATTTCACGACAAAAGGAGGCTGGTGAAAAAACTTATGAGCAGTTTTAAATAGAAAATTTCACAGTCAAGTGAAAGTTATTTAACATTTTTTACTTAATGTTCTGGCTCTGCAGTCAAGCTAGCATTCTAAGCACATTTTGTAAGTGATGATTTGTGTAATTAAGAAGAAATATAGAAATAATATTTGGTTTTCTACCAATAATGAATTTTGTCCTCTCATTTAGATAGAATTTATTTTCTCCCACTAGTCCCACAATCTATTTTGACTTCTAATGTCTACATGGTTAAATTGTTTGCCTCATTGATCACTAAAAAGACAGCAAATCTGGGGTTAAAAAGAGGAAATACAAGCCTCAAAGTCCGGTATGACACAATTGAGAACACTTGAACACTGAATATCAAATGATTTCAACTAATGTACATCCACTCTAGTGCCAATACACAGGAAAGAATAATAGAAAGCATTATAAACCATGCATATCTATAGATTTCTGAATGAACATACTTATCATGCTATTGATTCTAGTAGCAATTTTGCATTAGATGAATTGCTCTCAACTATTTCTTCAGAGAATATTTGCACTCAGCCGCATGCATACACAGAGTTTTGCAGAACATTTAGGATGTCCTGCTGAGCATTCTCATTTATCAGAAGGGCAAAATGATCTGGTTTAAAGATGAGGCACTGTGATAACATTCCTTTGCTTGTTTAGCAACAAAGTGTGAAGAAGAATATCAAATATTTTTGAAAGCCTAATTTATTAAACATTGCTGAAGTTCAAGCTGAGAATATATTTTAAAATAGGTGTATTGAAAGCACAGGCCAAGAGGTGACAAAATGCCACCCTAATGACTTTCCACACAAGAAACTGGCAGTTTAATCTCTGACAGTTAGTGTATGACATCAGTCACTGGAATTAAAGACCTATAGTTACTAGCTGGTAAAAGAAGTAGCTCTTCTTTTTATCTACATCAGATACAAGCAGAGGACACATAGCTGATACTAACAAAGAAAGATGTATATTTCCATGACAAAATATCTTCAGAGTTAGGGGAAAGAGCCATCAAATATAACTTATTCTACCTTCTTATATTGTAAAAATAATGAATACTAGTCAGTTATAAGTGTCTGAGAACTATTAGTTTGTTTTAATATATCACCATCAGCCTCCCTGGGAAGAAACTCCATCTTCATATGCAAATAAGTATGATTAGCTTTTTTTCCAATTGTCTTTGCTATTATTCCTTTTAAGCTCTGTTCCTTCTAATTTAATGTTGCCTGAGCACATGATATTTCCTTGTCTGAAAAAAAGGGAAAAGATCACAATTAGGGTATCCAAATGACAATATGTCATCTCCTTGCTTGAAAATGATAAATACATTGTTGCTAGGAAACAGTTTCTAAAGACAGGATTTTCAAAGGACAACATTTATACAGATAAAGAAGTGTCCCAAGTATAATCACAAAGCAATGAGGAAACCTAAACAAAAGTCTCTTCTGGGGTTTAAAATGGAAGGAGGGAGAGAGTCTGGAGGCAGAAGTAGCTAGTTAGCCTACTTTACTATGTAAACATTTTTTAGTATATCTTTCTTTTAACCTGTTCTTATACCATGCATAGCACACCTTTCCAAGACTATAATTCAAGCAGTATTCAAGCATATTTGCATCACTCACTTTTCAGGCTCAGAATCTGATGTTTAAAACCATAGCCACATGAATCTCAATATGAGCAGGCAACATGCACTCAAATTACAGATGACCAACCATATCCTGGGCTGCATCAAAAGAAGCGTGGCCAGCAGGTTGAAGGAGGTGATTCTGCCCCTCTATTCCTCTCTTGTGAGACCCTACCTGGATTATTGTGTCCAGTGTTGGAATACTCAACATAAGAAGGGTATGGAGCTGTTGGAACAATCCAGAGGAGGGCTACAAAAACGACCAGAGGGCTGGAGCACCTCCCATACAAGGACAGGCTGAGAGAATTGGGGTTGTTCAGCCTGGAGAAAAGAAGGCTCCAAGAAGGCTTTGTAATCACCCTCCAGTGCCTGGAGGGGACTACAAGGAAGATGGGGAGAGACTGTTTATAAGGACTTGTAGTGACAGGGCTAGGGGAAATGGGTATAAACTGGAGAGGGGCAGATTTAGACTAGACATAAGGAGGAATTTATTCAAAATGAGGGTGGTAAAGCACTGGCACAGGTTACCCAGGGAAATTGTAGCTGCCTCATTCCTGGAGGAGTTCAAGGCCATGTTGGATGGGGCCTTGGGCAGCTTGATCTGGTGGGAGGTGTCCCTGCCCATGGCAGGGGGTTGGATCATTACGGTCCCTTCCAACCCAAACTATTCTATGATTCTATGAGTAAAAACATGACAACCCAAACCAGGGTACAGTATGGCCTTTCCTGCAAAGTAATGTTTTGCATCTTTAGCTCTATTTGAATTGATAAATTGAAAAAAAAGGTAATAATTTAGATATTGGATAAGTGGTTTTTTGGCAGTCTCAATAATATGACATCATGGTAACCTCAGTAAAGATCAGTCAGGTGAAAGCTGTAATGAAATAGCTCGGACACCGCAGATATTTCTGCATGGCCAAGCTGCTAAGCACGTAAGATTCTTCTCTCCTAGTGTGTCTTTTGGATGCTGCTGACTTGAGAAGACTGCTGCCTACTATGTATGAACTTGCAACTCCACAGAATATTTTGTGTAGTCTTCCTCTCTGGGATAAATCTCTTCAATACCAGAGAATTCAGTGTTATGCCCCCAGTTCAGTATAGAATCTCCCTAAATCGTGGGCTTTTAAATTCTTTTATTCCCAAGGGAAACACTTGGTTCCACACTTACCTGACTTGCAGCCCACAGATTCTGTGTTGAGCGGTGCAGAACAGCTATTTTTCCCCTCTGTTTTCTTTTTCAGCAATCCCCTGTACATACTTTCCCTGCTAGGAAGTCCTTTGCTCTGGGAAACTTTCTGTCCTAACATCTAGGTGCCATCTAGAAATATCCTTAAGGAAACCCCAAACCTGCTCTATCTGCTGCACTTGCTCTGCTTCAGGGGTGATATTTTTTCAGCAGCTGTTTTCTGATTAGTGGCTCAGGCATAGCCATGGGAGGCAAAAAGGCATTCAATACCTTCAGTGGCCCTGCCATGTGGAGCATGTATCCTTCATTAAATCACAGGAAACTTTAAGGACTGAAAGAAATTTTGTTTCAGAAAAAGGGGTTGCCTGTGAGCTCAGAAGCTATAGTTACATATGACTGAGATTCCCAAGTAGCCTAAATAAATGCTTACTACCAGAATGGATGGTGTTCTGGTACCTCTGATAGCTTCAATTGCTAACATCTATATGAGATATTCTATTTTTTTTCCTGTAAAATTCCCTTTTTGGATTGTAAAAGGTAGTGATTTCCACAAGATAACTAATTCACAGAGGTAATGAAAAGCTATTAGGAAGCAAATGGAATGACATAAAGGCTCTGAAGTCAGAGCTCAAGGGATGCTTGGTGGATCAAGAAAGTGACTGCTGAGAAGTTCCAACCATGCTAGGTGTGTGAAACATATTATCTATGTAATGGTCATTCTTTTTCTGCAGAAGACTAATGTAAACATGCCTTCGTCCCTTTCAATAAAGATGAGTTTGTTTTTTTTCAAAACGTGAAGCTTGGATAATGTCTCTGGTATAAATTAACAGAATTTCCATTATGATTAGAGGAATTTAATATATTTACTGAACACTATAGAATACAATCTCCAAAATATATGTTGACGGAGAAAACATTTATATTGTAACAATTCTTAATTAATATTTCACAGGTACATAGCCAAGTTCGTGATTTCCTTTGTGTGAACTGTTTCTCACTTCAAAGTTTTTGAAGTAAGGAAAACATTTGTTTCTAAAGAAACAATCATAACACAAACCTGAGCTGACAAAGAGTATGGAAATTTTCATTCTAATAAATTAAAGTCCAAAGTTTTTACATATTATTTTATTAGTCACCCATTTAAGACTAGTTTAAGCACTATTGCAAGGTATCTTGGGTACACAGAGGTAACAGTTCCCTGTTGCAGAAACTGAGCAGCAAATTTTACTGATTTTAAAGTCTTGTATTCTTAAATTTTAGAATAGGTAATGATCACCCATACTGGAACTGCATTTATGTCTGTGATATGTACTGCTATTAAAATAACATGGATAGGACAACCAAAATACAATATGTTTAAAAATCTCAGAATGCAATAACAATTTCCAAGTCGTACCTCTGGTCCTGTAATGGCTAAGTAGAAAAGGATCTTAGCTATCCAAGTTTACAAATGCAGTCCCCAAAGGCTGCCCATTACTAGCTGTTTAGCTTGGGAGATGATTAAACTTCATATCTGAAGTGCTATTAGGTCCTTGCTGTTTTGCAGCCCCAGAAATTGCTGATGCTGAGCTGTCAGATGTCTTGTAAGTCTTACTGGGTCTCTGATTTTACAGTTTAGTCACAGTATGTGTGAGTGTATATGTGTGTTTAAATGTATATATTAATGTTTTTTATATATGAGGAATTTTTTCAGTTTCAGTGTGATCAAGCGTCACTAGAGGAAAATGGAGGAAAGTTTCAAAAACTTGCACCATCACATCTTGCAATGAAAATATATAAAAATGGACACATTCTTCCAAACTGGAAGGGTCTGGGAAAGAAAACGTCTTTTCTTTTACAATGAACTTGTATTATCTCCCAGCTCGTTGCACATTCTCTTACACAGTAATAAAACACACAGAAATTACCACCCTGTGATTATTTTCTAATCTATAATCAATAACATGGTCTTCCTTCTAATTCTCTAATATTCCTCAATGATTCAATTAATGAGAAACAAGGCTTTATAGGGATGAAATTATTTAGGTTTGACAAGATTTGAGTAGGAAATAGGAAAGACCTTCCAAAGCTGTTATGCAATCAGGCTACATAATGGCAGCTGAAATTCAACACAGTGAAATGTAAGCATTGCATATCAGAAGGACCAATATGAAACTTCTCACTTATATGAAAAGTCCTTAGGAGGGCAATGAAATTTATTAAAATCAAGAAGATAAAGAATTTCCCTATGAGTAAAGATTAAAAGCAGCAGACTAATTAGTTTGAAGGGGTTTAGGAGGACAGTTTTCTTAAGAGAATGAAAGCGGCTTTGGTAAAGATATATATTAAATTAGAAACTCTAAAAAGAAGCCCAGCACCCGTCCTATAATATAAATATGGGAAAGGATTCACAGACAGCAAGAGTAATATATTTTAAATGGTTCAGGAGAATACTTTTTTGGTGCAAAGCGCAACTAGACTGCAAAATTCCCTGTGGAATATATCATTCTTCCTTATTGTTCAGGATATTAACTCCCCATGTCCCCTGACAAGCAAAAATAATTGTTCCCAAGATATCTGGTATTATGGATTATACCTCTGAAGCATTTGTTATACTGTATTTTCAGAGACACAATGTTGATCTATGTGGTGTTCAGCTGTTCAGCAAGGCAAACCCACTTCCTCTGGAGCTGACTGACCCAGCAGAGTAAATTCCCAGTTCTTGTGCTGATGCAGTGAGAAAGAAGTTTCAAATGGCTGTTTCCCTGCAGCAGTACTTCTCCAAAACCAGTGTTTTGAAAATGCCATTCTGTGAGGTGTTGTATACTGATTCATACCCAGCAGGTTACTTTAATTTAGGCTTAACTTCAGCATTTATACTGGTTTGATTTCTGTACAAGTTTTACCCTTTGGATCTAGAGGTAACTCCAGAGAAAGAAGAGAAAGAAAATGTATGTATCTGTAGAGCAGAGCTCAGCACAAGCCATTTCCCTAGTGGTATCTCACGAAAGAAAAACTTTTTTCTTTTGCTCCACAAAGTGTGTAAGAAAGGTAAAATTTGGCAAGCTTAACAGGATGATTTTTTTTCACCTCCTGATGAAGCTTAGGCCTCTCCAGATTTTCGTCCATGCATATTTCCACCTTCTTGTTCTAATAAAAATTAGTATCTTCTCTCCTTGATCTGGTATGGATTTTGTACAGATGTACTTGAGTGTTATACATTTCTAACTCTAAGTGCTATTATGAAAACCATGTGGTTGACTTTACAGATTTTAAAAATCTCCTGCATCACACCCATTAAACAAAATAGGAAGAAGCATTTAACACAGCAGAATCCAGTACACACCTATTTTGAATATATGATAAGTTTCCTGCACATAAAATGATTTATTAAAATAATCAGGAATTCAGTTATAAATCAGGAATTCAATTATAAAAAGGTTTTAAAATAGTATCTGATGTGTCTTTTTTCTAATAGTTTTCAAAATATTTGAATGTCTCAAAAGCATCATTTTCTGAAAGGAAAGACTCATGTTCTTAAGTGTTTTTCTTTTCCTCTAGGGGTAAAGATTGAAGATTCAGCATATTATAATGTTAGCTTCAATGTTAATTCTGGTCTAAAAAATTACTCGCTTTCATGAGTATTCAAATCACTAACAAAAAGACAAGGGAAAATGATCATGCAAATAAAAGCAGCAGGAATTTTGGATAAGCAGGGATTTTACAAGCCTAGTTAAACATGGCAGGACAGTTATAAAGCCCAGTCAAGTATGGCTGATTGATTTTTATCTGCAAATTGTTATCAACTGTTAACATTGGCTGCAGGTGGTTGTTAAGAGCACTGTGCATTCTATTTAGAGAACAGTGGTTGCATAATAAATCCTGCTTCCCATGAATAGCATGCAATTGGTATTAATGACTTCATCATAAAGAGCAAGAACATGCTAAGAAGTTTCCAGGGACCCTGGGTTGAAAAACACTGTTAAAGATTGTGATATTATACAGGCAGAGTGGAATGTCTTCAAAGCCTGGAGAAAAACAGACAGAGCTCAGACAAATGATGCAGATAACAGGACATTATGGAAAGTATTTATAAAACTTTTTGATGAAGTGGGAACCCTCTAGATGCAAAAATTCAAAACATGAACGAAGTCCATTAATACAAAGTGGTCGTGTCTTGGACAGATTAAGTCTTAAGAAGAGCTTTATACAATATAAAGTTGTTACGACAGTAAAATATTAATATTAAGGTATAAAAAGCTGGGCAAAACATGTGTTACAATTTTACTCTCATATGTTGAGGAAATATAGAATTAAACAGGTCAAGAGAAAGATTGCTAGGATGATGAAAAACTGAGAGCTTGCTGTGTGATTGAAGTCCAAAAAAGCTTGACTTTTCAACCTAGCAAAACAAAAGGTCATAGGTATTATAATTCTTATCTATAAATACAGAAGAGGAGTATAAACATGGAAAGAAAAGATCAAAACTGGGACAATGTATCCAAAATATTTTAATCTGAATTATTAAAAGTATACACTTTGAATGTATTTACATTTTATTTGATGGGCTTCTTATGAGGCCTCAGCTTTGTAGATGAATATAATAAGTTGAGTGCAAGCTGATAATGCTGTTATTGATAATTTGTGCAGTTTGAGGAACATTGCATATCAGGAAGGAGTTTTGCTGAGAGTAGGGGAAAATAAGGTTAGATATAGGCACAAGATCTACATGAAAATCTCATTTCTGTAGCAGCACCAAGCAGGTAATAGGGAAATTTAAGCATGAGTTATAACAAATTAACAAGTAGGGTGTTCTGTATTTCATTAGAGATTGGATGAGAACCCAAAGATTAAAAATTGGTATTACATGAAGCGGGACCAAGAGATCTCACAATAATGCTTATCTAAATACTTTGGATATAAATAATTAACTAGCTCAAAAGGTGCCTAATAGATATATACTAGAAGTTGATAACCAGATACACTGCATGAGAAACAGATTAAAAGTGTAAAGGCCATGCCTTGGTTCAAATTATCTGCATTTTAGGCACTGGTCAGATGAGCCCATGTATTGTCTGGTTACCAGCGTGCTATGGCAATGTGTGCTGGTTATGTACTACAATGCTCTGAATAGATACTAATATGTAACAGAATGGATCCTGATGATAATTTAAAAAGTAGATTGTGCCTAATTTCTGGAAACACAAGAAAGTCTGCAGAAAACATCTTGAGGTAGTAAGTGAGCATCTCTGCTGCAGGGCACTGATAGTACCTTATGGTACAGATGCTGGGAAGTGTAGATGGCTGCAGGGTGGCAGGCTTTGGGCTTCTGGAGCAGGGATTTTGTATAGCAGGGCTTCCTTAGGGCAGAGGTGCAAGTCTCTGCGTTAAGCTGTAACCAGTCATCCACTTGAGCAATAAAAGTTTCTTTTGGTACATTTTCCTGAAAACTTCTTGCTGATGTCCTGCAAATAACTCTTACCACTAATACTGAGTGGAGTATTAAACAAAGGTGGGAGGGAAATTATGTGTTTAACCTATGAAAAAACACCATTAAAATCTTCACACAACTGGGCAGAACAAAGTCATGGCCATGATATGGCTGTTACAACTACTTTCCCTGATCAACGTGATCACGTTCACTGACACTGCAATGTTCTCATAACCAGCGGACAGTTCAGAAGATGGAACTGCAAATTTTTTTTTGCAAATTAAAGAAAATGAACCATAGTGTCTATAATGTGAATTTTATAAAGCTTAATCCCAATGTGAATTCTCTGAAACAATTAGACAGTTTTTTGTATTCCAGTGAGGCATTTTCTTACTTAAATACCAGGGTGACTGAGATGCATTTTAAGCTAGGTCATGGCTTCTCTTTTTCTGCCAAATGTAATAAAAAATATATTGAAATTGTGCAAGCTGCACTATTCATTAAACATTTGCAGATGCAAAACCATGAGAACCACTTCTGTTGTTCTACTTTCGCCAGCTGACATTAACATGGCAAAAATGATGATAAGTAAATAATGTCTGCACGTTGGAAAGGAAAAACGTGACGGGGACAAGCAAAGCAATACCTGAACAAAATTTCACCTGTAACGCAACTTCTTGAAATTCTCCTTTAATTAAAACCTTTATGGTGAAAATCTAACAAATGAAGATCAAGGTTGGCTAGAAATGTACACAGAAAGGGAATTTTTCCTTCCTTACTAACTCTGCAAGTTCTGATTTCTCTTCTTTTTTAGAACTAATCTAGGGTTCTAAAGTTTGAAGTCCTTTACAAAATTTTCCTTTCCCCTCATGAAATATATTCAAGCTACATCTTAAATTGTGAAATTTGATTTTAAAACTCCAGACCATCAAAAGAAACATAAACTCAAGGCCAGGGATAATTCTTCCTGAAATCTTCCGGTTTTTGACAGGATAAGTGATAGAAGGTTCTTAAACACATTCTTTACACCAGATTAAGATGAAACACACTTACCCACATTCAGTCAAAACTTTTTATTTCCCGCTCTTCTGATGGAGCAAATTTCCCTATTTTGGAATTCACTGTCTAGATTTGTACTCTGTCTCTGACCAACACTAGAATTCCTTATTGAGGCAAACCTTAATCCAAACCATTCTTATTGATAGGTTGCCAAGTCTCAGTTCAAATTTCAATTTGAGCGTCTCAGAAATAACATTTAATGGACTTGCTACTCATGATAGTCTATCACCTGTAATATGAGACCTGATTATCTCTTCTGCTTATTTGCAGGATCCTTGGTCAACAGTTTAAGGGCCAGAGAAGCACTTCACATGTATATTTTATTCTTTATTTCAGTTCAAGTAACACAGTACATTTCAGACATTTCTCATGGTACACAGTGATTCCTGTTTACCAAAAACTCCCTCACTACAGGCTATTTTTACAAAGTCTATAATAATTTTTACTTGTCACAAGCCATCAAATTTCCCCGTGATTTTGCACAGTAGCTTATCTCTATCCAATGTAATTCTTGGC
Source organism: Piaya cayana (assembly GCA_013389865.1). Taxonomy (NCBI): domain Eukaryota; kingdom Metazoa; phylum Chordata; class Aves; order Cuculiformes; family Coccyzidae; genus Piaya; species Piaya cayana. Next base: position 12,444 of record WAAB01020795.1, on the reverse strand, counting down.
TGATGGCCGGGTAAAATTATCTGGATTTGGAAAGGTCAAAGACAAATTCAGTGCCAAAGCGATGATAAGCTCCAGGTGAGACTGCAAGCTTTCCAAATTACATAAAATACCAGGAGAACTTTCCTAAAAGATTTTCTACATTTATAAAATAATTGAAATTTTAAAAAAACATGCATATGTCAGTGACATGTGAGTAGCAAAGAAAAAGTTATAATTTATGCTGTGTCAGTAAATTATTGTATTCATCAGCACTTTTAAAATCATGGTACTAGAATTAGTGAAATATTACCAGACTCTGTAAGCTATACAAAGAAATGTGTCTGTATCAGACCCTAAAAGAAAATGAGACAGAGGTATTGAAGGCCAGTTATGTGCCAGTTAGGTTTGCAAAAGAAATTTGAAAAAAAATAAGAAAAAACCAACAGAAACTGCATGACCTCATGTCATTCCAGGGTCACACAGACATTTTAAAGTTTTTTCAAGGTTAGTTTTGCTCATTTGCTTTTTTAAAAATGGGTGAAAATATTTAGTTTAAACCAGAGCCTACAATTCTGACATATCAGGTAGTCAGGAGCTGAGAATGTCACTGCAGACGTCATAGTTACGGGCAGAACTGTAACAACCCATTCATCCAGTTGACTGTCACACCTTCCCATTCCAAATAACCTTCCCAATACCATTGCCCTACAGAATGGAGGATTTTTTTTTCCCCTCAGAGGTTTAAATATCAACTTGAAATATCTAAAATTCCATTCAAAACCAATACAAGTTCTCGAATGGTTCATTTTATTGATGATGGTAAAGACAAGAACCCCAGAATGCTTCAAGGTGTTTCTCCAGCTAACAACTAATAAGATTTAGTGATATGGCTGATTGTAACAATAGGAATTGTTCTTACGTTCCTTGGCAGGTAGACTTTTGTATTTTATTTTTTAAAGAAGTTTTTAATGACTGTAAGTATGACTAGGTCATCTTTCAAGAAAATATAGTAATTCTCACCGTTATACCCACAAGTAATATTTTTCATATAACAATATGTTAATTCCTTTATATTACTGCTTTAATTGTATTAGAACGAAGACAAACAGCAAAGATCACAGTAACAGTTTTATTATTGTTTATGAGTTTTAAGCAATGAGAAATAAACAAATAATTATCCTTATTTTTCAGTATTAAGGGGCAACAAGTCTCAGTACCGATGGCTTGGAAAGCTCATCTCTGAGGATGCTGTGAGAAATAGGGAATAGCATACATATAGCAACATTAAATTTTTTAATACCTTGAGACTGCTGTATCTATATGGATCATGAGACTGCTGTGTGGCTATTCAATACCTGTGCATCTCAGATAAAGATGCACTCATAGCAATTTCCCCTGGCATTCAGAAGAAATTTATTTAAGAGTGAAAAAGAGCACAGATTATCAATAGGTGAGGGGTTTGTATGTGTATGTTCACTACCTGCAAATTTTTGCCTTAGGTTAAATAGAGCATGTTGACCTCTTACCATCTATCTTTTATCTTTGTTCTGCAGGCTCCAAGACCTCTGTACTTTCTCATTAATTTTCCTTTAGACTGGATCTGGAAACTAATACAATCCTAGAAAAATATTAAATGGATCTCTAATTTGATACTCATTAAAATCCAATTTGGTAAAAATGGTAAGTGCATTTGCACTAACCTCAAGGTTGTACTGAAAGCCTCCTTTCAGCTGTCTGAGAGATTAAACTCAGAGTAAGGACAAGTAATTAATGAGGTTGATATTAAAACTTTCATTTGAGAAGACTGTTTTAAAAATATATGCTTTCCAAATCAGTACATTTTACAAATAGAATTGTCATGCAAATATTCATTAAGACATATGTTATGTGAATTGTGTCTGCCAGTGTTTGGAGTTTAGGAGTCTGTATTGAAAGCTAAACTCAATAACACCATTAAAAAGCTTTTGGCTTCTCATAATCCTTGAAGTATATGAACAACTTCAAAGTCACAGAATCACAGAATCACAGAATCACCGG
>WAAB01020794.1:0-12503 GCA_013389865.1 Piaya cayana | reverse complement strand
TGTGAATAATTCTCTCTTTGCTTGTTTGTTAGTTAGTCAGTTTGTTTAAAATAAAACAAACATTCCCTGCAATGTGAGGCAGTTTGCGGGTTTTGGAAGGAAAGCCGAGCTTTGCTAAGCTGGACTTTGCTGGCTTCCCTACACTTGCAGTTCTTTCTAACATATGCAACCTGTGCATCACCACACTCCGTATTATGTGCTGGACCATGTCCAAAGAAGGGCAACAATGCTCCTCTGCTCAGACGAGTCCCTGCCTTGCCCAGGAAGACAGCCCATGGCCCTTGCTCCCCCTCCTCTGTACTTGGAGCACCCAAGACGGTGGGTTTGACACCCAGTCTGGGGACAGTGGCACCCTCTCTTCCTCTGAACCTGAGGAATCATTCAGGACAATTCAAATGTGCTTATTGTGTTTAGAATAACTGCTACCTCAAACAAAAATGCAGCTTGTTGGTTTATGATCCAGTGGGTCTTTTCCAACCTAGTGATTCTGTGAAGTCATTATTAATAAGTCAGACAGTTACCATTTGTAGATGACACACTCTCATGATGCCCATAAAGCTGGGACTGCTACCTGCAGACTCAGACCACTGATGAAACAACTAATGCCCTCTAAGTTTTTTGAAACCAAACAAACGCAGATCAGGCAATACGAGGNCCCATAAAGCTGGGACTGCTACCTGCAGACTCAGACCACTGACAAAACAACTAATGTCCTCTAAGTTTTTTGAAACTAAACAAATGCATATCAGGCAATACAAGGTTAACATTGGAACCTTAAGGTAATGCAAGGTAACCCTGTCTACAAAGAACAACACCCACTGAATACAGGCTGCTTCATTAAGGGAGTAGTATCTAGTTTGAAGTCACAGTTCATGCCTACCATTAGCCAAGGTTTTAGACACCCAAGTATGTGTTTGCACCTGCTCATCAGGTGTTGAAATGACCAATAAGACACTGTCCACAGACACTTCAAGGCTGAAGATTGGTCCTGCCATTCACGTATCCAGAACAATGCAAATGCCACACCAGTCACCGGGCTCCAAAGCTGACCCAGAGCATACGGTCACTTCAACACAGAGAGCACTGCCCAGTAATCTGCTCATCTGCTCTGTTTGAATGCTGTAACAAAGCAGTCAAGTAACAGGCTGTCCAAAAACCAGGCAGCACAGATACCAGCTACACCCCGCTCTTTTGGGCATTATTGATGCAAAGATCTTATTCCTGCATGCCTCACTGTCTGAACCAACCGGCTACTTTCTACAAAACTTCAAATCCTGGAAGGGTTCTTTTGGGACAAGAGGGTTGATGGAGCACTGGATGGATACTTTTTTTGTTTTAAGGAAAAAAAAAATTCTTCACAGCTTTCAACTTGTTTGCATTCTACCAAATAAAACTGGAGAGGCAGTGCAAGATGAATAAACATGCACGGTGAATCTGATCTCCCAGCAATCTGTATAAAAACCCAAGTCAGCATAGCTGTGCTCAATAGGCTCAATGCCCTACAGATGCACAGACCCCAACCACCACCAGCTTCCTACCCACCACAGTAACTAGCTTTCCGAGATATCAGTTAGTCGTCGAGATGTTGAGATGGATTTAGTGCCTTTTCTTTTGAAAAACACTATCAAGCAACACGGGGGGAGGAATAATTATGACAATATCCAAANTGGGGGAGGGAAGGGATGGGGGAGAAGCGAATGGATAATTTTTTTTTTTTTTTTAAGAAAAAAAAACCCACTTCACAGCTTTCAACCTGTTTGCATTCTACCAAATAAAACTGGATAGGCAGTGTAAGGTGCTGAGGATCAATCAAATCTTCATGGGTCTGAAAATTAAACTTCAAAACATTTTGCTCTCTATTAAAAACCTTGGAAGGCAATTAGACTAGCCTCATCTGGGTGGCTGGCTGGGATAAAGAGTTTCAATGCACAACATGTGATTTCCTGCAAAGCTCTGCTCTGAAAAGCAGATAGTAAAGGAGGGTTGTGTCTGGGTATCAAATAGCCCTGATCAAACACCTTCATTGCAGTTACTGGAACAGGAGTAAAGTGGAGAGCAGGATCATAAGGCTGTATTATCTTGATACATAAGAAAGCTTCCAGCTTACCAGTCAGTACATCATTTTAAATGGAAAACAAAAGCAGTAGAAGATCTCTCCAAAAAGTTATTCCTTTTCTCCTCTTCCTCCCTCCACATCTCTCCTTCTAAAGAAAGCATTCTTTAAACAAATTGCATACAGTACATGCAATCCTCCTGCCTGGAAAATGTTGCCCGTTATTAAAATCAAATGCAAAACAAATAAACAAAAAATCCATTTTTTATGGGTTGGTTTGTCATGCCAAGACCCCCAGCTTCCATTCTCCGGGATTTACTGAAATATTTGTTTGTTTACACAGAGCTGGAATTCTGGACTACCAGGTTCTCTTCTGGCAAAATCTTCGACTATGCTAAGAGTTGGTAGCAATATTAAATATATTTCCAGTGACATCAGTAGAAAAATAGCCATGCTTTAAATAATAATGATTGCACAAAGATGTGGATTTGACCATTCCTTATAGATACTTATCCGTGTTAAGGATAATGAAAGACATCACTTCACCCTTTGCCCCAAGACATGGTTCCAGTTCTTTTCCAGTCAGTGAATGAAATTGCTTCACCACTCCAGGTAGACACAATTTTCTCCTGCCAACCCTATCAACTTGCTGGGAGAGAGGCTGAGTCACAGTCTCATCTCCTGTTCTCCCTCTGACACCATATCAGCAAGCAGACAGCGAGAATGAGAGACGTGTTTTAGACAGGTCTCTAAGATGCTGTGAGACAACCTAAACAAATCACTAAATGTTAGGTATAAATAACAATTGAACCCCTTCTTTGCTTTGCAGGTTTTAAGTCTTTAAAACTCATGTTTCCAAACTTTCCCACATAGCTATAAATGCCAGAAAGGGTCAAGACTTAAAATAATCACTAAGTTTCAGGAACATGGACCTTAAAAGAAGGGAAAAAAACCCAAACCAACTAATATATATAAAATGTCACATAAAAACTGATACAGTTGACAAGACTAAGAACAAAAAGATGGTTTTTTCTTTTGTATTTATCAACCACCACTTCCTACACAATCACATTGTGTAAGAGCACACTGTGAGAAAACACTCCTCACTCTCACTTTAAATGTCCTTAGCCACTGTAATTGTACACAGAGCAAACCTAACTGCTTCACTTGCTACCAAAATACAACATCATGTGGACAATGACACAGCAGCCCTTTAAAGATGCATTAAGATGAAGAGTGAAACCAACCAGACTGGAAAACGAACACTGGAAGGTCAGACCAGCACACCCTGACCCAAATGTCTGCAATGCTACATCTAATGATACAAGTTAAGAGTTGTTTGATGGTCATTTGTAGTTTCAATTATGTTTTTCTCTCCCTGTGTGAAAGCTGACAACCGCTTCTTGCAGGATGCCACCACCATGTTGAGGGTATGACACAGGTGTAATCTCCCTGTGGAGACAGGGACTGAGGATGTGACCAACTCTGTGCTCTGACACCACATCCTACCTACTGAAGGTCAACTCTTCCCTGGCCTACGCTAGCTGTTTAGCACATCAGAGGAATTCATACCTTAAAAATGGCATTTCTGGAGATTAAAACCAAGAACAACTTAAAAGGGATCCACTAGCACAGGCCACAAGGCTTCACACCATCAAAACTTTCTGATACCTTCTCAGATCAAATAGCAGCACATTCATCTGCACGTCAGGCTTTTCTCAACAGTTTATAGTGTTTGAGAACACCATCTTCCCATTCACTAGCTTGACTCATAACCCGCTCCATAGTCATTCCTCCAATTACTGTTTCTGTATGAACCAGTATGTGCCACCTACACTTCAGCTTCACTCCCAAAAAATATCTGTGTTTACTGCAAAAACACATGTTAGCAAATACCTTTCTTCCCGATCAAACTACAAGCAAGTAAGTTGCTGCATGCTTCTGACCTAAGAAACCTGATCAAGACTTTCACAAAATAAACATACAGGAACCCCACATGCAGTAACTTCATCCTAGTCTCCAGGGAGCATGTGTACAACTCGTAACCCAGAGGGACAAGGCCATGTCTGATGTTCCCTTCTCTGGAGAGATCCCACAGTACAGATGGCTGCTGTATGAAAGTACATTGTTGAAGCTCAAATCAGCCTATGAATATTTCTCCTTGGTTGTGCAGCTCCCTTTGAACTCTCTCATAATTGCACCAGTCTTGTGCACACATGTTCACTGCCTGAACGGTGGGTTGGAGACACATCTGGCGCCAGCTCTATGCAGACCTTGTAAGGCTTAATTCTTAAGACCACTGTAGTCAATGTGGGCCTTTCCATGGGCTTCTCAAAGCTTGGGACCAGACTCACATTCCTTCATTTTAAAGGACATCAGCGCTGCATTGAATATTTTCAGGTAAGTATAGTCAACAAGGCTAATGCTGTGAGATCAACACTGTGATGTGCTCAGCAAGCTTCTTCCATAAGCTCTCAAGACAGACCTGATTCACCACACTCAATATTCATTTTCTTCTAATTGACTTGAGAACAACTTAGACAAAATGGTCACAAATAATCCTATGCTGCAAATTAGAAAAACGTTTCTAACCACTCAACTAGTAAAGTCCTGGAACAGCTTCCCAACAAACAGAACCACAGGGTCAAAATGTTAACCTGCTGCAATATTTAAAAGAGATTCCCAATAGTATTGGCTCTGACTGCCCAAGAGGACCCTTCGAGGGCACCACTGCACTGCTATGGGGTGGGCAGGTAACCTCCCCACAGCAGGAACTTGATTTCACCACACCCTGAGCCATTCCTGCCAGGACAGCTCATGAGCACTGTATATCCAACACCCAACATGAGAAAACTGGAGGAGAACAACACCGTTTGCTGAGCTTGTGTTGATTCGCAGTATGCATCCCTGGAAATCTGCGACATGCCAATGAAGCCAGTGATTGAGCTGGTATTAGAGTGGAAAGGCCAGTTAGAGGTTAGTGCTTGGGTCAGTAATTTACACCTCTCCCTCCCCAGCTCTCTCATCTAAACAGATTCTGCACCTGGGCTTCTCAGCAGCTCTATTTAACATTCAAAACCAAAAACATACACTGAACCAGGTTTATTTTTATGCTCCTTTAGTGTGTAAGCAGAGCGTCAACTGGTTCTAAAGAAACAGATTCAGGGAAAACACTTTTACCCGTTTTCCAAAACACATATTCACTCAAACTCTCTGTTAATACAGAAATGTCCTTCTCTTTGGCATGCATAAATGTAATTACCATACAAAGGGTACGACAGCAGGATGCCATGAAAATACAAATGCAACAGTGTGCTTTTCACTTCATTGTATTTGGTTCAACAAATAAAGTTCACCAGTGCCACCACCCAAGGACACTTCTATGGGTTCTCTGGGAATCTTCCCAATCATACTTCAAAACAGTGCAGGACAGAAGGCAGGACACAGGGAGGCTGCCTTAATGGAAAACCTTATTTTATGCTGCCAGACGGAAGCAATGCTTGGAAAGCTTTAAATGAAAGATGCTGCAGGGCAGAATATGCCTATCTTGCACTAGTAAAAGTCTCCAGAGAGGAGGGAGTCCCCATTACTCAGCAGGCAACTATAAGACAGCAGAGGATTTACAGTTTAACACATGTGTGAAGTATTATCACAAGGACTATCTGGAATATCTGCTTTGGTAAAGATGCACAATGCCCTTCCCTGACCCCCTCTGCCTATATGAGAAGTAAGCAGAGACAGTGGAGAATGCTAGTTTTCAAAATATCCCTGATTACAAACTCAGATATAGTGAACAGGAAAGGCATTTTTGCAAGCTAACATCTTCCTTTGAACATAAATACTGCATTACAGAGACATAAAATTTCCTGCTCACAGAAAGGATCACAACACAGGAAAGGCTGGGACTAGGAACAACACTAACAAAGAAAACAGACTTTATCTAGAACTAATAAGGTATTAACCATTAGAGGAAGACTATGTCAACTCTCCATATATGGGTTCTTTATCAGAAAGGGTAAAGCACTTCCTCTGCATTAACAGATGTGAGTTTCACACTGATTTGTATTTAAGATACATGTTCTTCAATTACTTTTCTCAGGCTGCTTGGAGAGACAAGTAAAAAGGATTCCTAGCATCAGAGGAATCTCTACTGAGGGCTCAGTTTATACACAGTCACTGTATTCACCTTCCATATGGAAACAGGATCGAGTGCTTTACTGTGAGCTTTTCTAATGAAGCAATAAGACTAAAATAATTTCTTGACAGTCTTTAAAAAAAAATAAATCCAACACAGTACAAATGACATGAAAAGTCAAGGCAAGTGAATAAGGCAAATGAAGACAGAATAAAAGTATTCTTAAGAGGAGCATGAAGCCAAAAGCAAGAAAGATGACATAAAATACAAAGACGGTGCAGGGGAAATAATAAGCAAACCAGTAGTTTGGAAGAGGTCTGTATACAAAGGCGAGTGCCACAAACAAGAAAACAGAAACAGAAGAATTTTTAAGAACACAAAAGATATTCCCCTGAACCCCCTTGCCATCAAACCCACTGTTAGAAGTTTTGGGTCTTAAAGGTTAAAAACATGGCTTGGGTCAGACTACAGTGAGCTACAATGCAGAGAGAACTCCAAAAGGTCAGTGAGAAGAGTGAAGAACCAGGAGCATTCAGCATGAGGAAGACAGAGATATGGCATACACCACCACTCTTTTCTTATCAGTCTCCTTGCAAACAATTTATGGAATCTAGAGTATTTGATTATATTCAGAAACATAGAAGCAGCCTGCTGTAATGCAGGCAGAATATAGAATACTCCACAAGATTTTTCTTTTGCTTCCTGCAGAATTCCATTTTGCTGGCTGAAACCTCAGATGCTGAGATTTGGCTCTTGATGCTTCTCTTTGATCAAGTATTAGTTTTTCAGGTGCCAGATTGACAGGATTTTGAATGCCTGTCATAAACAGCCTCTCAGATCACACCTGTCAAAGGTTCATTTGTGCTGCAAGGTCACAGGGCAGCTCCAGTTCAGGAAAAATTTGATGTAGGCATTAACCATATAGCAGAAAGCTGAGCCAATGACTTACCAAAAGAAAAATTAAAATGCTTCACTTTCCACATGCATGGATTTGTTCAAAGTAGTTTGCCCTGAAATTTGAAAGGCAAAAACTTGTGATACAATCAGTTCAGCATCAATTACACACTTGCATAACTGATGCCCATTTCCTTCAAAGAGCTGAACCCTCCATTCTCAGGATTTTGACAGGTAGTCTCCAAAAGTATTACAAAAATACAGACACAAGAAAACCGCCTCTCTATCTTCTGCAGGCACTATCCTCACCCAAAATGAAGCACAAAGGTTCTCACCGGACATGTGCTTAAGGACAAGAACAATGAAAGCAAAAATTACAGCAAGTTTTGCTGTATCCTCTTAGGCACGCTTGGGCCTCATATCCAACAACTGAGATATACCAGCTATAATCTCCTTAAATCTATTGCTGTTGATGCGGCTTCCTCTGACCCAGGAGGTCAGGGATATTTTTTGGCCAAGAACCTTAATGACCTAACAGCACTAGAGACAAACCTTTTTCAGCTATTTGTCTGCATTCTTTAGGCATGAGGACATGGAGAAGGGGAAGCACTGAACTATGTAAAGCAATGAAGGAAAGAGAGACATTCCACGCTATAAAGCTATTCAAGTTAGCATCTCATTTATTTTCTGGGATGTAAACATAACTTCTCTCCCATATGTGATGAAGATTCCCATACATAATTTTTCAAGACCAAAGCTGCATAAACCTGCTTAAAGACCAGTTACCCAACAAGTTCTGAGAATTGTTAGAGGATGACATATTTGACTACTTTTGAGTACACTACCAATAATGGATGAAAGCTAACATGTATTTCTCCTCACCCTGTCCACTTCTTATATCTGTCTTTTCCAACCAAATAGAGACCTTTGTTATGGCTCACCCACGCACAGTTCATCCATGCAGGAAGACCAAGAAACCTGGCTTCAATCACTCACTGGTGCTTGTAAGACAAGACTGGAATATGAGTAAAGGTAATAAAAGTCAGTCAATGGAACAGACATCCAGGGAGACCATGGACTTGTTAGTGAACAGCATGGCACAGGTGATTAAAGTATAGAGACAAAATGCAAGGGAAAGCAGAAGGTGAGGTAGGAGGATACTCAGCCACTGCAGTTCCCGCCAATAGGAATGAAAGATGGATTTGGAGAGACAGTCGGGCCTGTCTCAAAGCTAAAATCACCATTCCCAAAAGAAAATGGGAACAAGTTTCTTATTCATGCATACTTTGGAAACCTCTGGAGACAGCTCTGAAAACTGGAATGCTAAAACAAAATGTCAAGACAATAAATGGGGCATTGAATCTCTGCCATTTGTTAGATGAAAACATTTTCTGGCTTGAAGGCAGTACCTTGTTCTCACTTAATACACAGTAAAGTAGTGCAGAGTAAGTGTTGTCTTTTAGAACACAGATAAAGTGGGGCAACACAGCTTTACTTGGCTGGGACAATTAATTCCATTTCCACCTTTGCTCCCAAACTCCTGTTATAATCTGAGAAAGTCTGTTGCAATATATCAGCAATTAAACAGTTAATACTTTTTTCTCATTTACAGTGTAAGCATTTAAAGCTAAAGGTAGATCTATCTTCCCACTCCTTTGACCAGGATAAATTCACTGTCATTATTTATCTACACATTTGATTTGCTTGAAACTAAGTTTAATTTCTGGAAGAAAATAATAGAGCTTATTTCTGGAAGAAAATAATAGAGCTTATGCTAAAGTGGTAAAGTAAGTACCTTGTTTAACTGTGGTGAAGTAACAGAGAGGTAGCTCTGTAGCTAGGACTGAAAAACCCAGCTCCATCTTTGTCATATTAGGCAATTCCAGTTGTGCAAGTAATTTTATTTTCCTTTGCTTTGATTTCTTAATCTACAAAATGCAGATACTGGGTAAAGTCATTTAAGGACATTACAATATTCACAGTTTCATTCTTTGCTTTTTTATAATGTTTCAATGAGGAAAAAAAACCCAACCCCAACACTCATGTTGTACAAAAGAAAATTGTTCTGATGCATCCATTTTCCCATTAAAAAAATGTTACTGGGTTTGTATCAGTTTTGGTATGATATTCCTCAAGGAAGAATTTCAACGCATTTAACAATTAACAACCTTGCAACACCTCTGAAACATAAATAGCAAAAAGTGGGCACTCACACAGATTGCTTCATCTACAGCTGAAATACAGCTGTGTCTGGAGCAAAGCATAATACTCATTGAACAGTACAGAGCCACAGACGTACAAAGAGCAGAAAGGAAAAAGTATAATTGTATCCATTTAGAGCAACGGAGGAAGTTTGTGGAAGCAAAAGTGCAGTTAACCAAAGTAGAATTTAAATAGCACCCCGTGCTGGATGCCAAATGGGTCAGAAATATCCCATGTTTCCAAATTTGGTAATCTTCCAAGGAGGATTCAAAAGAAACTAGTCTCTGTAGGGGTTGGTAAGGGTAAAAAGGAGGCCTTTTTCATGGTTTGATTTACTGGCTAACTCAATCTGTACTGGTTTTGATTGTTTAATTGTGTTGGTAGGCTGAGCTTGTGTTATCTTTAGATGACACTTTAATGTTGCAGGGCAATCATTATTACATTCTTGTGAGCTTAGAGTGCCTAGAATGATTGTTTAAATCTAAGAGATGTAGTAAGTCTTCAGGCAGACAGGCACACATATTAAGTCACCTGAAGTCCAGCACCTGATTCACATCTGATTTGAAAACCACTGTCTCCAAGAGGACTGTGCCCTCAGCAACTTGCTGAACCACCGATACACGTCTTCTCTGCTCAGGGGACAAATGCCATGCACTGAATCACAGAACCAAACATGCTCCTGGGAGGTCTCCTACCCACATAGTGAGCCTTTCCCAGTACTGTTTCGCTCATGAGAAACTATTTAGTCAGAAGGTCTTAAAGGGCCTTGCAAGAACTCGTTGTGCATCACACGCCTTGCTTTGCCAAACCAACTACTCCTAATTCAAAGGCAGACTGTACACTGCTTCCAATCCTGTTGACAAATTTATATTTGTCTTTAAGCAAGGATAAAACTCCACCATACTGGGACTTTTTTTACCCTTGTACATTCAGTGGAATAAGAAATACTTGAGAAACGGGAGCGGGATGCAGGCTACTTTTATTAATCAGTCTTTCAAATATCACTGCAGAAATGACTGCGATTCATCCTGATAGTAAGGAAAAGCACTGTAGGTGGTCATCACAAAGTCCAACCAGGAGCATGTGCCCTACCGTGCAGTGATCCCCCCAGGAGCTGCTTTCTAGACATATGTAGTAGAAAACCAATGTATTAAAGGTATAGGTTTTCCTAAAACTGTGCTCCTAAGTACACAACAACTGGGCATCACTCAGCCTTAGAGAAGGATACATAACACTCATTTTAAGTATCAGCAATGAAAAAAACTTATTTTCTGTTGCTACTAAACATACTAGAGAAAACACACTATGGATCAGGTTTCCAAATGGGAAACAAATCCACTGGGAAGACCTAACCTCATTTTCACCTTGTTGGGAATTTTTTTCCCATTACTTCACTTCTAAGAAACACATTATTGTGCTGTTTGCACATAGTTCAAGGTTTAAATGTCTATTTTCCATATTTTGAACAACACCCTTTACAAAGTATAAAAGACAGACGCTTCTTCAGTATTTTTTTCTTCTAGCTCAAAAAAACCATATGGGGTTTCAGTCCCAAATATGCAATTGGCATCTGGCCCGTATAAAGACAAGCCCTAACTGCCTGAGGACAGAGCAGCTGTGGGGCCAGAGGGCAGGTCACTGACTGCCTAAACCAAGAGACTTCGCAGAAATTATTCCCTCAGGCCACAGAATAGCTCTGAGGAAAACAAGTGGCAAGTATACTAAAAATCACCTCCATTCGGTCTCACAATACATGAGTTGAAAATACTTTGTCCCTCTAGTATTCCTTCTTTCCCCATCAGAGTCAGAAATTGCCAGCCAGATGGTTTAAACTATCTCCCACCACTAGCTTACAAGGAAAGGAGTTTCCAGAGCAGCAACAAATCTAGTATGATACTGAAAGAAACTTTCAGTAAATACAATAAAGTGCTGTCATGAAAGATCAGCTCCTAGTCCAGCCTCTATGGAGATGTCTACATGATGTAGAAAAGGACCAGAGCAATTACTGGGAGAGGAAAAGAAAAAATCTCACTTAGCCAGTCTGCATCCCTTCCACAATAGGAGGACAGGAAAAAAAAACTTACAGCTGTAGTAGCAAGCATGAGTAAAAAGACACCGTGGAAACCAAAGCACAATCGAGGATGTAAATAAGGCTCTCGTTACCTGCTCATTCTCTTCCTTCTGGATTTTATCCACATAGGTAAAAAAAAAGACTGAAGCGCAATCTATTTACACTGTGTAAAAATGTATTTCAGAAAAGTTGCGGCGAGATTTGCTTCAGGGAACTGTGGTCACCCTAGCAATTCAAGCAGGCAGCACACATAAAAATGTAACAGGTTTCCTACAGAATCCAGGGGATTGAGAAAGAAATAAGGTTTTATCAGAGAAAGTGTTATCTAAAACCCAGTTTAACCTCAACCTGAAAACTTTAGAGCCCAGTAAATGTGCAAGAGAGACCTATACACCATTTCTTCTTATGCGGCTGTTAAACAGATTTGTTACATGTTTAATAAAGCAGTAAAATAAGGTATTTATATAGTATGCTTACCTCCAAACATATTTGTACTATTTCATTGAAATCAAAGTGTAACCTGATGGATGCTATGATTACCAGACAATGTGAAATGCAAAGGGGAAAAAGTCAGAATGTCTACCTCATCACAAAAAAAAAAATAACAGAGACCTTGCACAGTCTGCTTTAATAAGCCTATAAAACCTGTATGCTTTGTGCCTCTAACAAGAGTACCCAGTGGCAGCTGGTGAATTTTCAGGTGTCTTGGAGGGTCCAACTACTTCAAGGGAGTAACCTTTAATATTCTTTGCTAGGTCATACATCATTGCTATTCCTTCCCTTCAGGGCTTCACCTCACATTTGGCAAAGGGGCATAACTACAGCTCCTTCCAGTGTTGACATCTTTTCTTTGCTTGCCTAGAGGTGTCAGTGCAGGGCAAACAAGAAGTACTTCATAAATTCAGAGCTCCCCAAGTCACATGCCCTTTTCAGGCTCAATCTTCCACTCACTGAAACTTTACACTAAAACTTCTTCGCTTCTTCGGTAGCACCTGGCAGCAGGGTAGCGAGTTCTGTGGTGGGGTGCACATTTTGAAGCGTTGGGAGCTTCCCTGACCCGGGAAAATCCCAGAAAAAAACAGGCAGGGGCGGGGCTCTGACAGCCGGCACAGGCTGGTCCCGCGTGGGGCCTGACGGGAGGGGGCGGT
>WAAB01020792.1:0-16037 GCA_013389865.1 Piaya cayana | reverse complement strand
TCTGTTGGTCAGTTTTGGGTCACGTGCCATGCCCACTATGCCCTGCAGGTACAACCCTTTCTTGCCCTTTCTTGCACTTACAGCATTCCATCAGCTCAAGGATGGCCTTTGTTTTTCTAGAAATAAGCATAAGCAATGGTCTTTCCGCATACCAATGTCCCATGTTATCACTTCTAGGAGAAACACTGAAAAACATATAGTTAACTTTTGGAAAATGAAGAAGTTAGAAAACTGATTCTCCTTTATCTCAAACCAGAACATCAGTGCAGCAGGGCATGGACATCAGGAGTCTGACCAACATGGTGCAATTCTCTGCTGTACCAAAGGGTCAGATCTGGACTTAGGTTGTGACTTTGCTCCCTCTCCAGCATCTTTGATATACAGAGCCAGAAGATAAAAACAGAGATGATGAGGCAGAGGTGGCAGAGACAGACAATATTATCAATGTGATGACGCCTAATGTTTTTATTATTGCTTTAATTTCATATCTACATTGGGAAGACTTATGCTTTAAAATGCAGCTTCTCAAGACATCATTTTGACTTATGATGGTCATCTTCATTTTAACACCCTCTGCAAGAGAAAATGTCCTCAAAACTGTCCAAATATCATTACTCAAAAATATTGCAAATTAATGTTTGAAGCCCAGAAACTTTCCAATTTTCTGTCCAAATGGCTAAAGCCATTGCAAGGGTTGTCACCATCTGGTTTGCCTAAATTCTGTCATACAGCATGACTTCCAACATAAACTGGGGCACCATCACCTGGAAACTGCTGCCTGGATCTGCCAGCTATAACTGATTTATGCTGCAGAACACACAATTATTCTGTGGCGTTGAGCCCCCTTTATTCAGTACACACAATGAAAAAAGGAAACATGAGAAGTGTCGAGAAAGAAAAAAAAGAATATGAATGGTAGGTGTCCTAGGGAATTTTTTTTTTTAACCAACCATGCCATCTGTCTTCTCTGTCAAGCTTTTGGTCTTGTAGTTATTAATCCATCACTCGTTTTTCTGAATTAGCAGATAGCAATTACACATTCATTCTCATAGAGTATAGAAATGAATCCTTAACCTTTAACTTGTGATGGAACATTTCCATACAAAACACTTTTCCTTTATTAGAATTCTACCCATTGACTTGGAGTATGTGAATACTTGAAAACAGGTTCAGAGATATTTCCCTGTGTTTTACACATTTTTTTAACTTTAAAGAAAGATGAAAAACCATGACCTAGAGAAGCTGGTCCATTATGATAAATCTCCATAATATTGTAGTCATTTAAAAAAAATCCTACTTGTTCCCATTTTCATTCATTTGAAGAAACTGTTTCTAACAGATCCAAAAAGTTTAAATAGTTTTTATTAGGAAATGCAGTCAGGAAAAGTCTGGTATAATAAGGAACAATATTGCCACCAAGTGGCTACATAACACAGAAGAACTGAGCTTAATTTACAGTTTTGATGGAAGCCATAGAAATGCAAATATAGCAATTTCAATGAAAGCCATTACTTTTTCCCTAGTTTATATAGAATCAGAATCATAGAATGGTTTGGGTTGGAAGGCACCTTAAAGATCATCCAGCCCACCCGGCCTTGTAGAAGGCATTACATTTGTCACTTATATTTTTAAGCACCATAAGGCTGAGATAAGTTGTAAAATTTAAAAACTATTTGAAAATACTTCTCCCATTTCACACGTTTTTTTCCTTTCCACAGACAGAAAAACATTGCATGCCAAGAATTTACAAATTGTAGAATACGTGTTCTAGCACTACTCCTTAGTTTCAGAAGAGAGGGAGAAAAAAAACCTCAAAAAAATAAACAAACCCCTAACAATCCACAAACCAAAAAGAATCCTAAGGAACATACAACAAGATTTAGTAATACTGCAGGGCTGACTCTTTGTCAAAAATTTAGTCCAGTGAGGGGAAACCAAGCCACCTCGAAAAATACAGCACAGCACAAGGCACCCCTGCTTGGGCAAGGGCAACCACAGAGGGTGCACAAGGTGCAAATCACAATTTAACAAGGTGAAGCCTTGAGGGTCTCTGCTGGGCTTTGGCTGGGAAAGTTCTTGAGCTTGCAGAGGTTTGGTAGATAATTGTCAGAACTTTAAGACATTTCCAAGATCACAGGTATTATGTGAAAGTACCTCAAAATAATTAAAGGGTACAGTGAAACCTCAAACATTGCTTGTTTCTCCTGAGATCTTTTAATAATAAATGCACTGAAAATAAGTAATTCTATATAAACATTTGAAACAAACCAATACACTAGTGTCGAGCAATATCTGACTTCGGGAAGGGCACAATGTCTCACTCCAAGGACAATGTCCTTTCTAGCTAATTAGCTGGAAGTGCAAAGAAAGCAAAGAGAAAATCTTAACTGCAGATTCTTAGGATAGCACTTTGCAAGGCTTTAACACAGACAGTACAGACAATACTGAGAAGAGAAAGTTCACCAACAAAACCAAATTCTAATTGGAGGTTTGGTTGTTCATAAAAATGCAGCATCATAAAAGCAGAAATTCCAAATGACTTCTTCACACTGCAAATTAAACTCATTGTCTACCTACTTTGGGCAGTCCATCATAGATTAATTTTTTACCCCATCATTCCATATGCAACAGCTGCCTTCTGCACCACCCTCCAGCCCCCTAAACCTTAGAGTTTACTTCTCCATAAATGCAATGGGGGAACTGCCTCAGCGGGTTCTGCTTTGCATGAGAACTTTCCCATTTGTGCAGAGCAAGTTATTGTGCTCCAAGGGACATTTTGTTCTGCGCCCTTCCACAACTTTCTTGTTTAATACACTCAACTCTGCTTTGACTATTTTATGATTTGTTTTGTTGATCCTCAGTTCTTGGCATCTGTGAAAACTGGAGACAAGTTCTTACTCCAGATTTCAAGTGCTGGTTTAGAGCTGATGAAGTTCCTTAGTCCCTTCCTAATCCTGTGATGAGACAAGGTCAAATAAAAGCTTATTGTAAACCTCTAGTACTTTGTGCCAGAATAGAGACCATTCTGTGTGAATGGCCACATTCTTCCTCAGGCTTCAGGGGTAGGGATGGAGAAAATGAATAGTTTTCACTTACACAATTCCCAGCCCCCCCAGCACAACTGCTGCTGCTCCCTGGAAGGGGCTCATTAGGGGAAACCCCTTTAAGCCCCATGGTCCTCGTCCCTTAACCACAAGATATAACTTCAGTAAATTTTAGACCCTGAAAACTTTCCACCTCCCAAAGACAATGTAATTGTCTTTACTTACAAGCAGAGGTTGCTAAGAAATTTGAATTATTGAAGTTCATAAAATACTACAGCTTTAGCAATTAAAATTGAACATTTCTGTGTTATTCACAAACTACCTAAAAGTCTAAGGAATCTGCTGACTAATTCCTAACTTTTAATTTATAACTATGGAGAAATTAAGCTGGCCTCATTCAGGTCTTGGACAAAACCTACACTGTCTTTGATGGTCCCCCTGCTCCTGGGACTACCACTGGGCGCTGGGCTCACCCATGCCTGTGGGTCCCTTGGAGTCACGACTGGCCTTGCACCCTGCTCTATGGCAGAGGAAACACCATCTCACCACCTGCAGAGAAATAAAGATTACAAGCCAGGAACTAGCCTGAACCCAAAACAATTATTCCAACCACGTGAATTAAGTTAAACCTCTCTAATGGGCAGTATCTCTGAGAAGAGGTGTGAAAACATCAAAAGAGCACTCAAAAAACTTGAGTCTCAGTGCTCAGCCAGATCAGCTACAGCAGGTGACATTTCCCTGCTGCAGTGGTAACTCTAGGACAGCAGAGAGCACTACTGCCCACAGAAAACAATACTAAGCTTCTGAGCACTGCTTATTGCATCTAGAAAGCAGATGAGAAGAGCAAACAACACAAACCATTTTCTTTTTGTACAAAAAGAACTAATAACATGCAATAGTTTAAAGCATGAACATCATCAATTATGCCACATAAAAATATATATATTTGAAACACATCAAACGGTGCTACTTTATGCATAATTATGTATACTTGCAATTTCAAAAGCCTATGTGGTAAACTTCTCACAGGAACTTTATTTAGTGTTTAGAAATAAGGTTGGATTCCAAAGACAAAAGGAGGAGCTGCTTAGGTGCAGGGAGCTTTGCTTTACCAAACATCCTGATATTGCTAGGTGAATCCAAGAGTTAACAGCCAAATGGTCAAAGTCAGTAACATCATTAAAAAGAAAGTACAGCATTTCAAAGGAAGAAAAAAAAGGTTTTTAAATGCTGCATGACTTTTAAAATTTGTTGGGTGGCTAGCAGCATATTTGTATAAGTTTTTAATTGCAGACTACTAACTTGTTCAAAAGAAATCAAACAGAATCCTTATAACTTCATTCAATATTTAAAAGTGTATGGTTACAGCTGTAGATAATACCTTGTGCTAGCTTTCCAAACCACAGTGGTTAGCCAAATTTCCCTTATCAGTGTAAACATAAAACCTGCGAATGACACAGTCATTCCTGCTGACAATGTTCTTGCCACTCTGCAGTGAAAGATAAGATTTGAGAACACACTGTTCATAATTTATTTAGCCTAAACAGTATTAAATTGATACAAACTACCCAAACAACGCACCGAATGAGGAGGAATCTATTAGCATTACATCCTAATTCCCAGCAGCCAACTTCATTTTCTGTCTGATTGCACAAAAGTGCTGGGATGCAGCATCTATCCATGTTACTGCCAGTTTACACGGTAGTTTGAATACAGTTACCACAGCCTAAATTCTCATGACAAGGACGAACGTAAATCTCCATAACCCAGTAATTGAAAGAGCCAGGATGAAAGCAAAGTGCCCACAGCAGAATGGGTGAGGCACACAGGCAAGGTCATAAGGCTGAGCAGACAACTAGGAACTCCGTATCATCTTAGCCCTCAATACCAATAATCAGCAAATCTACAATCAAACAATAACCTCCTCTCCAACCGACAGTCTGACCCTGCTAGCTCTTCCCCTGATCCCTTCTGCTATTTGTCCAAATCTGAACATGCTGCTGTGCCTGGATTTTCTCCACTGTCTCATCCATAGCTGTTGTCCCCTAGCAATCTCCCAGGTTATTTCAAACTGCTGATGAACTGACAGGTATTTTGTTCTCCAGCTCTGCCATTTCTACATCTCAGCACATTTCTGCTAACATTTAACAAAAAAGACCACGAGCTGGAGAGGAACAGAGACAGAGACAGAGACAGAGACAGGAGATACAACCCCATCCTCAGAAGCTGCTAAGCTGTATCTAGGCAGGTAGTTTCAGAAAGATACACTAAACTGAATACCTGAGAAGAAATATCCAAACAACCTGTTCTTGAGAAGCAACCAGATTACAACAGCCAAAACGGGAGATTGCAGCTTTTTCAGTCCCATCAGCTTTCCTCTCTGGCTGGAACAGGAACTTACTTTTGATTTCATAGGCAGGACAAAGAGCACTCTAGAAACCTATCTTGTCACTTGGACAGGCATTATTTCTGCTGGGTAAAAAACCGGCTGGACGGTTGGTCCCAAAGAGTGGTGATTAATGGAGTTAAATCCAGTTGGAGGCTGGTCGCAAGTGGTGGTCCCCAGGCCTCAGTGCTGGGTGCAGCCCTATTCAATGTCTTTATCAATGATCTGGATGAAGGGATCGAGTCTACCCTCAGTAAGTTTGCTCCCGAAAGCAGGAGAACCTGTGAATGGGCTTGTGCAATAAACTAAGAGGCAACATGGCTGGATGGGTCACCACCAAGGAGAATCATAGAATCATAGTATCACCAGGTTGGAAGAGACCCACTGGATCATCGAGTCCAACCATTCCTATCAAACACTAAACCATGTCCCTTAGCACCTTGTCCACCCGTGCCTCAAACACCTCCAGGGAAGGCAAATCAACCACCTCCCTGGGCAGACCATTCCAGTGCCTANAGGCCTGTTCTCCAGCCCCTTCACCAGCTTCGTTGCTCTTCTCTGGACACACTCCAGAGCCTCAACATCCTTGTGGTGAGGGGCCCAGAACTGAACACAGGATTGAAGTACAGACATAAGAACAGGAGTGCTTTGACAAAGGATAGAAGGATAGAAGAGAAAGATTAAAACTTGGAAACACTGTACAAAAACCAGGTAAGTCTAAAAGCATTAACCATGTGTTTACCACACTGGAATAAGCTGAATGTACCACTAAAATTGTCCATCTGGGTGACAGCAAAGGCAGCTGAAACATACATAGTGACTCCTATCCCAGCAAATCTCCCTGAAGGCATCTTTCCAGGTAACCAACCAGTACTTGTCATAAAACAACCTTAATACTCTTATTGTTATGGGTATGCCTCTGTTGGCAGATTTTATGGCATTGAAATGTAAATCAAACAATACAAAATGCTTCCTTTTGGAATTTTGACTTTAAAAAAACAGTTTAAAAGTAGAGATAACTTGCACTACTAAACTTGTATTCTTCTACAACTATAATATTCTGTTTCAGTCAGTAATCCATTGAGATTGGCTGTAAACAATTTATAAGATTGTGGTAAGAATACAAGATAGTTCAAATAATTGAAACGAATATTTAACAAATGCCCATGTTCGTTTTCTTCAGACTGGTGTTTGCCCTGGCTCCCTTCCCGGCACAAGCCTGTATTTAACAGCTCATGAAGTTCTGCTGAGGACACAACTACAGTGTCACCCAGTACTGGAAGACAGTAACTAACTGTCCTCTCTAGCTGACCAGTTAGAGCAGAAACACACAGCCAAAATGCCAGTAGCCAACGCATAACAATATCTGCTATGGTGACAGCTGTACAGTTTTGCTCATATTGCCTGTGATGATGCATGCTCCAGCAGAAGAACATTTCAGGGCTTCTGGTAAGCAGCTAAGAATCTGCAACGGGCTACTAGTCTCTTACACTAGGGTAAGGTTTCTGTTTGCTGTTTTTCTGATGTCTGGCCTTGCATGTTCCTGTTGTACAGTGATACCACTACAATACCCCAGGAACACATTCATGCATGTCTCTCAGTAGCTAGAGCTGAGGGTGTGTTTAAAGGCTTGCAGGTCTGTTTCCCGACACATGTTACAAGTGAAATTGTAACTGCCAAAGGCTATAACATTTCTTTTCTCTCTTTGATAGAAACTTCTGTTTAACAATTCTATAAGACCTGCAACACATGTGTGAAATATATAGCAACCAGTGCATCATTTGCACATGTATTTTGAATAACAGGGACTTTTGAGGGCTACGCCAGTGTACGTAGACGTGACCCAAGCCTCAACAAGATCACTGGAGGGCATTGATAACATCAGCTGGTGTTTAAGCAGATCATTCATGGGGACAGCAGCCCTCTGTGGGGCATTAGGCTTGCCCACTGTTTTCTACATGCTAGAGCACAAAAGCACGCTTAATGCAAGAGCTCTTGTCATTCTACTGAGTTGTGCATCATCACACACAGCTTGTCTTTCCAGCAGGAATATCCTCGTCTCTACTTACGTTTCTCGAGTGGCACAGCAGTGAAACAAAACTATCCAAAATATATATGTCAACTTCCTTCCACTGGTTTGGAATTTGTTCCTCTTCACATACCATTAATGTTAAAAGGTGCACAGGGCAGACAGATTTAAGATAGAATAATTTTACCATCCTTTAAAACTTACATATGGAGCCTGTAGTAAAATGCATGTTCTGTTATCAATATCCACCAATACCTCAAGTACACTTTCTGAGTCTTCCAACCAGACTTAGCTATAGCATATGTTAGTGCTACTTACTTCAACGCTGAATATTCTCCATTATTTCATTACAGCTCAAACACTCACATGTTATTTTCAATATAATTCTTACTTAAAAGTCAATCAATTTAAGAGGATGAAAGGTCTGGAAGCCAACCAAACTAAACAGCACCCTGTTGGACAAACAGCAGGCAGCATGCTTGTCTGGCTGTGAAGAGCTTTCAACATTTCATTTAGTCATACCTGCCTTTAAAAAATACATTGTTTAAGAGTTTCGGTTAACACTTATCCTGAATCAAAGCCTCATGAGAAGAGCACCCCAGGGGTTTATGATAGCACTGATGCTAGAAAGTGCATTTCCTGCAGAAGCTAATCATGAATGATTTTAAGTCATGAATTTGGCCCATATGGCCCTTGGGTCTTTTGACCCTCTTGAAATAATACACTTCAATAAGCGTGATAAGAAGGAAAAAAAAAATAGCCCTCATTCAAGCCTTCTTCATGTAGAAAAGCTGCATCAAGGAAAAAAAAAAAGCCATTTCCTACATTTAGGTATATCACACAGAGGTCTTAAGTGTTTCTCTTTGCAGCCTATTCTAGTATTCAAATAAATAGGTGTTGTCCTAGCTTGAGTATTTACAGTAGAATTCAAATATTTTCTTTTCAAAGAGAAGTGTTCCTTTTTCTTTTTATCCCCTTTAAGCATCCACACCACTTTTATGCAGGAAGAAATACTTTAGAGGTGAGTAAGTCCTGTACGGTACTTAATTTGCCATACAGTTAAAGTGTAAGGTAATGGCTGACTTCTTAAAGTCAAAGGAGTGGAGTATCTGTAGCCACACCCAGCTAAATAAGTGACTCACAACTTGGTTGTGACAGGTTTAGAACTCTTTTTCTCTGATGGAATATACACAAGTTGCAATTAAAATCTGGGTGAGGCTGGACAAACCCGAAAAGGTTTGGAAGCACTCTCAAGTTTTAAGGGAAGTTGCACGGAGTGGAGCAGCTGCAGCTGTGTGGGAATGAGAGTTTGACATTTAGCAAAGTGTCACAGAACAGAAATCTTGCTATCACAGATATGACTAACTCAATTCTGTGTCTGACATCCGTCTTCTCAGACTTGTGAAATCAAGATAATTTCAACTTTAATCCAAGAGAAGCAGAGGGATGTGCAATTCCATCTAACCAAATAATACAAGTTCCCTTCAAAATGAGTATTTTAGCAAGATGTACGCAGTTCATCAGCTGCATAGGTCTTAAAATAGCCTAAAGGGCCATCTCTGGATGGACAGCACATCACAGAGAAGCGATGTCAACTATCCCCAAACCCAAATACTAGACTAGACATAAGGAGGAATTTCTTCACCATGAGGGCGGTGAGGCACTGGCCCAGGTTGCCCAGGGAAGCTGTGGCTGCCCCATCCCTGGAGGTGTTCAAGGCCAGGTTGGATGGGCCTTGGGCAGCCTGATCTAGTGGGAGGTGTCCTTGCCCATGGCAGGGGGGTTGGAACTGGGTGATTTTTAAGGTTCCTTCCAACCCAAACTATTCTATGATTCTATGATCCTAAATCTATTTAGATAAGAGACCACCACATATGTGGGTAAGGTTGCTTCTAAAGCACTACTAGAAAACATAGCAAGTGACAAAACAGAGATTCATTTGGGTTTTGTCACATTAACAAGATTGCAAACATTTGGCTCTCATTTTAAACTGTCAGACTACAATGACGCACCAGGTTCCTTTTGATACCTGTTCCAGCTGAGAAAGAAACAAGATAGCACCTCTGCAATGCTGAGCATCAGGAATCATGACAAACAAGCCCTGAAGCAAAATGGCAGGGACTCAGTCTAGGCAGGACAAAGCAAAGATCCACTTATGTAAAAGGAAATAATAACCTTAAATTAACTGAGATTAATCTAATTTGAAACAAGAAAAAAATCTCAGTTTTCTTCAAATAAACCACACAGCCCCCACTAGTGCTGAGTAACAAGGGAAACGGTGCATGTGGAGGTCTTTTAAGGATTTTACCTGACACAGGGAAAGCACACAGAGGAAACAACATCTGGGGTTTGCTGGCACTTTTCTGCTTTGACGAAAGAAAACTGAAATGCAGAAACAGATTAGCATCTTCACAGAACATACTGTCTGAACTTCTCTTAGAACTAAAAATTAAGGGTGGCTCTGATCGAAGTGATTACAACTTCATTACATTCAAGCAGAGCCATACTTCATGTCCTCTGTGCTCTAAAATTGTATGTAGCAAATAGATGTAAAACCACATGGATTTGTTGTAAAAATATCCTGCTACATGTCCAACAAACCAATGCTGAGAGAAGTAGACCACCTTCAAGGAGAACAGAAAACAACTATTACCTGTTACCCTCAACCACATTACTTCTTCACAGAAAGGGTCGTTAGGCACCTGAACGGGCTGCCCAGGGAGGTGGTTGTTTCACCTTCCCTGGAGGCATTTAAGGCACGAGTAGACGAGGTCCTGAGGGACATGGTTTAGTGTTTGATTGGAATGGTTGGACTCGATGATCCGATGGGTCTCTTCCAACCTGGTGATTCTGTGATTCTATAAAGGTACTACAGGCAGGAGACAGGAAAAAGGATCTAGAGGAAGGGCTTCATAGAACAGTAGAGTTCTCTGAAGAGACCTAGAAACTACTAGAGCAATTAGGACCACAAGGCAGAGTTTTGATACCTGCTGGCAGTGGTAGCTGGAGAAAAGAGTCATTCGGCTTTCAGACAAGGGCTTCAGCTACCTAGGCACGATCAGAGGCTGCAGAATAAAGACAAACAGTGGAAGGCTTCAACACAGGAGAAGAAACATGCTTGAAAGAACAAGAGTGTGCGAGTGGCAGCGTAGTGTTACAGCAAACACAGAATAAAATTAAATACCAAAGCTAACTACCAACCATGAGTATGGGTGGACAAAGTCACAAATCAAAACACAAAGGTTATAGGATTGATCAAAATTACTTCCTATCTGCCAGGACAGCAAACCTAAAGGATGCCCGAGAGAAGAAAAGAGCAGGAAAGGCAAAGGTCAAGACCCTATTGATTTTCTCAGTCTGCACAGACTAGGCCATAAAGGCCAAACCAGGAGGCAATCTCCAAACTTCATCCTGGCTACTACCAACTACTTTTTTATAGAACAGAGGGTTACTGCACAAATGAGATGTAATCCCTGGTTTAGTTCTGAATAACATGTAAAACCATTTTCAAATCCATACCAATGTAATTGAGTAGAAAACACTCGTTGCTCCTCAACCAGGTATATGAAACAATGTTCCCAAGATCCCAGTAGCAATGTTTCTGACATTACTAAAAAAGTGTTTAATACAGAAGTGTTCACAGAGTGCTGAGAAGCTGCCTGAAGTTTTTGTTTAGCTCAAAATCTTCCCTTATAATGCCAGAGAGCAATTACTGCATCACAGCATGAAAAACACAATAGAACAGTCATTTTCTTCAGTCAGGAGGTGAATCAGCTCTTGAAGAGTTTCTTTTGTTTCTATTTTGGGGAAAAAAAAATCACTGCTTTCAGATGTCTAAAGCTGACGTTCCCAAGGTATTTCATGATGACTGTCAGCTGCTGCAAAGGTCTCCGCAGTTCTTTCCTTCTCCTCACATTCTTTCCTCTCTAAACAACCATGTGAAATGCCTGACAAAACTACTGGAAGGAAAGGAGGACAAGAAACTGTGACTAACCAGGGCACATTTTGCATCTTCAGCTGTAAACAGAGAGCAAAGCATATGCCATCATCCCTTCCGTTCCTTCATACAGAAGCTATCCATAGCACACAAACAAAATGCGTGACCGCAGCCAAAGTAGCACTAGGAAAAAAGGTTGTGCTGCTTCTTCCTGGAAGAGCTCCCCTCACCGGTGCCATTGATCTGCTGAGGCCAGGCTGGCAGAGGCGGCTGCAATGCGTCACAGGGATTTCTGCATGGGACGTACAGTCTGGTGGCGGCGAGGAAGGTGGCAGTACTGCCTGGCATTTCAGGACAGCATGGACCTGAGAAAAAAGCTGAACTTCAAGTTTTGGAACACAAGGCTGGACATGTAGAAAGGGACTTACTTTACTGAGGCGCTTGGATTCTTTGGTGCAGACAAAGAAATAGTCTAAATGGCAATGTTCCAGAGAGAGGAGGGTTTGTAGCTCACAGCTTTGGGACAGGTCTGAGAGCAGGCATCTACCTATGAGGGGGAGGCAGGCAAGGACAACAAGGGCAGACAAAGTGCCAACAAAGTCCAGTCTAAGACTGAAGTCCAGAATGAGTTTATATACTACAATAATACACAGAGTAAAAAATTACAAGTAATAAGACCATATACAAGGCTAGTAAGATATCCTACCAACTTGTAAGCCACAGATTTTCTCTGAAGCTTGGAAGACTGACAAAAAATCCATGGGAAAAAAAATCTGTTGCTCTTCTCACCTAAGAATAATCAGATGTTTTTATGTCAATTAGCATATGATATGTATCTATTAGTGAAATCCGATTCTATATGCCAACCAGTTGTGTTTCACTCTGTGATAAACTCTATGGCTTGAACCACATTTGTTGAAAATATACTTTCAGCACGTTTTTTTTTCCAAGCAACAGTAGTGTAAGGCTGATACCAAATCACGAGCATAGTAAACAGATAATGGGAAACACGATGAGAAACAACTGCTGATGAGTTGGCACCAGCATTTTGCACAGCATACGTCAAGGGGCACGAAGCAGCTGGCTGGGCAAGATACTGTTTCAAGTGAACATTTGGAAACACCGCTGGCAGTAGCTTTGCCTGCTAAGTGTGGCAAGAGCAAAGCGTCACTTTCTTCCAAGCAATACTCCTAAATAACACTAAAGCATTAAACTGGAAACAGGCACCGCAAACACTCTGTGCTCTAATTCTGAGAATTATACAAAAGTATTATACTCACCCCCATCCTACTGCTTGTGCAACAACCTCTTAGCCAGGGTTCCCCAATGCACAGATTGCTGAGCTTTCCCAGCAATCCAATACAGGTGACCAACACAAATTTCCAGGTAGAAGCAAGTGAGTGGAGAAATATTTTAAGGAAGTCCCACACAAGTGTCAGACAACAGAGAACTGTCAGGTCATGCTGGGCTGAAGCTTTCTGTATCAACACCTACTTTGAATTTTAATTCTAAACTTTAGAATGCTCATAAGAACTAACCAGTTCCTTCATTTTAATTACCTATGCCTTGAAAATAATCAATGGGAACAAGTGCGTTCTGCATATGAATTTAACTTTTTAAAAGTGTATATGGAACACTTTAAAATCCATTGTATTCAATAGAAAATGAATAAATGCATGCACCCATTTCAAGGGACTAAATTAATAACTATTTTGACTGCCATTTTCAAATTAGAATATTTTTAAATTTACCTATGTCAACAATTCAATTCTCTGTCAGATTATACATATTAATATACATGAGTTCATGGCACAGGAAGAATCTGCAAGCCCAAGGGCAGAAATCATCTCTGAGACAAATCTTGCAGAACTCAGGCAAGTGTCAGACTAAGTCCTTTTGCAGGGAGATCCTGGGGCATCTACAAGTAAATATCAGTTCCATGAGAGAAGAAGATTTGCTGCAGAACATTTAATTTACAGTTATTTATCACTAACAAGACTTACTCTGTAAGGAGGAAGAGCATGTTCTCATTTGCAGTCAAGACCACAGGTAACAAACTCTGTCCATAAACCACTTTGTTATATTCCTTACAACTAACCTGATTTAGCAAACACACCTAACATTTAAGACGTGACAACACAGACCTGTTGCCTTTCTAAGCACTTGGCACTTTCCCTAGAAGCAGTTAGGTCTTTAAAGTTCACTGTATAACACCCTCTGAGGAACTGCTAGGTCAAAAATATATCAATGCAGGGATTTTGGAAAACCATCAAAATCTGATTCCTTTCTGCTCTGGTGAATTTAGGGACAACAAAAACTACATTTTCACAGCTTTCATTATCTATACTGATTTAGAAAAAAAATGAAACTGGCATCAGAGGCAAAAACTAATCGGAGCATTAGTAATATTCACAGCTTACAGGACAGGTGTGTGAAACTTCACAGCACTGCAGGAAGACACCAGGCAGAGACCTCAACACTGAAGTTCAAACACTCCAAGGCACCAGGACTTCAAGCACCCAGGCCAGGGACAGAGCCCACAGGCTGCGAGCCCTAAAAGGACTGTCCCTTGCACATCTCAGGTCCCCAGACCGCTCCCAGACAAGCCCTGACCCTCCCCGTGCCAACCCCACTCCTCACCCTGTGCCAGGCAGCCCCAGTGCTGCCCCTGGGTCTGGCACTCACTGTGGGAGCAAACAAGCAAGGAGAATGTTCCTCTTTTGAGGAAGCATCACAATTAATCATCTCCCAAGGGTGGGATTTGGAGTTTTAGAGAGCAAGCATCCTTTATCAGGCCTGGGCAAGACTGATCTCAATCAGTCATGTGCAGCAAGGCAAGAGCTGGTTACAGAATGTATTTCCCACTTACATGCATATGTATAAATTTTTCCCAGAAGTCTTATGCCTATTCCATTACTTTCTAAGGACTCATTTTAATGCTATTATGACATTCACAATAGTCAAAACTCTTGCTAATTTGGACCTAGCTCCAGCGCTCTACCTGACCTTGAATTTGAGACAGAGAAAGACTGCAGAGGTGATCACAGAAGGCACATTAGTTCAGCACAGATGAGGCTGAACACAAGACGTTATCATCTCCAAAGAATGAACAGCATCTGGGAAAAAAAAAGTTTTAAAGAAAACATGTTATCAGAGGAACATTCTGTCTAACTTTCAAAAAACAGAATTACCTAGATGAAACTTAACTCTACTTTAACTTAAACAGAAATATCCCACTTTTTGTAATAGTAACTACTTCTTGTATCACATGCACGTGTATGTTTTCCCAGAAATCTTATGCATATTCCATTACTTCCCAAAGACTCATTTTAATTTTATTATGAAATTCACAACAGTCAAAACTCTTGCTAACTTGGAGCTTTGGAGTCAGCTCTGCTTGACTTTGCATTTCAGATAGAGAAAGTCTGCAAACAGGGATGATCACAGAAGAAGAGATAACTGTTCAGCACAGATCAGACTGAACTCAAGATGTTATCATCTTAAAAGAATGAACAGCATCTGGAAAAGCACTTGTTTGAAAGAAAGCATGTGATCAGAGGGACGGTTTAACTAGTAGAAAACACAATTACCTAGATGAAACGTAACTACTTTAGCTTAAACAGAAATATATCACTTCAAGTAATACTTACTACTTCTTGTACCATGTGCATCTGATAAGTTTTCCCATAAATCTTATGATTATTCCACTACTTTACAAGGACTCATTTTAATGCTATTATGAAATTCACAACAGTCAAAACTATTGCTGACTTGGAGCTTTGGAGCCAGTTCTGCCTAACCTTGCAACTAAGACATGGAAACACTGCAAACAGAGGTGATCACAAAAGAAGAAACACCTGTTCAGCACAGATCATAGAATGATAGAATAGATTGGATAGGACAGGACCTTAAAGATCATCCAGTTCCAACCCCCTGCCATGGGCAGGGACACCTCCCACTAGACCAGGCTGCTCAAGGCCCATCCAACCTGGCCTTGAACACCTCCAGATATGGGGCAGCCACAGCTTCCCTGGGCAACCTGGGCCAGTGTCTCACCACCCTCATAGTGAAAAAAATTCTTCCTTATGTCTAGTCTAAATCTGCTCCTCTCCAGTTCATACCCATTGCCCCTAGTGCTATCACTACAAGCCTTTGTGAACAGTCCCTCCCCAGCTTTCTTGTAGCCTCTTCAGGTACTGGAAGGTCATTATAAGTTCTCCTCAGAGCCTTCTCTTTGCCAGGCTGAACAACCCCAACTCTCTCAGCCTGTCCTTGTAAGGGAAGTTGCTCCAGCCCTCGGATCATCTTTGTAGCCTCCTCTGGACCCCTTCCAGAGGAGAAACAATTACTTAGAGTATAAGAGGAGTTCAATTACCAAGGTGAAACTTAATTCTACTTTAGCTTAAACCGAAACACCCCACTCTAGGCAATACTGTAATATTCCTTGTATCACTACTTTTTGCAAGTGTAACTACTTCTTGTATCATGACAGCCAGGCCACTTCCGCAGCTCTATGGCAGGGACACCTCACCCCTCTACACAGGGGGTAGTTCAGAGCCCGCCCTCCCTTTCCTGATCCTTCTCTGCATCATCTGGGCCAGCACGGACCCTCATTATCCTCTTCATCATAGAATCACTATG
>WAAB01020790.1:70116-121636 GCA_013389865.1 Piaya cayana | reverse complement strand
GGTGCTAAGTCCAAACATCACCACTCTTCAAGGATGGCTGGGGAAAAGCCCCTGTCTTTCTACATATGCTGGCAGATTTCTGAAAAAAGAACAGCTTGGAAGCTATCTTATACCAGTCTCTTCAATCATCCTGGTAAAAACAGAGGGTGAAAACATCAAAAGAAAGATTCCTTTTTTCCTAGCTAAGTTATCATGATGGAGACCAATGCTTCTGTGGACATCGGCAGAAATGGTCACGGTCTTGTCCAGGCTCCCCTTCAGAATCCTATCACCACTGCTATAGATCAGGTCACCTATGGTTTTGTCTAATTGAGCTATGAAAACCTTAAAGAATGAAAATTAAAAAATAGAGCAATGTGTACAGGAAATGTCTGTTGGTGTCAGAGGATCCTTCCTGGAAGTTGTGTACTGTCAGGGGTTTCATTTAGTTTACAAAACCAAGCTGCGGTTTTCAGAGGATCAGAGCAGCAGACGTGGATCTGTTAATGCTTTTTGCTGTGCTACCTCTTCTTCTTTGGCAAACGTTATCTCTGTGGTAGCTCTGACTTTCTCCATGTATTCTGATTGATGGATTTTGTAATTAATTGTCACCAGCTCATGACTGAACTCATTGCAGATTATCTTGTATGAAGCTGCTTAAGTACTAAGCAAACACATCAGGTTCTGCATGCCCAGAGCAGGCCAAACCAACCGTAACTGTAATGTAGGTGTCATCAGCAAAGACTGTTGATCCTAGAAAAAACCTCCTTTGATGGGCTGGGAGTGTATTTAAACTGACTTGATAGGAGCCGAGTTCCACAGAGTGATTCTTCATCTTCTGACTTTGAGTAATATAAGTTGAGTCTGCTTATAGTCTCCATTAGGGAAGAGCAGAGTTCCTGCTAATTCCTACCAACACACATGGCTCTCTATGAACCATCACACAGAGTTCTTGCAAGTTGTTCATTCCACAGCAAAGAGAGCATTAGAGAGTCCCTAATGTGAAGTGCTAGCACAGTATGGATGAAGCCGTGAGTTACACTTACAGTGCTACATATGCTGATTAACACTGCAGAGATTAAATTCTTTGCTGCCCTGCGTTAAGGAGTTGACATTTTTTTGGTTTTTTTTACTATGGATCTGCATCACTATTGCAAATCCTGCAAACAATTCAGTTGTTCCACAAGTTATTCTGCAAGTCACTGTGCAGTAGCTGCCAACACCCAACAAGGTCCCATTAGTATCACTGCCCCATTTTTAACCCTCTGTAGCCAAGCGTCTAGACACGGCAAAGCTGTTTTCTGTATCCTGCCCATGGCTTGAATGGTGAGGTGACCAAACAAAATGTGATTTGTGATGATATTGTTTCATAACTGAATTTCGTTTCACATACATTAGGTGAATATAACCTCCAACTAACGCTTACCCATATTACATGGCTGTGGCTATTACCACATAGTTAGAGTGAGTGAGCTAGACTGGGCTGACTTTTAGTACTGGGAAGCTTGTATGTTGTACTCAGTTGACCACTGTGTACAGAAAGCCAGAAATACAAAGCTGTAGAACCAGGCTTTATGTTTAGACAGAATTAAAACTGGTTAATCTTGCTGAAACGGGCTTATACACACATTTCACTTTTGTTTCAATTTATCCTCTCTTCCTCTCTCTTTCTAACCAGAATGGGAGGTAATTCTCATCCCGCTCTGCTCTACTGAATGTGGGAGAGGACCAAACAGCAGACTGAAACTAAAAGATACTGGGATAACTTTGGATCACAGAGATTTCCGCAGTGCTTGAGTGCAGTGCAATGCTGTGGTGGTGCTCATGTACTAGGTCTAGTTCCACTTATATATCTCTTGTTTCTTTCAGAGAAAACAACAGATAATTATTACTAAGCATTTATGACACTGATATGCTTAGGTGCTTTATGAACTACGCAGAAAATGTAGGACTGCGATGGACAAATTCTGGTGAATTCTTGGCCCTCCCCATCCCCACAAGAGAAAGGAAACTTGTTAAATACTTGTTTTATTCTAAAATTTGCAATATTTTCAGTGTTGAAACTAAAAAAAAAAACCAAACAAACCCTGACAACCCATTCCATTAAACATATCTGAATTCTAAGGTGAAATACTTGGCAAAGACTTCTGCTGATTTCTTGTGTAGCTTAAGTTTATCATGTACCCAATGCTTATTTAAGGAATACAGTTATTTGGCACCTAGAAACTTCTGCTGTTCACAGGTTGGTTTAAATTATGGACTCCATGTGGGGTCACTTTAATATACCACAAGAAATCTTTTTTCTTGAGGTCCAAACTCATTGTTAGCTTAAATGAGCACAGACTTGTTGAAATACCTTCAAATGATGTTGTTTTTGCCAGCAATTACTTTGGCCTTGCAACCAGAGGTGAATCTGAACCACAAATCATAAATGGAAATCTGAATCACAAATGGAGCAGAACTGTCCATCTCAGTTGAACATCTTTGACCTGCTGATTCTGTCTCCCTGTTCTTCTTAAATAATCACTGTAATGTAAGCAGAGCTGCTCTGAAGCAATAAATTATAAATGCTGTGCTTCAGCCTGCTTATTGGGATGTGATTGTGTAGATAATTTAATATAGTTTTCACTGATGACCATGGAACAAAGAACCAGCAGTGGCTCAAAATAAGGCATTTCTCTGTAAACTCTTGAGGGCAGTGGAAAGATAAAGACAAACGCTCTCTCTTTGAAGTCCAAGGTAAGAACACAGTGGGATAAAACCTCTGGCTGTGTGAAAAGAGCTGCTCTCGCTAGCTGGAAATGGGGGTAGCTGAAAGACTCAGAGATAAGTGGACACCCACTGCAATATCTGAAGAGAGCATCAGAGCCTGCGGGGCATCAGAGGGTAAGGTTCCCTAGGTAACACCAAGAAAGCCTGGTGTTCCTGAGTCCTGAATCCCCAAATGATATTGTTCCTATTGATAAAACAGCAGGTTTGGGAGGAGGATGATGGGAGGCTCTGGCTGGAAACACAAAGGTTGCAAAGCTGCTGGGTAAACGTGTTTGGTACTCAGATTTTTCTAGCCTGGGTCTAATGTGAGAGCACAGAAGCTGGATTAATGGGAGGAAAAGGACTGATGCTTTGGGTGATGTGCTCTGAAACTAGGAAAGAGGAAGAAAAGGGAGATGGAGACAGTCGTGCAGGTCAAACCTGGGGTGGGTTACGTGGTTCTGCAGGAAGTGGTGGGGCTCTGCCTGCTTCTGCCAGCCAGGAATGGGACTTCAGCTGCAACCGGGCTGTGATGCTCTACAGGGATTCCTGAACTGTAGCTGTTGATGGGTTTGTTCTCAGCTGATGTTTGCTTTTGTTAACTGATGTTCAATATGCTCATAACAATCCTTTGTTTAAAATAAATCAGTGATTTAATTCTTGCTTTAACTTCTAACTTAGTCCAGCAAAGTTTTCAGTATTACAAGTCCCATTAAGCAAATCAAAATAAGCTTTAGCCTGAACATTAGTCTACCCACAGCGAGTTACCATATAAAGGCATAGTTCTTAAATGCACCCAGCTCTTCCACTTGATTGATGTTTCAGCACAATACCACACCACAGATTCAACAAACGTAGATAATTTTAAATGGACAACTATTTACAGTTCTATGATACAATGTTATTACAAAAACTCAAGATATAAAGCTCTGAATTTTGGAAACACAATACTGCACATTCCCAGTTTTAAAGCAAAAGTAGCATGAATCTACACCTGTATCTTGAACACAAAGGCTTTTGAGTGGAAGCAAATGACAACAGCATTCAAACCCAGAGATTTATTGAAAGACGAGCTGAAAATGTGTCCAACAGACCAGACTGGAAAACCTCTTTCTGTTGCTTTAATAAGAGGAACTGAGGCCCTGGTTCTCCAAAAGCTGATGGACACATCCATGTATGGCAGATGACTAGTGATGTGCTTGAACATAATTGCACACAAGTATCATGTAGGAACCAGACACTGTTCATATGGCCATATGCTTACTAAAATACATACTTTTATCTTTTTTTTTTTACTTTTTTTTTTTTTTAACCCTGTAACTGCTTTATGATTGAGAGTAAAAATACATTTGTCTGATCTAGGTCCTGGACCTGCTCCAATATAAATTGTCAGTGGGCAATGAGAAGAGGGAACATCATGCTTCCACCTGTGATGGTACAGCCACTGCTGAATTTATACTCTTAATTTAGTTGAGGCACTGCTATTTTTAAAAATTCTCTGGGGGCTAAATGCTGCAACCCTTTATTGGGCCACACTCAGCTGTTGCTTCAAGAGGAGGTTGGCCTAAGAGCAGGTTGGAAGACTTGGCTTCCAGGACAGTGGCCGAGAGGTCTGACCGTTTCACACTGCCACGCGCAGAACCGTCCCCGGTCCCTGTGAGCACTCGCTGTAAGGCACGAGCTGAGGGTGCCGGAGTCTCCAGGGAGGCTCTCTGGGTCTTGGGCAGGGGAGTGAGAGGCTGCATGAGGAAAAGTGTTGAATCCTGGTGGGGCAGAGGACATGGTGGCATTTCGGCAATGCAGAACCTGGCTTCTGAGAAGCTGGTGGCACTCTGGGGACATGTGAGTAGTTCGCTGGGTCTCTGTTATTTCTTCTGCCTTGCTGTGACACCTGCAGGAGGAGGGGGAAATTCAAAGTATTTATGACTGTAAAACAACAGCATTGTGGTATTGCATGTGTGTGTATCTAACAGTTGCGGTGCTACCAGCTTCATATTCCTTGGATAACCTAAAAGCAAGTAGAGCTAAATTTTCACGTACTTAATAAAAAAATCATGTTTCCAGAACTGATCCTGATATTAAAGAGTTCAGGTAACGTTCAGGACTGTCAGAAGGAGGGGGTGGCACACTGTCATTTTAAGAGCCTGTCCCACACAATAACCAAAGCAAACACCATGTATAGTAACAGATATGGAAGTCATATAAGATGTGTGTTAGCATGATTAAATTCTCGTCGTCCATTTAAAAACCGCTCACAGACTATACTGAGTCTGCTAAAAGGCAGGTGAAGCTCTGAAAACCTGCATTCTCTTTGCAGGGGGAGGCTGATGTCCCACTCTGCCATGTGCAGGACATAGCTGCTGGCAGGCAGTGCTGTGTCCCCTCTTGCCCCTTCCCTCAGTACTTCCCAGGCTGCAGTTTTGAAGCACTCACCTATGCTCCTGGTTTGGTTTGTTCCTATATTTTTCTGGGGAATCAAGTCGATTTATGAGCAGGGAAGTTGCCAAAGCCTGTTTGCTTATGGAATTGTGCTTTCAACGCTTTTGTTTCCCCTAACATTTCCAAGACACATAAAGAAGGGAGAAGAAAAAAGGGAGCTGCAGGTTTCAAAGTGCAGCTCGTCTCTGCCCTCCTAGCACTGCCACCAGGTGCTGCATTTCAAGGATGCACTGAAACTCCTGCCTGACTTGTTCACTTCAAAAAGGCACCATTTGTCCATGTGTTCCTCTAAGTTGCTTTCCTGCCTCTTCTAAGGAGAAATCAAAGCTGTCTGTGTCTCTGTAACACAACTTCTTTTTAAGTCTGCATGCTGGAATCCCTGTGCTTACAGCATATGTAATCTGAATTATGCTTAATTTATGGTTTCAGCTGCCACAGTTCCCAGTGCAACACGACCACCACTAGTCCTGGCATATTTCTTACCTGTGTCTTGCTGCTACTCTTTTCTGTTCTTACTACAAATCTTCATTAGGATTTTTAAATCAAGAGAGCTACTTCCCCTTCCCACTTGATGTGATCCTATGGTGCAGCATGGAAATGGCCAAAAGAAGGGCAAGAGTAGTTATGACTATAACTACCCAATACATATCTACTTTTCTCTTGCTATCAGTGATGCTTCAGGTGCAGGAACAAAAGCAATCCTGTGTGGAAATCCTGCAGAGGTTCCTCTGTTTAACCACTCTAAGGGACAGGAAGGGCCTAGGGCCACCAGGCTGTGCAGGAGCAGGGCTCCCAGCCAGGCTTGTAGCCCTGGGCACTAGGGATACTGGAGAATAAATACATTCCTTTCAGGAAATGAGACACAGAGAGATTTGACATCATTAATTCAGTTCATAGGAAATGCTCAACAGCATGGAAAGGACAACGCATAACTATGCAATTTCAGTATAGTGGTTCTTTCAATTGTTTATTTTTCTTGCTTTTCTTTCCAGTTGCTGTAAAACCAGGCAAAGTTTTGCAAATGGAAGTCTCATCCTGAAATTCCCTAAATTCTCTTTTGAGGGGCAACTCTATGTTGGCAGAATCAATGAAGGATGCAGGGAACTTGGTACATAGTTTTTCTAGAAATTTGGTTTACCTGTATTATCTTTTGGGCAGACAAAAGCCAAATTACATACACCACCCCTGCCCCCTTGCCCTTCCCAGAAAGCTGCATGAATGCACACAAGAAGTATGCACAGTCTGTTTGCTCTAATGGACTCATTTGTGTGCAACTCTGAAAATGAATTTGGCTTTGAGTTTGAGCTGGTAGGTTGCCCCAGCCAGCAATTCTTCCCAAGTTTAGCGTTTTATTCCCTTTTCCAGATACCTATACCTATATATTGGATGGTGCGATAGGAAGTGGCTACCTGCAAGCAAACCAGACATTGCTCTACACAGGAGAAAAGTACTGAAATTGCATTGTTATGGTTTTGGAGAAAATAACGGGATCAAAGCAAAGACTTTGTTTATCACATGAAGCTGGATTCATTTGGTTAGAATAATGAATTTTAATTATCTGCAGGGAAAGGTGATTTGGCTGCTGCTGACACAGAGGACAGATGTATGGGCTGCGACCCTGTGTTGAGGGGAGATCAGTGCTGACTCCACTCAACACAAGACCAACACACTGAAGAATAAAAATCAGAGTAACAAATTTATTTTATGTGTGTTTGTGATTAGATACAAAGACAAAAAGCTTAGCTGATGTGCTGAATACTGATTAGGTGTGTAAAGTCCCAGTGCTATGGTTAGTTCACATAAAAATACTTTTCTGAGTTTACATACCTCATTGTACCACACAACCTTTTTTTGTTTTATTATCTCCAGTATCAGTTTCAACCTCTGTTTTTAAACAAAAGAGAAACACTAAATATATCTGATCATGGCAAGGCAAATTTAACAACAGGGAACTTAATATGATGAGATCCTTGTCTATTTTTAGTGATTCCTAAAATGCCATCCCTGGATAGCCAGGGAGCCCCATAGCTTTTGAGTTCCTTAAGCCAGAAATACTAATTTTGGATGTCAGGAAAGCATCAGCATGGCTGGGAGTGAGTGGTGCTCCTGCTGCTGCAGCTCCTCCTGCTGCCTTCTGGGAAGCAAGTTTGTGAACCACTGCTCCAGGGAAACCACTCTTGTCTGTGGCTTGTTTTTTGACTAGGGGAAAGTGGCTTGTTTAGGAATGTAAATAACTACAGCCCCAGGGCATGCCAGTATTACAAGGGTAAATTTCTCTGTGGTATGTGCTCAACTCATGCTGTCTTTCTCAGCAGTGGATATTCAAACCCTGCCTTCCTTTCTCTTTCATTTTCCTTAGTGCTTTTCCTAAGCACTAAACATTGATTAAAAAGACACTTTCAGCACTTTCCTGCCTATTTGCTTGACCCCAGGATATTGCAGAAAAGAGACTTCAGACAATATACTGCATCTTTCTAAAGGGTAACAGATCCAAGTATCTTCCCTATGAGTCGCTTCTAATTTGGGATTAAAGCATCCACCAAAGGGTGGCTTCAGCTCATAAAGTCTGAGGAACTTGAACACACTTCCCAGGCCTGGGGCCAGCTTTGTATGCTCACCATGAGACAGAGATCTGGGTATCTCTGGTGGTGAAGCTTTTTCCCAGCACCAGTGGGGCAGCCTCAGGCATGAGACCAATTCAGCCATGCAAACACAATCCTTCACACAAGCATCAGCAAGAGGCTCGTCTTAAACTGTTTGCTTTCTCCTGTCATCCTGCAGAGGTGGCTCCAGGACCTGCTGTTCAGGAGCAACCTAAAGTACCCCTGAGGCAGGCTGTCAAGTTACTGCAGGCAAAGTGCTCTTACAATCAGGCTTAGGAGAGGAAAAACAAACAATCCCACGGCAGTGCTCATGTTGCTGGTTTTATGTGTTTATAAGTAGCTGAGAGGAGGGATCACTGATTAAGTACCCAGTATTAACTGCTCTTAATCACTGCTCTGGAGTCTAATGGAGCTCTTGTTTGCATATAACTGTGCCTTGTAGCAGTCTTTAGCACGCTTCACAGATGTGCTTATTGCCATCTTTACTGCATATGTGTAATGGGCTTTTTAATTATTGATTCATCATTACCCCTTCATAAACTACTTATAAATGTCAAGAGAAGAAAATGTGCTTCTATTTTTCTTTTCAAATCTCTGGTTTTAAAGAAATAATTGCTTCATGAAACAGTGTGGATCTAGGGGTAGGGGGCATTGAACCTCTAAGGGAGCAAGAAGATATATACACAAATATATGAGGAAGACTCCCCAGTTTAACTCAGTCCCTGACAGTTATTTATGAAATAGGCTACCTGAGTGGCTTTTGCTGTGCCTCTTCTTCTTCCTCCGTTTCCCAGATGGCCTCTGCTTTTCTCTGTCAGTGTGAGTTTGCCCTGGAGGGAGTGTTGCTGAACAAGAGGAGTCGGTGGCTGGCTCTTCTGAGAAGGACTTCTCTTGAGAGGTGTCCAACAGCGAATCTGTACCAGGGTCTTCATTTTCCTTTACCATGTCTTTCAACTCTTCCTGATGAGCCTCATTGCAGGGAACAGACTGACTGCTGCCAGGTTCAACTCTGGTCTTACTTGGCTGCGTTTCTGGCTCCTGCACAAGCCTGTAGCTCTCTAAGCCATCAGCTGGGCACTTCTTGTCCTGGCCTTCTGAGATGGACCCCTTGAGTTGGTCTTGCGGAGCAATGCCTGAACTGCTGCACACAAACCTTATCCCTGTGTCTATGTTAGCAGCAGAGAAGGCAATGGAGCCACCCTTCATGCTTGGCTGGAGGCTTGCCCAGCTGTCTGCCTGCTCCATTCTGGCATCTGGCATGGGCTGACTGGCCCTATCAGCTTCCACCAAGCTTACTGAGTCTGTCTGGGACTCTGGTGGCAAATTTCCTCCAGCGCTGGTCTTGGATAACTCCTGGATTGAAGCTGAGGCATCTGTAACATCTCCACTCATCTCCATCAGGGCAGTGGTTGAGGAGCAAGTGCTTTCTGAGGGACGACCATTGCTGTTCTGCTTGGTCTTATCATCGATCTGCTTTCCTGCTACCAGTGGATCCATAGTGCTCTTTCCTTTAAACAAAAAAAATGCAATCAGCCACAGATGTAGAATTGTATCCAGGATTAACCAAGGCGTTTCTGTCACTGGGAGAGGATACAAGCAAGACTTGCCTATGGAGGATAAACTGACCCTAGAGGAACCATTCAGAGGGAGCACTATTTTAGCCTCCCTATACTTCCCCTCCTTATACCCACTGTGGTCACTCCAGTTGGATTCAAAGGCTCCTCCTCAGTCAAGTCCCTGTTTCCAGCAGGTGTTCATGTGTCTTTGCTGCCATCCAGCTTATTTCCATGGAAGCCCCTTGACTTGCAAGGATGCCTTGAAAGCCTATGGCAGGAAGAGGGAAACTGCCATTTCTTATGAGCTGTTTTAGACTCCCAACTGCAGACTAAGACAGAATGCAGCAGTCTTCAAGACAGTGACAAACTGTGCTACTGAGACTTGATAGCATGAAGAGAACTCATGTGGGGATGACACCAATGCTCCACCAGCATGGTACTGTGGCTGACCCATGGGCTGTGCCTCTCAGAGGGCTTATCAGCATGGGTGGA
The DNA here is from genome assembly GCA_013389865.1 of Piaya cayana. Lineage (NCBI taxonomy): Eukaryota > Metazoa > Chordata > Aves > Cuculiformes > Coccyzidae > Piaya > Piaya cayana. The sequence continues at coordinate 111,816 of WAAB01020790.1, read as the reverse complement.
ATGTCACGCTGTTCCAAAACGCTGCTAATTCTGGGGCAGACCTGGTTGGCCACAGCTCAGGGCTCTCTGATCCTCTTCTCCACAGCGCTGGCTGCAGAGCATCATTAAATAAAATGACCCAAATGCAAACATAGAGGCTTTTTGATTGTGTGTTTGGCTTAGGCTCAGGGGCAGATGGAAATGAATCGCTGCAGGTACTGCTGGGTCTGTGTCCTTACCAGACTGGCTCTCCTCCGGGCTCTCTGCAGGTGAAGTTTTAGGAAGTGCATCTGTCTCATGTCTGTTCTTTGTCTTTCTCAGCGTGAACCCCTTCCTTATGTCGGCCAGCAGCGCATCGATGACGCACACCTCCTCCTGCTTCACCATCCCCTTCTTAACTGGAATGGAGAGACATGAGTGTTAAATCTGCTCATGAAATGGTGAGGAAGGCCACTTTGCTACTGCATGGGACAGGTACTGCTGTCTTGATATAAGCAACCACTGGGCACCAATGCCAGGTCCGGATGCAGCTGTGCTCTGTGCCCCTGCAACATGTGTCTTTGGCTGAAGCCAAAGGATCTACCCAAAAGCCTGGGTACTACAGGCTGGGACCAGTGGCACTGGCTCTGCCTGTCCTTGTGCCTGGTTGTAACAAGATCTTGAAAAACCTCCTGTTGGTGGAGGCCTTTTTCAGGGGGAGGGGAGCAGGCAGAGGGATGGAGGGGAAATTATCCTGATTTTTCTCTCCTCTCTGCTTCTTCCAGTTGTTCTTTTATGTTGTGCCACCTTTCATTTTCATCCAGAGAAAGGCAGATTTAAGTTATCTGCAAGATTTCTGGGACATCAGCAGTCTCTGTTAAAGAAAGACCATGCAAGTGTATACATGGATTTTGGGGGAGAAGTCCAATTTCGCTTGTTAGATTTGGGATTCAAAAGTTACGTTTAGAAACGGAAAAAGTTAACGGAAATGTTTCAATTTGACTTTTTTCCTCTGCTGTTCAGTCAGCAAACCTAAAATTAACTTTTCTGCCCAGCTGCAACTGTGAAAAGTCAATTCCTAGTGACGGCTGTAAGACAGCTAAAAGCCTGTAGTCAGCCAGCACCTGGAAACACACAAAATAAATTACCGCTACCGGTCCATTAAAGCAGGACCAGCAAAGAGCTCCTATCAGCTCCATATCTCTTTTAAAGCCTTTTTAGATACTCACTGACTTTTCCATTTTCTCCCTTCTGTCTCTTCCCCTCTTCCTCTTCCAGCTGTTTCTTTCTCTTCTCTGCTTTGGCAGCTTGTTCCTTCCTGTCCTTGTTTTCCTGCAGTGATATAACAGGAGCATAAGAAGGTTGGCTAAATGTCTGCTTGAAAAGCTGAAGAGAAGGATGATCTGGAGATGGTTGCAAAGGAGGGAAAGAAATTCTGGCCTTATCCTGTGCAACAAATAAAATGGGCAAGGGGAGTAAGGGCTGCTTTGCCAAGATGGTGAGAGGCAGAACACTGGCTTGACTGGGATTCTGCTACATCCTAGTTTGTGGTGGCCGCAGTGATCTGCCTAACACAACTACCTATCACTGTGCAGATCTTCCTGACCTTTAGCGGAGACAAAAGTGGAAACTCCAAACTGGTGGCTTTTTTTACTACAAATCCCTCTTCTGGGCCTGTTTGCTCAGGTTGAACAGAAGGGTTGAAGTTTTATAAGCCCGTCCTTCTAAAACTTAGGCATTTGATTCCAAAGCATTCTGAGACTCTGCAGCTAGAGCTGCACTGAAATTACAAATCACCAGGGTCTGGGCCAGGCCAGGAGCATCAGCACTACAGGACAGTGCAGTGGAGTAGTGATCAAACACTTCTTTCACCTGGTGATCTCATGCTAAGCGCTGAAGGAAGGAGGCTGTAATCAGCATCTTCCCTCCACAAGACTTGTGTGTCCACCCCATTCCTGCCTGTTGGAGTGGAGGATACACCAGTACTAGGGATGCTCAGCACTGCGTGTGCAGACACCAACCTTCAGCGCTCGGATGAAAAGATCTCTGAAGGTCTTCATGGTGCCAAATATGTCTTCTAAGGACAACTTGCTTGGGTCTTCACAGAGATAATTTGCAAGTTCTTCTTTCTTCCTTTCAATGGTTTCAAATTCTTCTTCCAGCTTTCTGGCAGCATTGATGCTATCCTGAAATGCATTTAATATGCACAGTAAAACACCATCCAGAGGACAATGAGTAAAGTGCACTTTTTAAAAAAAGGATGTTAATGTAAGACCCTGAAGCAGGACTGCGGGCCCTGTTTTTTAACTGCAGCAGAGCTTATAAGGGGGAAGACGCTAAGATCTGCAGATGATCTTTGCTCCTGGCAACTCTGTTGTGCCAGTTTACAAGGGTGGCAAGACATGGAAAGCTCAATGCAAAGTTTAATCCCAGGAAATGGGCTTTACTCTGGTGAGCTACACAGAGGGTGAGCATTTTCACTCGAAGTGAGAAGTCACACAACAGAGTGGAGAGAACAGCTGAGGCAGAGGCCTGAAGAAAGCGCCTCACCAAAGGTATCTGGGTTTTGGGTTAGAGCTGGCAAATAAGCACCAGTGGGTTGTGAGGCGTCACAGCTGATTTCCAAACCTGAGAGCATGTCTTGTGGCAATATTTTCAACCCTGTCGTGAGCCTCCTCAGCTGCAGAAGTTTAGACCAGATAATACGAAATAAGTTTATTTGCTGAGGATGGTGAAGCAGGTTGCTAAGAGAGGTGGTAGATGCCACATCACTGGAAACATTCAGAGTGAGACTGGATGGGGCTCTGAGAAATCTGATCAAGTCAAAGATGTTCCTGCTCACTGCAGGGGGGTTGGACTAGATGACCTTCACAGTCTCTTCCAATCCAAACCCTTCTATGATTCTATGATTCTCTATGTACTGCACACTGCCTCTGTGTGTAATAGGGGAGATAGAAGGGAGGTCCATTACTGACCTGGATAGGTTTCTCATACTGTTGTTTCACATCATCATTGGATGATAAGACTTTTCGCTGAAGCTCCAGCAACTTCTTTAAGTTGGCACTGGACTCCGTGCGTATAATATCAAGATTAATTCTGAAATCACACAAAATTCCCTCATTAGTTGACACTCCAGCATCCTGTGCTGATCAAAGAGAAGACAAGCCCAAGCTGGTGGTTTCGTTGTCCCTCTGCTTCCCATCACTTCACTGTACTGACATTCAACCACTGAACTCTCTATATAGTCCCAGCACATAGAAAACAGCTTCCCTCCACAGCGCTTCTGAAAAGGCTGCCAGGTCTACCTATAACATTGTGTATAGACATGCCAAAAAGAGTCTACCCAGTCAAAGGGTTGTTCTGTACCCTAAGAGCTCAGCATTAGCTCACATTCCCTTGTTAAAAGCACTTCAGTGGTGCTTCTGGGTAGCTGGACTTCACAAGCTCCTGCTACCACAAAGGCAGTGGAGATTTTTGGAAGGGCCTGGGAGGCAGCATTAACTAATGCTCTGCAAATTTTAGCCCTAAGTGTTGCCAGCTGTAGAACTATTATACATTAAAGGAGTTTCAACATTCATCAAACAAATCTTTCTGTTAAAACTAGATAAGATGCAATCTTGTTAATGGGCTATACCAGCTGCATGTGTCCTAATTTTTGCTACATTGTTGATGTGTATGGGGTTTATTTTTGTTTTTAGTTCAAAGGAAGCAACACACAATTTTACCCGGCTGCTTTTGAAACAGTTTCAAGATCCTTTGGCAGTTCCAGGAGGTCCGTGTGGCTGTTTTCTACTTCCTGAAGCAGAAGAGAGAGAAAGAAATGTTATTTGCTGTATGGCAGTAGCTGAGGGAGAAAACTGGGGGGAAGAGACACAGGCAGAAATGCCTGGGTAGCATGGCTGTGCTATGTCCTGCTGCTGCTCCCCGCTTGCAGCTTTGCTTTGCCTTGCAGAGCTGAGCAGCATTCAAAACAGAGTGGCATGTTCAGAGAGGAAAGGCATTGCTCAGGTAATAAAAGCATACAAGAGGGCTGAACGCTGGAAATACTCATAGTTCAAAGCAAAGCCGTCCTATTACTCTTGGCCATGGGAGGAGGCTGGACTGGTGTTTGATGCAGTCTGACACTTCCTATGGTCCCAGGGAGGTATTAAAAGGGGCATGAATCTTATTTGAATCATTTACTTTCACGGCTGTGGTTGCTGAAGCTACTGCCAGCTACTGCCAGGGGTCTTGAATATGCATAACTGGAACAGAGGAAGCTTGATAAATGAAGATGGCACAGCTAAGCATGGAGAGCAATTTAAAAAACCCAGCAATGCAGGGAATAAGAAAGCCATTTGGGCTGGAGGAGAGCGTGAAACCCTCAAGCATAGACTGGTGGAAAAAGAGGCCATGGAAAGGCAGAATGGCTGAATAATTATAGACCAGCCGGGATGGTTTTGGTAGCCACATGCTCTGTGGTTTGCAGCTGATGATGTGAAGATTGCATAAATAGGAAAAAGGAAATTCCAGCCATTGTGGTGAAAGATGCTGGAGGAAAACAGAACAAGACTTAAAATAGCGAGGTCTCTGAGTAGTGCCCAGTCAACCTCTGCCTGACTAAGTGAATTGAATGCTCATTGAACATTCTGCAGGTAGTCAAGGGGGATACAAATGCTTGTGTGGCATTAACTAAAAGTAGAATAGGAGAAATGGTTCATCTGTGATAAAACACTCCCTCTCCCCTATCACCCAGGACTTCGCAGTGGTACCTCCAGAATATGGTGGAGCAGCGTAATGCGGGTTTGGTTTGCTTTGGTTTCTGTCAATTTGAGTAAAGTGCTGATTTTAAATCCATCAGCATCGCCCGTGTGACTTCCCTACAAGATAGAAAGAAATCAGATGTAACTAACGTGTCCATCAAAATGACAGTCCTAAAGATCATCCACATACTATAATGGTGGAAGGACAGGGCAGAAGAAGTCCTTACATAGTTCAGAAAGTTTCCAACTTTGAGAATCAGTTGACAGAAGAGTGGCAGGCGATGACTGTTCAGAATATCTGAAAAACACAAAACACTTTTAAACAAAAGCCTCTGTTATACTAGAACATTTCCTAAACTTCATTGAAACGGGTTCTGAACTCCACCAAACCAAATCTGATTTTTCAGGTTTGCAGCCCAATTGCCCAACCTGCAGAGAAATTGGTGCTACATAGATTGGACTCCATGAGTTGTGAAAGTTTTTGTTGACTTGCGTTTCTTCCTTTACACCTTGTCTCATTCCTTCCTAATGGAAAATAATCTGGAGTTGGACTATCCTCACTAACAGCCATTAGCCCACTGCTTTCCCTGGATGTACCCAGACTTACCCTGGTGTGGGTGAGGGTAACTGGGCTGTAATTTTAATCTTGTAGGCTCTGTTTAGCTGTGCAGTGAAGCCAGTTCTGACAGCCCTATGATTATCTGCCAGCTGCTAAAAGCAGACATGCTCGCTCTGTTCTTGGTCTCGCTTGGCGGACGTGATCACCAGGGCATGAGGGGTGCAGTCTCTGTCCTTGCTCTGACACTGGGGTGCTGCAGTGCTGTGCTTTCTGGGGCACTTGGCTCTGAGGCAGCTCTAGAAGGACAACTGGGAGGACACTTTTTGGGGAAAGCTTCAATTTTTCCAAGCAGACATCTGTAACACCAGCTGGAGGAACCCCTGGCAGGAGTTCGGGGAATGGGCTCTGTAAGACAAATAGCACTTGACAGTGCCAACAAGAGCATCCTGCTCTCAGTAGAGTGAGACGTGAGGTTTCTGCCACAGGAAGCTGAAAGCTATTGCACAATCTCTCCATGTACTCACAACATTAAAGCATCAGCAATTTATAGCCCAAAATAACAAACCTTTTATTCTGGTTCCATTTGTGGGCAGGGAAAAACTAAAACATCACTACTTTCTGGGGAGAGTTTGGTGTGTTTTTTTTCTGGCAGCTGAGAAAATTGCTGTGTGAAGGTCTTAATGTGGCAAATAATGCTGGATGAATTAGCTGTAAGAGGGCCAGCTCCAACGTCCAAATTCAGCTCCTTTGAAAGGGCTGACCAGCTTGCAAAACTTCACTGTTGAACGTGTCTCAGAGGAACACATCTGCTGCAGAAAAAGAAGGCTGAGGGTGAGGGAAAATGGTCTCTGGTCCTATTAAGGGTCTTGACCATCAGTGGAGTTACCTAAAGCAGCAGCCTGTATCCTGCAGCAAACCAGTGAATGGCCCACATCACAGTTTTTAGGGGTTGGTTTATATTATTGCAGAGCCCCAGGGGACTTCTGGTGAGTTTCAAGCTATCCGTCATAAATAAGGTCCAGAAATAAGGTCAGGTCACTTACCTTCGCAGGCTCTCCGGATGGCTTCAGCTTTTGGCTGAATCATGTCCAGCACAACAGTGGTCTCTTCACACATCAGCATACATTCAATGCGCAGCTGGTAGCTAAGGACAGACATTGATCCACAGCTTAAGGGTTCTGTGGTCTTGGCCAGCGCAGAGGCCCTCTTCCCACATCATTGGTCTGGCAACCCCGCAACACTGCTGACAACCACATCCACATCAAGCCAGTACCTGTGGCTTGTGAAGGGAGGCAAGGGGCTGCCGCTCGGCTTGGTGACCAGCAGGGACGCAGTTTCTGCTGACACACTGTGGTCAGCAGAGAAGACCGATGACCATATGAAATATGGGGTCCCCCTTCTTGGCACTGAATTTAGCACTGCCTTTCAGTAAGTTATGAGGCCTCCTTGGGCAGATCTGACATGGGGTTTCGGGCAGCTTTGCTACTTCAGAGAGAGAGAAGGTGCTGAAGCAGCAACAGTCCTTCACCTAAGGCTAACAGGCGAAGGGATGGCTTTAAGGCAGAAGGGGGAATCCACTAGCTTTATCAATCAGTATCTGTCTGTGAAGGTCCTAGAGGGAAATTAAACTTCCCAGAGGTAAACCAAGAAAAACATTGGGCTGAAGTTCATGACCAACACCCTTACCTGGGAATTTGAAGGAGAAGAAGATAAAACTGATCTGCATTTGCTAGCTTTGATTTCTCTTCTTTGAAGGCCTTTAGGTTTTCTATCTGATGAGATAAAAAGAATCAAGACTGCAGGACTGCACTGTGTATTTAACTCTATGAACTAAGGGTACCACTTTTCCTCCTTACCTCATGCTTTTCAGGAAGCAACTTCAGCAACTGCTTCAGAACCTCAACATCAAACTTGGTCCGGTCTCCTTTCTGGACCATGGCAGTCACCTCTTCATTGGAGCTGCAAGGAGGAGGAGCAGAGTCAGCCATCACCCAAAGACCCCTCTTCCACAATCACATGCTACCGAGACACGTCTGTGCAAGCACTCTGTGCTTTCATAGAATGGTTTGTTTTGGAAGGAACTTTAAAGATCACTCAGTTCCACCACCCCTGCTATGGGCAGGGATGCCTTCCATGACATGAGGCTGCTCAAAGCCTCATCCAACCTGGCCTTGAACTCTTTCACCTCGCTTTTCCTATTGAGAACCACAACAATCCAAAAGGAAAGATAGGTCCCAACGATTAACTCGGAATTGGGACCTGCATCCCTGCTACGCCTCAGATTTGGTTTCAGGTCCTGGTCAAATGACTCAAAGTCAGAGATCAATCCTGTAACTCAGATCTCTGTCTCTGGGCATTTGATTGCCTTAAAAGAAAAATTAATTCTTAACCTCGTTATTGTCCTTGTTTGGAGGAGGGATTTGACCTCCAGTGGTGTCTCACAGTCTAACTTACCCTAAGAAGCTGTGCCACAACTTTATCTAGAACATGGAGATATACTGCCTTTGCCAACACATGGGGATGTTGTATGTAAAAACCACTAAATGCTTAAACTCACTGTTTTAAAGACACTGTAGGATAAATTGGGAAATGTTCAGATGTTTCAGTAACACAGGCCACCATAGTAGATCGGCTAGAATAGATTTAATGAAGACTTTCTAGATACTATTCAAAACCTGCTTAAAGTTTTGTCAACTGTCATGAAAATTGGCCATATCTTACCATTTAAATTGCTTCAAAAATATGTTCAAATTGAGACTTTTCTTGGAGTCCAAAAATGTGATCTTCATTAAAGAAAAAGAAGATATCTCATATTAGATGAGCTGTCTGCAGTGATCTTTATCTGAAAGAATGAGAGGGACCTCCTCACCTCCTTTGGTTCTGTCTTCACTGGCGCAGTCGTTTTCTCCTTGGGAGTTGGTTGTGGAAAGCAAAATAGCTGCTCTATGCTCGTGTAATTGGGCTCTATAGTTTCCTCGCTGCTGCTGCTCACTGAAGCCCACATTGAGTGACTTTCTGAAAAAAGACAAAGTGTTCAGATTGGCTACAAGATAGCTGGAAGCTCCCCTTCTTTCAGGGCAATATGAGTTGCTAGAAGGGATACATCTCAGAAGGTGAATGAAAGAAGAACAGACAAATTCATCCTGGACAAATGCTAATTACTGAGGAATAGCAAGTCCCACAGACAGGATCCAAAAAGCCTGGAAGATAATTAAACCTGGTGCTTTTCCCCAAGATATGCTGGTAAGGGGATGCAGCACTGGGAACACAGAAGCTGTACAGCCTCATTCCTCCCTATAAAACTACATTCTTCTCCACAGCAGGGAAAAGACGTCAGCATGAGAAGAGTCTTAACCATTTCTTTCCTAGTCCCACGGCTGACTTAAATTTTCCTTCCCATGGATTGGTCAAAACCTGGATATTTTCTGACTTCAAATTTCCTACATTTTTCATTTTATAAGCTAGCCTTTGTATAAAGCTGGCTATAGGACTGATTTAACTCATTGCCACTGTGCTTTCTGACATCTTTTTTTTTTTCACAGAAAAATCCATCACCCAAAAGGGCCTGTAGAAGTCTCTTCTGAAATAAACCAAACAATTAACTGCTCCTGTGATTGAAAACACTCCTTATTTAAACTTCACCTATGCAAATCTCCATGCAGTGGATGCCTTGCTTGTCTAGGACAAAGCTGACCTTGCCTGTCCTGGATTCTCCTCACATTTCATGCTCCTATTTGGATCCATTATGAGAGGGAAATATGACCCAGAAATCAAAAGACAAATCAATCATTCTCACATCTCCCTCATTCTTTCAGTGTCCTTCTTGGAACTGTGATGTGATCCTTACCTGCACTCTTTACTCATGACTTTAATATACCCAGATAGAAGTACAGATGAACTGGTGAATGAAAACCTGAGGAACCCAGATCAGAGCCTGTTGAGAAATCGAGCCTAAAGCATGTCACAGTGGATTACGTAAATATTTCCATCTCTCCTCCTTCTTTTACTTTCAATGTATTTTAATTATAAACAAGCAATTCTAAATTACTGATTTAGTTGGGATGGTTATTACAGTATACTAGTAGTTCCAAGGTATTTTTATTTATTTAAGTTCTGCAGGTCAAAATCAGGGTATCTCTGCATCTAAATGGAGTTAACCACATCTGACAAACTCATAAAGGCACATTTTTTCTGCTGGTTTGCCCGTAAAGCAGCACTGAATTTATGCCGGTAGCACCCACCTCTTACCACATTGGAGGGAAGCTTCTGCCAGTTCAGCTTTTTCATTCTCAGCGTTGGTGTTTTCACTGTCTTGCGCGGAGGCCTGCTTGAGCCAAGAGGGCAGCCGAACTGGGAAGCCACCACAGCTTCTATATGATCTCCTGCCATGCCGGGCAGGAGAGGGGGAGGAGGAGGGATGCCGCCCATGCCAGGCAATGGGGGTGGGGGTGGAGGGATGCCCCCCATGCCAGGCAGTGGGGGTGGAGGCGGTGGGATGCCTCCCATGCTGGGCAACGGAGGCGGAGGGGGTGGGATGCCCACCATACCAGGTAAAGGAGGTGGGGGTGGAGGGATTGCTCCCATGCCAGGCAAAGGAGGTGGGGGTGGAGGGACGCCCACCATGCCGGGCAGTGGAGGCGGAGGTGGTGGGATGCCTCCTGTGCCAGGCAATGGGGGTGGAGGGGGAGGGTTGCCCACCATGCCAGGCAATGGGGGTGGGGGTGGAGGAATCCCAGGGAGCGGAGGGGCTGGAGGTGGGGATGCAGGGGTCACGGCTGCTGTGCCAGAGGGCAGGGGTGGAGGTGGTGGAGGTTCTGGTGCAGGAGCAGCATTGGTTGGAGGATTAGATGCCTCCCGTGAAGCACAGCAGGCTGTGATCTGGGATGACGAGATCTTCTCGTTGTCAGGTGGCCCTGAGGGAGGAGGCGCTGGTGCCTTGGAGGGGTTTGATGATACTGCGGGGTTCCAAGCTGCACGTGTACGTGGCTCTAGCTCAGCATGGATGCCTCCATTTGCACTCCCAGACAGACGGTTTTCAGCTCGCTTTTGCTTGTTTGGATGTTTCTTGATAGACAGCAACCTCTCAATGACTTCCTCAACGGTGTTCCCTTGGACTAGAGAAATGAATCGGGGTCAGAGAAGAGGATGAGGCCCAAAGGTTGGTTCATGCTATTTAATCCCTGCTGTGCAGCAGATCTGGAGCCACAAAGCCCATTCCCTGGTGTCATTTTACACAACTGCAGTTTTAGCTTCCAGGTAATTTCCTTCCCATGGTCCTGGTGCCCGAACACTGTTTTGAGCATGCCTGCCAGTGGGACTAGCCAGCACCAGCAACAGCATGTCAATGAGGACAGATTCCCACTGGTATGACCCAAAGCTCAAGACTTAACCATCAAATCAAGAATATGAATCCTGAGCACTCTGCTAAATGTGGCCAGATCTTACTGGCATATGCACATCTGGGGCTTTGCATCAAGACTTGACCCTGTGCAGCAGCTGTAGCTTTTTTCCAGCTTCTGTTCAGTGCTTAGCAAGTCCCATAGATTATTTGTTGGGCATTTGGGAAGGACTTTTGTGGGTACTGGGTGGGATAAGGGAAAACAGGAGAGTGCAAGTCGAGATGGATATGTTATTCTTACTGTCATTTGCGAGTAAAAGTGCCCTGTTCACCACCGCATCCAAGGACTCCCACAGCAAGAGGCTGGAGTGATGAGATGGTTCCAAGTGCAGCAGGCTCTGAAGGATGGACAGCAGCTGGACAGATACCGGAGAGCGGCTCACCTGGAAGACAGGGGAGCTTTCCATCATGGCAAGTGTGGTTCCAAGCAAACTGTATTGACTTTGCCATCGCATCAGTTTGTGCCCCATGCAACGGCATACTTACTTTATTAAAAAGAGATGAAAAGACCTCATGATGATCATTCATGTTTATCCCATCACATATCTTTAATAATTCCTCATCATCTTCTATCTTGAACTCCTCAAATGTATCACACTGGATAATCAGATCCTCTTCCTCTATGTCTCTGCAATATTACAGCATTCACTTTCAATGGAGTGCCCTTCACTGATTTGCAGATCATTATCTTTGATTAAATGACTTTTTTTTCTCTTTGCCCTTCACACTCAGCTGGTCAATGTTGAAAGTACCCAACTCTACCTTATTTATGAAGGATAAATACTATCAGTGCATCCTTTCTTGAACCAAATGTACATCTTTCTACAGTCAACACATACAAATGAATGGGACTTTTCAAGGCATAATATGCTTTGTATGGACTTCTCTTCGGAGCTGTGATGACAGTGGCATTTCCACCTTTTTGAAACTAAGCTACCTCCTTCTTTTTGTAAAGTCAAGATCAATTGAAAATATTCCAGTGATATTTCTGTTTAAAAACTTCCTTCTCTGTTAATCGAAATTGGATCTTAAAAACCCCAAACGCTCTAAAGCCAACTTTTTCAGCACTCTTGAGATCCTCAGTGCTGGAACTCTACCCTTGCCAGGTGGCAGTATTGAAAGACTGTGTCTTCCCTAATTTTTTATGCGGTTGAATGGAGCAATTCCAGTTACCAGTGTAACTCATATATAATACATTCTAGAATTTATCATGGGAGTTTCTGAGAGAACATAATTTTTAAATTAAGAAAATGTGAAGATAGGTATGTCCAGTTATGCATTAGAAAAGTGTCCCAGCTGGATGCTTCTGGGACTTACACCAGCAGTGAAAGAATTTGGATACAGCAAGCAGCTCAGTGAGCCCACAGCAACACCTCAGGTTCAGTCTGAAATACAGTCTCAATGAGGACGCCGCTGAGCATAGCTCCATCTGTGCCCAGAGCCTCTGTCAATGCCATCTGCACCAACAGCTGTCTCCATAACACTGTGCTTGGTGACAGCATCTCAACGCTGGCCTAATGCCTCCAGTTCCCGTGTAAGGGATGCACACTAGCATGGTCCACTCCACCCACGCACGCTTCACTTCACAAAACGGAAGGCTTATAGGTATGAAGTTTTCATAGCTATGTTACTGTGAATTTCATTTATAAAGAAAATTTAAACAGTGGCCCTTACCTTAGCTTGTCTAAAACATCCAGCAACTGAAGCCCTAAGAGAACAATAACATCAAAAAAAATATTAGCATTATGATCTACTTTGCACTGATCTATTACGATCTTAGACACAAGTCTACGGGGCTGGACGGATATTGAGGGAGCTGGCGGAAGGGCTCACCAAGCCACTTTCCATCATTTATGAGCAGTACTGGCTAAGCAGGCAGGTCCCAGTTGACTGGAGATTAGCAAATGTGTTCCTCATCTACAAGAAGGGCTGGAAGGAGGATCTGGGGACCACAGACCAGCCAGTCTGACCTTGGTGCTGGGGAAGGTTATTGAGCAGATCATTTTGAGTGCCATCACACAGCATGTAGAGATGACCAGGGGATCCCGCCCAGTCAGCGCGCGTTTAGGAAAGGCAAGTCCCGCTTGACTAATCTGATATCCTTCTATGACAAGGTGACCTGTTTAGTGGATGAGGGAAAAACTGTGGATTTTGTCTACAAAGACTTTAGTAAAGCCTATGACATAATTTACCATAGCATTCTCTTGGAGAAACTGGCTGCTCATGGCTGGATGGGTGTACACTTCACTGGGTAAAAAACTGGCTGGATGGCCAGGCCCAAAGAGTGGTGGTAAATGGAGTTAAATTCAGTTGGAGGCCAGTGACAAGTGGTGTGCCCCAGGGCTCAGTGTTACAGCCAGTTCTGTTTAACATCTTTGTCAATGACCTGGATGAAGGGATTAAGTATACCCTCAGAAGGTTTGTGGATGACACTAAGCTGGGTGGAAGTGTTGATGTGCTTGAGGATAAAAGGCTCTGCAGAGGAATCTGGAAAGGCTGGATTAGGGGTTTGATGAGCTGCGACCAATGGTTTGAGGTTCAACAAGGCCAAGTGCCAGGTCTTGCATTTTGGTCACAGCAACTCCATGCAGTGGTACAGGCTTGGGGATGGATGGATGGCAAGCTGCCTGGTGGAAAAGGACCTGAGGGTGTTAGTCGACAGCTGGCTGAACATGAGCCAGCAGTGTGCCCAGGTGGCCAAGCAAGCCAACAGCATCCCGGCCTGTCTCAGAAACATTGTGGCCAGGAAGTAATTGTCCCCCTGTACTCAGCGCTGGTGAAGCAACACCTCAAATACTGTGGTCAGTTTTGGGCCCCTCACTGCAAGAGAGACATTGAGGCATTGGAGCATGTTCAGAGAAGGGCAACAAAGATGGTGAAGTGTCTGGAGCACAAGTCTAATGAGAAGTGGCTGAAGGAACTGAAGTTGTTTAGCCTAGAGAAAAGAAGGCTGACGGGACATCTTTTTGCTCTCTACGCCTACCTAAAAGGAGGTTGTAGTGAAGTGGGTGTTGGTCTCTTCTCCCAGTTAACAAGCAATATGACAAGAGGAAAATGGCCTCAAGTTGTGCCAGGGAGCTTTAGACTGCATATTAGGTAAAATTACTTCACCAAAAGATTTGCCAAGCACTAGACTAGGCTGCCTAGGGAAGTGATTGGGTCACCATCCCTGGTAGATGGGTACATGTTGTGCTTAGGGGCATGGTTTGGTGATGAACTTGGCAGTGTTAGGTTTATCTTTGGACTTGATAATCTTAAAGGTTTTTTCCAACCCAAATGATTCTATGATTCCACAATTTCTATAGTAGCATTCTTATAAATGCTTTTTTTTTGTGGATATAAAGAACGAAAGTATCTCCAGATGGATCTGTCAAAGTGGGCAGGGTCATACGGTAAATGATGTGACCCAAGGTACACATATCACCAGCTCCATGACCCACTAAGCATCCCTCTGGAGTTACTGAGGGACACAGGCACTTCTGGGGCATGAATTAGATGTCTAAAATCAGTCAGATGAATGGTGCAGTCAGGCAGCCCTTGCTCTTTGCAAAAAGAAATGGAGCCCAGCTCAAAATGCACACATTAAGTCAGGTGAATTCTAACAGTACCTAGGATCCCAGTAATCAAGCAGTTGGAAAGTATTTCTGAATCACAGAGCAGCTTCTGTGGTTCAGTTAAGAAGAAGCAGTGCAAAGAAACATTACCTTCTCTTAGGAGGAGATGCAACGTATGGATATGTGGCTACATAAGATGACTGCTTAGAGAAATGTATTGATGATGCTCAAGGGATACAGTGCTGTTGGGATTCCAGAAAAGATCAAAGCTATGGCTAGGCAGCAAAATTAAATAAATCTGGTTACATAAAGGTTGTTGATGAGAATAGAGACAAAGAAAGAAAAAAGGAGTCTGACTTTAATATCTGTAGTTTTGCTCCACAGCCCTCTTTAGTCACCTTATGGATACACCTGAAAATAAAACTGTTTGGAAACTGATTTCCTCCAGGTGAAGTCAGGTGCTGCAACCATCCTTACCTATGAACTCATTTCTGATTTGGGTCCTTGTTCTTAGCTCTTCTTTTCCCAGTATGATGGCATTGATAGCACTCAGTAGTGTCACCATGTATGGCACATTATCTGTGTTGGAGAGCTCGTTCATTATGACGCTGAATCGATACTGCTGGTTCTTCACACTCTGTTAATAACATAAGTGACAATCCTGTTCAGATAGTTTAGAAACATCTACCATTTTGTTTCAGGGTGTCAGATGGAATTATGATCCTAAAACCTCTCAGTTTACCCCACAGTGCACAAGATGGGAAGATACAGGTAAAAGCAGAACACCAGCACTACGGAACAGGATGTCTGACAGAGGAAGTCAGTGAAACTCTTCTTGGATCCCTTTATGTGTTCTGTTAACTGATGCACCTTCCTGGCCTTGTGGCCAGTGAAACCATGGATGCAGGACCTTCTGTTTTGCTAATCTGGTAGGGCTTTTCCTGCCAGAAAGGACCTTGTGGTTGGCAGTTGTTTGGCCAGACAAGTCACAGAGCACCACCATGGACTTACGCTGACCAGGCCAAGTTTTCTACAAGTTTTACCTTATGAAAACCTGCCTCTCTTACAAAAATGTTACAGAACGTCCTTCTTTCCAAGCCCTTTTCTGTGGTACATGGATCCACCTGCATGAATCTGAGCAGAGCCGTACCTCTACCTGTAGCCCAACACTTGCCTTGTAATGGTCCAGCGCATCCAAAGCCAAAGCGTGGCCATCTGATGAGTAAATGCACAGCGCAGCCAGGAGCTCAAATACTTGCTTTTTGACCATGACATTAGTTGTGTCAAGTGCTGGAAGAAAACCAAACCAAAACACAAAGAGTGTATGACATTAACATTCTGAATCTCAGTGTCTTCTGCTACATGGCTTATGACCAGTGGGAGAAACAAAGAATGAAGGAGTGGACCCACTACATGGAAGATATGAAAAGAAATATCCCAATGTATAGATAGCCCATCCCAATAGCATTATGTGATAGCAATTTCAGATGGGGACAGTAAACGCCACAGATATCCCACTGACATTCTCATGCTACTTGTAGTTGTTCATCTCTTCCATGTACCAGTGACAAGCTTCAACAACAGCCAAGGTCTCAGCGCTCTCAGTCACACATTTTATTTCCCATTTTCACACACAGGTATTTTGTAGAACAGCAGATGAACAATTTGCCTCAATTAATGAGTCTTATGTTTAGTGCAGAAACACCCAATATGCATACCAAGCAGGCCAATTGTTCTACCCCGTCCTCATGTATTCCATTTGCCCCACTAATTTTGATCTGTGAACCCTGGGAGCTGAGAGGGAGTGGATTATATCATCTTATTTTTATTTTACTAATGCACAAAGGAGATCAACTACTGAAAAGCCCATGGTGTCCCCTGTTTTTCACAGCACAAAAATGCCAGCTCTATATCTCATACTGGTTAAGAAAATACAGGGTGGAGAGGAAGGAAGAGGACATCAATGCTGAAGAAGGGAGCAAGCTAGCTTTCAGATTAAATGTCTTTTAAAGAGATATTAATAAGGGTTTCTGGGCACAGTGGCGATCTCAGCTCTGTGGAGCAGCACAGAAGTCATCCTACCAGCACCACGATCATTAAGCGCTGCACAGCAAGTCCTAGGAGATGCCCTTATGAGTGTCATACCTAATGATGAGCCAAGTGAATGGTAAGAGAAAATGAGTAGTATTACCTACAGTCTTCTAGAAGGAGCAGACTGAAGGGCACAGAGAACAGACTCTCTTGAGTCTGAACCATGTTACCTTCCCTCCTTTTTCCAGGCTAAAATTCTCTGAGACCTTTCAGTTCTTCTTCCTCTGCCCTTAAGGTTCAGAAAGACTAAATAGCAAACGTCTACCAACAACTGAAGGGTCAAGCACTTCTCATGCCCATGTACAGCTAAGGCTGGGTTTATCCCTGGCTTCTCAGTGAACTATGAAGATGTTTGAGTGGAAAGGAGACCATCAAAATAGCACTGAGTGGCAAAGGCAATGCCATTTCTAAGTAATATCATTTTAAAGAAGAAAATTATCTCTTTTATTAATCTGTTGTCATCAGTAACTTGCAAGAAGCCTGAAGCAGGGCAGGAAGATAAGCAACAGGAAAATGTGTGTCGTTACCCCCCATGCTGCATGTGATGGGTGAAGCGGGTATATGTCTTCTTACCTTGGAAGAGTTTTCTGACGTAGCCCTCGTTGCTAACAATGTACTCTATGCCTTTGTGGGAGTTCATGACTGCTCGCACACAGTTAATGCAGGTGAGCTGAAGCAAGGCATCAGAAATCCTGGCCACTCCTCGCCCAGACAGCCTGTCCAAGGCCTCCAGGAGGAGATCCAGCCCACACAGCTCCAGGAACTGGACCATCCAGGCATCATCACTGTTCTCGAGCCGCTTCTTCAGCCCAGAGTAGTTCACCACTGACGGCATTTGCAGGAGACGGATGCACAGCTCCGGCTCTGCATTCTCCAGGTTAGCTTCTGACTGGTCGCTCTCTTGGGGTCCTAGTTTCTCCTTCAGGGCAGCCCACTTCTTGTGGGCACCTTCTTTTTTGATTGACATTGTGAATGGTTTGTCCTGAAAGGAAAAGACAAAGTGAGATTTTTTTGTCTAGATTGACCAACAACTCTCTGGCAGTCCTTTCTTGTTCTCCTAGTGATCAGGATATAAAGCCAAACTGTATAGGTCTCCAGCTCTCCAGGGCACATACTGAAACCAGCCCTCTGCTGAAGAAATTCAATATATTTCCTCCTTAACCACATGCATTATATTCAGGCCCTGCAAACTCTGTAGGAAGACTCTTAGCACATCTGAGCCAGCAAATACATCTTTAAAAGTAGCCAATTTGTACCAGTCAATAGCTACTGCCCATTTTCATGCAGTGAAAGAATAAGTTTGAAAGCAGCATTATCAGCTCCTAACTCCTTATGTCCACTAAACCACTTTTTTTCTCTTGCTGTGCTGGAGAGCCTGTACCATTTTTAAGCATTTGTAATATGGCGAAGTCGTCATTTTGAGCATACCTGGCTCATAAGAACATCTGATTACTCCGCTATTTTTCACTTCTGTTTCTTTTGACTGATGCAGAGGTTAGTTTTATAGCACTCACATAATTTCTTCCTGTCTTCCGTAATAGCAAATACGTTTGCAAAATGCGTTGCTTGCGTGCGATAATGTGACAGCCCAACAGGTTGCAAGTAGAGGGACAGCAGAAGGAAGCTATGAAAACAGCAGTGCAGCTTTTTGGAGATGGGGAGAATCTCTTCAAGGCCCATTTCTGAGGAGCTGATCCAGCGCAGAGAAACAGCAAAGCCTTGATTAACCCTTGATGCCAGACTTTATGTTTTATGCAGTATCCTTATTTTTCAGACTTCAGTGATTAAGTTACAACAACAAAAGTCCTTTTGAAAGCTGAATGCCATAATTCTAAAGTTGAATTGCTCTCAGAGATGACAGTTGTCCAACAGAAGGTGGACAAACCTGGGGTTGGCTCCTGGACCAAAAGCCAGCTGCTAACGCTACCTCCCTTCCCTGCTGTACCACCAGGACCTCTGCTTCCCTGAGCTGGTGAGACTGCACAGAGCTCAAAATAAGCTGGGGGTCAGCTGGCCCCCAAAACTCAGCACTTGGAAGACTAAAGGGATTATAAGGGAGCCTTGCTTTCTCTTACCAGCTCTAGCACAAGGGTTTCTAGCTCTTTGACATTTATGGAAAAGGCTTGAAAAATCTCAAATTAAAGTCTCTGAAAATTTTTATTTGCTAGAGAGCAAAGATAAAGGACACATCATATACAAGGGCTGTAAATAATCTCATTATTTTAAAGCCTGCCTTGTGATTTTTCTGGGGGACTGCTCTGTTGAGAAAGATCCTGGATACCTTGCAGGACCAGAGCTGCACGGCTTCTGGTTTACCCGAAAGTCTCATTATGGTAGTCACTCCCAAAAAGTTTGCTCACTAACTTGTCGTGGGCATTTAGGGCATGGTATTATAGGCCTAAACGTGCCTCTTGGAAAGATGGGAGGTCCAGTGGCATATTTGTGAGAGCTCAGTTTCCCTGTGGCAAGGTGATGGTGTGACCATCACTACCATGAGGGGCACTCAGCTCATGGCATCATGGCTGTGCTGAGTAAGGGTCAGGCAGTGGTGGAGTTAGTGGGATATGGTCATAGAAAATCCTTTTGGAGAGCTCTGGTGAAACCCTCTTGCACAGTCTCCCTATCCTTCAACTGGAAAACAACTGGCCAAGTGCTCAGTTGTTTACTGTTCTGTTATCTGAAAGAATAATGGTTACAATTGAAAAATGTGAAGTTGTGAATACACCACTTGAGAACACACTGTACAGATGAAAAGTAACAAAAATGGCCATATCTAGAATTCCAAAAGCCAAACAACAAACCTTCCTGCTGAAGTACAGGCTTGAATTTCTAAGGTTTTCCATCACTCTTGGCAGCCCAGAGCCCTTACTCATTCCTGGTAAAATTCTTGTTGCAGTTAGTCACCTCTAGCCACTCCTCTGCACACAAGCCCAGGAATTTGGGTTAGGCTCAATGCAAAGAAGGGAAACTCTCCCTCCCCTGAGGGGAGAAGCTAAAGTGTCCTGCTCCAGGGTCCACAGCCTTGATGCTGGAGCAGCACCCCACATCTTTAACTGCAGTGAGTTTACAGTCAGGCTGGAGAGGTGCTCCTGCGGAGCTAGAGTGAAATCCTGCCCTGTGCTGTGCGTTGAGCCTCCTAGTTCTCTACTAGTGCCTGTAGGTGAAGAACATACAGTGAGACAAATGCAGCACTCTCTCCTCATTTTATTCCTCACCCTCAGAGGTTGGTTAGGCCTGATAAGGAACTATAACCAAAGAAACATCAGTACAAAAACACCTTTAATTTTAAGAGATTCCCTTGGGAAACATAAGGGCATCGTAAGACTCACCCTCTTGCACCAGGCCACAGCAATACTGTGCTTCATGGTGCTAACTTTTTGGATAACTGGGTTTGCAGAGCTGTAGTATTCCCTGCATCCACCCAACCCAGTTCATAAAATTTCCTCCTCCTTTCTTTTTGAATCAAGTGCTTCCCTGATTCAGTTTTCTGTGCCCCTCTGTCCTTCAAGTCAGCTCCTAGGGAGATGACATCTGTGGCAGATAAATCAGGGCAAGTCAACACTTTCTGCATCCTATGAAGCTGTGAAGAACAAAGCAGCACAGCTTTCAGTCTATATTGTTACATGCCTCACAGCATGGACCTGGGAGGACATGTAAAAAGTGATTTCTCAGGGCAGCTAAGTATAATTGAGTGAAAGCAAAAGGGAGAAAAATTACAGGTCAAAACCACTATGACTTTTTGGGAGCAGATCCACTGCCCATGCTGCAGGATGCAGGGTGTGAGGGGCAACAACAGCTCATTCCTGCCCTTTGAAGAAGTCTAAGTGAATCCTGACTTCTTGTGCTGCTCTTGCATCCCTCCACTTCCCCCTGCAAGGCTGCTGGGGCACACTGTGAGCCTCTAAGGAAAGCTCAGTTCTTCTCCTTTCCATGCCTGTTCCTGGGTAGCTCCAGTTTTCACTCTGCCACTGGGAACATGCTGAGCCTTTTTATTTTGCAACATGTCAGACTACTTAGGTGCTGAAAAGGAAAAACATCCTGGCTTTGTGCTTTCCAAAAACACTTCAAGAAGCATGATAGGTTTGTTCCTCCTCTCTTGCTTTCATTTGTACTATTGTGTTTTCCTGTGCAGCATCTGAACGACTCACATATGTACAAGCTAAAGAAATCATCCTCCCATGCACTGAAAGAAGTGGAGGGGGACCAAAAATCTCTGTTTTAGAAACCAACATGACCCTGTGGTGTGGGCCCATCAGCATTGGTAGGAACTGGCAGCATACTCAGTCTCCCAGGGCAGCTGGTGGTACGGGTATGGTGGGAAACTGATGAGTGCAAATGAAAGGCAGGGTTTTCCCCTACGATAAAGTTAGCTGCGACCTAGGCTCAGCATGCAAATCAACTGCTGCTCTGTCCTTTTTCTACCACAACCAGTAGCTTCAGTCACCTTCAAATTTAGTTATTCTTGATCTTCAGGTGTATCAGAGAGCAAACTCCTAGAAAACGGCTTCAGTGCATAGACAAAAAGGACTACAGCCATACTGATAAAAATGTATATATAGTACGCCATTATAGCTAATTCTTTTCACGAAAAAGAAAAACATGTTGTTCTGATTCAGTCCCATCTACCACTATTAGGATGGTGTGTGACAGCACAGCTTTCCTCTCCCAGGCAAATATAAGCTGATATTGAGCGATGTCTTATACAAGTGGTAAATGTGTCCACTCAGAACATATTAGTAGTGATGGGTGTACACCAGAATTAACTACACCAGTAAAAATAATCACCAGTGCCTTCTTCTTCTCCAGTAAACAAACAAGTGAATAAATCACCAGGCTGCTACAGCTACCACATACAATTCAAGCTCAAGTGAGATGTTCAAGGATGTTTATGTTAGGATTTTCAGTGGCATCTAAAGCCTTATTTATATTTAAGGGCTGCACTAGCTCAGCCTTAAGTGTGTTTGAAAACACTCTTTGTTATGACAGTAACACCATCTGAAGATGCTCAATAAACAATTCACCATAATCTAGGAAAAGCTTTAAATCAAACTGATGCAGCTGTCAGACCTTTGCTTTAGAAATGGCCACTGCCACTGGAGAGACCCAGCCAGAAGCAATGCATGAGCCTTCCCCATCTGACTGCCAAGTTAGCCAAACCAATTTAAAAAGCTTTCCACAGTGGATATGAGCTCTGCAGCATCCTTGCCTGCAACCATAGGCCTTGAGAGGCACGGTGGATTTCAGGTTGGAGGGGTGTCAGCTGGTAGCAAGCACTCACCCCGTGGAGGCTGGGGGTGCTGCCTCCCAGCTGTGCTGCAGTAAGGAGCTGCTGCCAGCAAATATAGAGAGGAGGGTAATGGCCTCTTCTCCCAAGTGACAGGGGACAGGACAAGAGGGAATGGCCTCAAGCTCTGCCAGGGGAGATTTAGGCTAGACATTAGAAAAAAAAATTCACGGAAAGGGTCATTGGGCACTGGAACAGGCTGCCCAGGGAGGTGGTTGAGTCACCTTCCCTGGAGGTGTTTAAGGCACAGGTGGACGAGGTGCTGAGGGACATGGTTTAGTGTTTGATAGGAATGGTTGGACTCGATGATCCGGTGGGTCTCTTCCAACCTGGTTATTATATGATTCTATGAAATGGGGCTGCAAATGCTTCACTTTGGTCTCGCTGAGGCTTTCTCCTAGCTATGGAAAGCAAATCCATGGGAACAAGTAAGGCATACTGACCCCTGCTGGAAAGGGAATGGACTTGGGTCTGGAGCCCATGGAAATTCTGACAGTATATAAGGCGGGTCCTGCTTGCTCTACCTGGCTCCAGTGCCTGCACACTCAGACAGAGACAGCACCTCCATCCACCCCATATTGGCGACTCCAGCATTGCTTGGCATTTTAGGATGCAATTCATTATTATGATTTGGGAGTCACATGAGAAGCAGAAAGTGTTACCCAGCAACACAGACAGTGCGGTGCTAACTCTCTGAGACTTTCCCAGTTCCCGCTCAGTGGGAAGCTGTCACACAAACAGATATGATGAGAGCCAAAAACCTTTTATTGCTTTTTTTCATTTGTTTTTAAACACCTCCACAGGATGTCATGAGGACAAAGAAAATGAACAGAGGAAAGAATTCCTACCCTGGATCTAAAGCCAAATTATTCCCCTGTCTCTCTTGCGTGGAAGGATCCCTCTTGACTGGCTGTGTGAGCCTTCACTTCCCCAGCCAGCTCATTTTCTCCTTCCCTGCCAAGCAACCTTCAGGCAGAAAGCCTAAACTTCTGAAAGAACAGATCTGCAAGTCGCATGCTCTAAGTTCAACAGGATGTCAGTGTCTAGTAGTATGTAAATACCACTCTTTGGAAAGTTATGACCAAGTGACTTTTCTGTAGCCTCCAGGAAAGACATTTGCATGTCATTTGTCACCCTCCTCATTCACTCTGCACGGGCCTCTAGGAGGTGTGATGCTTCCCCATGGGCTGGGAAGGAGAGTGGCTTGCACCACAGCAAACATCTGTATGGCAGCAGGAGAAAGAAGTCCTGGCACTGGGAAGTGATCAAAGCAAGGAAATGACCTGGCAAAGGAAAGAGTGGAGGGGAAAAAAAGAAAAAAGAAAAGAAAAGAAAAGAAAAAGGAGGAAGAAGGCTGGCTGGGGTGGGTGAGATGGAGAGTGTGAGGGTGGCAGGTGCTGGGGACAATCCCTTGTATCATCCCCACTGAGTTTTGTGGCTTTGTGGCACTAGAGCTTTAAACAACGCAAGATCTCAGAGGTCTTTGAAATGCTGGGAGACACAGAATAGCTTAAAATAATGAAGATGTCTAGCCAGAGGCTATGTGCACTGGGATTGGTAGGTGGGAGTGTGTGGCACAGCAAAGGTTGGAGGCTCAGGTAGTGTCTCCTTGGGCAGGGGTGGGATTACAGAATCTTGCTCTCACCAGGACATCCCTAGGGTCACACTGAGCTTTGGTCCAGTCTTGCTTTTGCCAACTGAGCAGGCTCTGAAGATTTAAGAGCTCTTCATAGAAAATGCCTCTGCGCCTTTCTGGTTGAGATTTCACATGGAAACTAGTTTGTGAGCCACAGCTGTAAAACACATCCATTCAGCCTTTCAGGAAGTGTTAACTGAAAGCCAGTTATTATTAAATTGTGACTATTTCAACATGGCCCATCTTAGCAGAGGCCTCCTGCCTGGCTCAGGGTAGCAGTTAAGTCTTTAAAATACTGTTTTTTTCTTATTTGGTGAGGTCTCTACCCTGAATTGAACCCCCTAGATCAAAAGTTAGAGCCCACAGCAAGAGTCTTCCTGCCTTACAGTGGGGAAATTCAACCCTTCTGCACAAAAGCACAGTTCCATCAATATGAGAAATATAGTGATCCATCTGCCCTCTGGTCCAAATGCAGTTAGCATTTAAGAGACAAACTTGCCCATGTGCTTTCTAATTAAGGCATTTTCATCATAACAATAAAACATCCAGGGAAATGACTCTGTGCAGCTCCCCATCCTGCTGCAGGAAGCATTCTGAGAGCATGTTTATGCAATCCAGGGCAAACATTAACTCATGATGAGTCTTAAAATAGGAAATGAATTTCACTTTATGTTACGTGCACTCCTCAAGTGTAAACCCAAAGTTCTCAGAAGATTAGCTGCTAATCTGGTTCTTGGGGGGAGGATGGGGATCCCAGTGAGTTTTGGGGAAAAACTAAAAAGTTAAGAAAAAAAAAAGTCCTGCGAAGAAAGGATGGTTGATACTGTAAATTCTTGTCCTCACGGCTACAGACAAAATTTGTAGAGCTACCAGCTCCAATCAGGTTTCATCTGAAGCCTGGACCTGTGAGATATGCCAGAAATGCTTGTGTTCTTAAAAAGGTTGCATCATCTCCCATGTAAAGAAGAATGCAGAAGCTGAAAAATTGGGCTAAAACCCAGAAAAAAACAGCTCTAGGGCTGCAGAATTCCTCTGACCCCCCGGCACATGAACAGTTGTGACAATGGCTAGTAGCAGAGAAAAATGAGAGGGTCTGAACCCTACTTTCTGCTCCCAGCACACGCATCACTTCTGCATTTGCAGCCCTGCCTGCACCCTCACCATGCTCTGATGCCAGGCTGTGTGGGAACAGCTCAAGCACAGATAGATTCTGCTCCTTGCCATGCTTAGCCCCCAGCCATTGCCCATCAGCTAGAGTCTCCATAACTCAGCCTAGCAAGGGCATTTGTTTTCCATGGCATAACAAGACAGAGTTCGCGCATGGGGATGTGTCTCTGCCTAAAGGTTTCGGCATCACCAAAGTGAATGAGGATTTCTTTGGCATCCTTGGCCTCCTCTTCCTCTGGAGGAAGCAGCAGCAGAAAGGATCCAGAGGTTTATCTCAAACATAGATGAGTCTGCACCTGGGGGAGAAAAGCTTTGCCGCAAAACCACAAGGATGTAGGTTACTGATGTCATAAACCCTTTCATGGATCCATCCCCTCTTCTGAGCTTCTGTCCCAGCAACTTTACGAATAGGCTGCTTGGAGAGAGGATTCATGGCTTCCCCCCCAACAAATCAGCCCAATTTTACTCTGATTTTATAGCATATGATTTGGCGGTCTACAGTAATTATGTCAAAATCAGACAGATTAAACCAAGAACTAAGACTTTGGTTCCATGTTATGGAAAGAAGGGCTGAGACCTTCTACAGCTCCAGGATCCCTCTGCTGCCTCCAGATCACAGTGTGGTGCCTCCCCTGCCCACATGGCAGGTCCACAAAATGCAGGAATCAATTAAACAGAAATAAATATACCCCATTTGCCCACATTAATTAGATTATTCCTAATTACAGTAATCAGTGTCTTCTTGCTGCTCTATGTGACAAATCAGTTCCTATGCCAGTGGCTCTTCTTGTAAATTGTGTCAAGGATTTTGGAAAGGAGATAGCCAGCTCATTTCTGGCTGGCAGGATGAGGTGCCAGCCAGAGGTCTGCTGCAATGGCTCTTTTTAGGTGATCCTGCCTAAAATTCCTGGTATCACCTGCTATCAAATTACTAAAGATCAGCACAGCCAGTATCCAAGAATTACAGGCGTAATATTCTCCTCTGCATCTCCGTGACCAGCTTGTTGGGTAATGCTTCTTCTGTGGAGCCAGTGAAGACAACCACATGTTAATGGGGGAAAAATTAGGGCACTGGGAAGAAATCTGGGTAATTTAACAACACTCCTTCATTCACCTGAGAACTGAACTTTATATTAAGCTATCAGAAGTACCAGTGTCAAAGAAAGCGCTGAAGGAGCACCAAAAGGAAGTTTGGCCAGGTAAAGTCATAACAATGTAGGGGAGAGCCCAATTTTGCCCCTGCCCACAAGGAAGGGAAGGCACCTGGCCTTTGCAGCATGACCCTGTGCTGCAGGGATGGCAGAAGATGCCAGAATAACTGCTGGGGAGCAGATGCGGGGTGGGGAGAGCACTGATGACTTTCCCAGGCAGCAGGAGAACACAGTGAATGTAGCTGGTTTGCTCCCTCCTTGGGAAGCAGACATCTGAGGATTCTCAGCAAGTTGTGGGAGCAAGACAGGGAGCTGCAAAGCTGATTGCTCACTCTTCTGTTAACTGATTTTTTCTACCCTGCTTGGAGATAGACCCCCTCCAGCCTTTCTGTCACAGACCAGCTCTCTGACTGCTTTTCTGCTGGTTCTATTCACTTTAGATGAGACTCTCAGGATGAAAAAAAAAAGAAACCTTCTCAAGTAGTCTTTATCTGATGGATGCTTCAGATAATGAAAATAAAGGGTTCTGCTACTGCCAGCACACACATATTTCCGGGAACTTTGTATTTAATGGGGTCAATCTGCTTTAAATACCCAAAGCATTTGCTCTGCAGGGCTTTTGATAGGAAGTTTCTGCAACAAAAAAACATCCTGTTTAGGGGAGAGTGCTTCCAGCTGAGGAGACTACTCCATTAACCACGGGGAGCTCAGGGCCTTCTTTGGACAGGCAACAACAGAATTTTCTGCCCAAATCCCAGCTTCCCCCCCAACAAATACCCACAGCAAAGGGTACAGACCCATACATGGTTTTCTAAAGGATGTATGTGCTCCTGAGCACAGACTGAGTACAAAGTCTGATATTTATTTAGTTTATTTATCCTGCACTACCATGCCAAGGTTGCAGGGGAACCACTTAGGAACTGCTAGGATGAAGGCTGCCCAGGCAGCTGAACTCTGCTCTCTTGCACACACAGTGGTACTGCAGTAGTGAGACAACCTTTTGAGCCTTGCCCCAGAGAGGGAGAGGCAGGCAGGCTCTAGCTGTATTTCTCAGACACAGCTACAAACCCTCCTGGCTTGCACAAGGATGAAGATCTTCAGGCAGGGAGTAGCTCTTCCCTGAAAACCAGCTTGATGCTGGAGGTCCACAGGGGAAAGGATTGTAGGCACTACTAAGCCAAAAAGCTGCTCAGATTGATATCAACATTTACAGATGTCCATGCTGCAAAAAGCTACAGACACCAGAATGGCACACAAGGAAGCAGCTTTTCCCAGCTGTTCTTCAAACAGGCTATAAATGCAACTCCCTCCTATTGAGATCAGCTTTTCCATTCAACCGCTGATGAATCATGACGGCTGGTATCTCACCTGCTGAACAGTCCAAGAGCAAACATCCTGAATATTTTTGTTGAGATAAGGCTGGCCATACCCAGGATTCCTAATGGCACTGGCAAAGTACACATTGCACACGTTAAGAAGAACAGCCCCAGATACTGCTAGGTACTTTCCTGCAAGCTCGTCTGAATATGAAGATTAAGAGTAACCAGAGAACATGCTCAGCTGCTAATTCAAGAAGTTAAGCATGTGAGCCTTTTAAAATAAATTCTTGCCCAGAGCAGAAGTGACTGAACATTATTTCAAAAATAATCCACCCTAAATTTGCCTTCTATTTTTTCTACTGTTGGGTGAAAAAGTTTGAAGTCTCTATTCATAATGCAATAATACTAGACCATTAACTGGCTTAACCATTCATAACCCTTCACTTTGCTACTGTACTTAGTCCAGCTGTTTCAAGAGGACCTAAAGTTGTCCTCCCAGATATTATTTTTCCAGTTCTAATTCAGTCTTCAAATTAACGTGAAGGGATTTTAATATGGTCCAACCAGCTGGAGGGTTATGATGGGAAATTCTCAAGTTGGTGCAAAATGACCTTACTATACATAGGTATAACTTAGACACAGAGTATTGTATACCAACACTTTGATCTCTTCCAGTTTTTCCTGCATAATAATTTAAATCACTTAAAATAAGTAGTTGATACTGATTTTTTATTTGCAAAGAAATCAGTTGTTTAGTCATGAACAACTCTGCACAGCTCAAAGAGCTGCAGTGCCTTATGGCAGCTGAGCATTTGGCTGTAATTGATCTTCAAGAGGAAAAAATCACTTTGCCTGTCTGATAAATAAATATACAGCTAATATTAGGATATCATTTTATAAGTGATTCATCTCTACACATATGGCTTGCTCTAACACTTGCTTACAAGTGTTATCAGAACAGAGGTTTTGGAATTGCAAGCTTGTAAATCAATTTAGCTTTGTGATAGCCCTTCTCTTTACCTTTCTCCTAGGTAAAGGAAGGCCGTATTTACAGCTTGATAACGGCTGTGTAGTTTCAGTACATTTTCAGCAATGGAAATCACAAAACCCAGAATTTATCCCTAGGCTTATAAGAAGACTTAGAACTGGATAAATACAAAATAACTCATGAATATTGGACAGCTTGTACTGAAATGTGGAACTACAGCCCATCAGTGCATAAACAAGCAAGCAGAGCCAAGCAGGCTGGAAAGCCGCCTTCCAAGGATGAAATGGAGCAGCTTAGCCAGGCTTTGGATACAAGCTACTCGAGGAGTCGGGTGCCACATCAGCATGATGTAAACCAGAAGGGAGACAAGTCATAAAATATATTAAGGAATAAAAATATTTGTTCTCCAGTTCACCTTCATGGTGGGCTCAAATTTGTACCACTTGCCATATAAGTCAAGAACAAGACATGTTCATGAATACTTCCTAAGCTGCAGAGCCCACTGCCACACTGCTAGGTAAACCTTGCGACAAAGGTTTGTTTTCCATGCAAACGGTTTTTCCTCCAGCTTGAAGCACGTTTGCTTTACTGCATTGTACATACTGCTGAAAGTAGTATGTATAATGACCAACTCTAAAGGATTTCTGTTTGTTTTTTTTGTCTTGGGTTTTTTTTTAAATAGGAGAAGTAATTAATCTGCTTCAGAGAATGAATCAGCCTTTTCTGAGCTAGAAATGCACAAAGAAGATTGTGTCTGCTTCGGGTGCGGGAGGGAGGCGTACTCACACAACCAACACAGCAGAGGCAACTGCCAACGGTCCATGGCTGTGGGCAGCAAAGTGGGCAAACCACCAAAACTGATGGAAAGAGCAGATTTGCCAGCGGTTCGTTTCCTGGCAGCTTGTAGGCTGAAAACCATTGCTCCCAGAAAGCTGCTACCTTGTACCATGGGAACTTTGGTTTCCACCTGGGACCTCTGATAGAAAATAATGCTAACGTTTCGCTCATTCCTTTCAGCAAAGACTGTACAATGACTTAACAGAAAAGCAGAATGGACAAGAAACAGACAGCTTCCAGATAAGGGAAACCAGCACAACAGAAGCAGCAGAAAGATAGCTGCCTTATTAAAAATAATGCAATTTAACTGACAGAGCAGAGGGTAACAAAATTATACCTTAGCTACATGGACACAAACAGAGCCGCTCATCAAAGTTATAAATAAATAAATGGAAATGATGCTATTCTCATTCATCTGCCCAGAGAGAGGAAAGGGGCTGTGCTGCAGCGCGGGTCTGCTACTGCTTTCCTCCCTTCATCTGCCTGCTAAGGCCAGCTGGAGAGCGGCTGCATTTGCAGCAAGGGCCAAGCTCACTGCACAACAGGGATGAGGCTGGCACTGGCCCTGCCAGAGGGCAAGGGGGAGCAGATGACCCCAACTACCCATGGAGAGGCTTGCTGCAAGGCAGGCAGGAGCAGAGCAGACCCACGTATCTCCAAATTCATTTGGCCTTCACAAAGGCAACATCACCAACATTTTCCATTCTAAACTACAACTAAATTTAGATTTTATGGTTGCAGAGTCCCTCCTTTCCCACACTATTCTGGAGTAATCTCCAAATTCCTCTGCTAGCCTCACTAGTTAAAATGTGACTCAGCTCTCCCAGCTGGAAAAGTGGAGACCAACGCAGTCCCGAGTTGGCCTGATGCCATTAGTGGTGTCCTGCGTTGGCACTAACCATCAGCTTGAAGGTAGCAGAGGCACCAGAAGGCTTTGCATGTTGGATCTGGGGAGAAATCAGTGCTACTGAACCTGTGAGTAGCCTGTGAGCAGCTATGCAACCTATCAACTTGAGTTTCTCTCCCATTGCTTTTGTAAAATTGCAAGGATTTAGATATCAGGAACAAGAATTGACCAAAGACACTTGCAAAACAGACTTTATTGGAGCACCACAGCAAGGAGCAAGTTCCTCCTTCGTGCTTAGACATTCCCCCAAATGAATACCATGCACACCTCAGCCAAGGCAAAATAATGGTCATGGTAAGAAAAACACGTAAGAAGTCAATGCCAAATGGCACCACCTGGTGACAACTACTATAGCGATGCCAAGTTGAACAGTGCCCCACCGACTAAAAAAATCTGGCTGCTCACAGAATCACCAGGTTGGAAAAGACCCATAGGATCATCGAGTCCAACCATTCTTATCAATCACTAAACCATGCCCCTCAGCACCTCATCCACNTGCTCCTCTTAAGACTTGTTCTCTTCATTTGCTTTTACTTTTTTATTGGTCATGGTGCTGCAGCACCGTCCCTTCTGAAGTGAGCTGTTACTCTTAGGATACTAAATATTTTGGAACCACCTGAATGACTCCAGTGCTGGGATGAAGACTTCATCTTCTGGCTCTCATTCCTCCTTCTGCCTTTGCCCATCCTCCTATATCAGATCAGTAGGTTTCCCAGAGCACCTCTAAGTACATCATGAAATGCTGTGGAGCTTTTTGCAAACACTGCTGCTTGTTTAAGATTTACACTGATCTTTGGCTTCACCATTCCCAGCGTTTTAAAAAGTCAGCTCAGTTGTCAAACAGAAATAGCTGAATCTGTGCACAATACCTGTTCATTACATCAGACAGAAAAACCATCATGCTGTTAGATGCTCTCTTGAAGCTTTCCAAAGATGTGAAAGGCCAGTGTGACAAAACGGCAACAGATGTTCACCTGCCACATTGTACAACTGCTTACTTTTAACTGCAGCCACTCTTGTAGATGCCAGACTATGACTCAGGGGCTTATGAGCCTCACACACCCTCTCTCTATTTGTTTCCACATTCAGTTTCATATAATCAGCTCCTCATCTACCACTGACAACATCTGGCAGCAATCATAAGGCTTGGCTGTTGCTCACTAGTTATTTTTTCCTAGGAAAAAGGAACCAGCACTGAGGAGTTGCACAAATGTGGTGACCCCATTTTTGAAGCATTTCCATCTTGCGCTGCTTCACTCCAATTCCTGCAGCACGCCTGCCAAACTGGAACAACTGGAATGTTGTGACAACCCCACATCAGACCTACCAGAACAACACCACTCCTGCTACAAGGAGAAAACCAAGTCTCAAAATTCCATGTAACTTTTTCCTTCTCCCAGTTTGGTCTTAGCATCTTGCTTGACAGCATGGGACCCAAGAGCTCTCTGTATAATTAAAACACAGATTGCTTGCCTGCTCTGTTGCAGCACTCAGTGCTTTTTCTGGCATCTGGTAGATGAAGGCAGCCTCTGCAGCACAACCTCACAAGCACTGTATGATAAACTGCTGCTCATGCAATGCTAAGAAACACTGGAATAAACTCGGGTTTGGTGGATCTTACTAAAGGGATTACAGTACATAAAGGCAGAAGCACGTAGGCATTCTCGAGCTAGAACATCAGGGGTATCACGCTGCAGGGCTGTACGTAGCTTCTGCAAAATATTTAGCTATTTTTCACCTAGTCAGATAAAAAGCAACGTACAATGTTGACAAACGGAACCGGGATAACTCACTGTGATGTGTGTGTTTGCATCTACCAATTGCAGTATTTCGCACTGAGCAGAGCTGGATTTGTTCGGTGCCACTGTGTGATACTGTGAGTTGATCGTTGATTCAGTGGGTGGCATTTTCTCTGAATCATTATTGATAGACCTTATTGCAAATATTAACAGCAAGGATATTCAAATGGGAGTTAAATCTGTGCTCAGATACGAGCAGAGGTTCTCTGAAGCTCCCCCAGCTGTTTCAGCTCTACAAATATTATTT
The DNA here is from genome assembly GCA_013389865.1 of Piaya cayana. Classification (NCBI taxonomy): domain Eukaryota; kingdom Metazoa; phylum Chordata; class Aves; order Cuculiformes; family Coccyzidae; genus Piaya; species Piaya cayana. The sequence goes on along the minus strand of WAAB01020790.1, from coordinate 80,179 downwards.
GCTGTCTAATCTGTGGCATTATGTTACTACCCACTGCTGAATTACTCCTGTCTTTTACTCATGGCTGGTTACAGCACAATGGCGGGATTAAAAATCCCTCGTCAGCAGAATAATCACTGCAGAAAAAAAAAATAATTGATGACATGGAAGTAAATGAGGGAAGAAGAGGGACAAAATTGAACTTAAGTTTGCTTTGGTAAGAACAATTTTCTACTCAGTTGCTCTGGGAAACCTATCCAGCATAACTGGCACACAAGAAAGGGATAGAGTTCAGCTTCCAAAATATTTGAAGCACAGCCACTTGCTATGCAGCTCAGTGAAAGTATGAGTTAAGACACAAAATTTATAATAAAGAGAATACAAACCTAAAAGGATGAGACAGCCAGTCCCATGGAAAGGGTCAGGCTGAGTTTGGCAGGGGTCGCCACTAAAAACAAGGTAGACCCCATCCTGCTTAATGTCTCCCTTCAGGACAGAGTGAGTGGGAGAAAACTCCACCAACGCAGAGCATGGAGATATGTGATAAAAATGGGATTGGCAGGAGGGATGGAATAAGGTCAGATTGACAGTAGAAAACAAAAGCCACACAGACACCTAGTGATGAAGTCCCAATTTCCCAGCCCATCACAGGACAGGAGGAGCCTGAGGAGGAGATCAACTGCAATACCTACAGGTGAGGTATTTATTTCTAGGTGGTGTCAAAGCATGACAGGCACTGGACAAACCTCTGAGCCTCACAGCTCTGATCATCCACAGGGAAGTTGGAGAGCAAGAAGCCCAGTGCAGGACTGCTGGGGATCAGCAGAAACCAGAGCTTGCTTCAATAAGGCAGACAGCAAGTTCTAGCTTGTTTGGCAGTGCACAGCAAAGAGAAAAGCATACAACTGCTATTTCTATACTGATAAGAGAGAAGACTCGGAGAACTAAGTAATCATAGTGCAAAAATAGAGTAAGAGAAAGCCATACATTGGGGGAAAAAATTACAATAACAGTTCAGTAAAGTTCTGAAACTTCTCCTTCTCAGGAGATGGTAAACAAATGAATTACAGTGGTGTGCAATAAAGCATAATATCATTTGGTGCTTAGATTTGCTGACCTGGTAGGTCCCTTCCTGTCCTACATTTAGATTATCTTTTATACAATGGGTCTTGTACACTGCTTGCGTTTTTGAAGCAAAAATCTTGGACAACTGCCTAGAATGGGATTATTAACTTATAACAGTACAAAAAAAAAAATCACATATGCTCATAGGTTCCTGCAATTCCCCCGCTCACAAGTCTGGCAGACACTGCTCCTCTGTGTAGTGGAAAAAGAAGCTTAAGTGGATGGAAGAAAAATTATATTAGCGGCCGGACAGCCCAAATTCTGAGCAAGTTCAGCAGGATGATTCCAACCTTACTATAACTCTGCTGACTCCAACTTTTATTGTTGACCGACTTAAGCCAAAAGTTTCCTCACAGTCTACCAGGGAACATGACGTGTTTTGCAGCCTGCAGCTCATTCACCCAGAGAAATTTCCCTGTCTCTGGAATCAGAGAAAAAGCATGTACAGTTCATAACGGCAATCTGGTACGGGGAGGGAGGACCATAAACACCATTTTGGGGTATTTCTCCTAGGATCAGTGTACCCGAGCACGCCTTCCCCACCCCCAAACTCTGGAATTCAGCTGATGTTGCAAGCAGCCACTTCATCTCGCAAAGTTATTGAGCAAAAGGGAGGATGAGGCACGAGGGAAGTAAGTGAACCCGGGCAGGACTCGGGAGACCTTGCCCGAAAGCCCCTGGATAACAGAATCTTTCAGAATCAAAGCCCAGAACTGGCCCAGCCCCGGGAGCCGCCGCCAGCAGCTACCTGGCTCAGAGATGCTCCGGCACACCCAGCCCCGGGAGGACCGCATCGCACTGTCACTGTCGCACCCGCAACCCCGCACCGCACCTACACCTCCTGCAGGACCGTTCTGCACCTCCACACCGCCTCTCCGCCTCTGGTGCGACCCGCACCCGCTCCCACCTCCGAGTTACCTCGCGGTCTGGTCCCACCCACACGCCGCTGTTGCACCCGCACCCCAGACCGGCGCTCGCCCATCCCCGCAAGCCTCAAAGCGGCAGCCGGGACCGCGTCCCAGCCACGAGCTGCCTCGCTCCCCGCGGCACCGACACCCCCCAGCAGGGTCTCTCCTCCCTCGGTCCCCACCCCAGCTCACCGGCGGGATGGGGGAGGGTGCTCGGCGGAGCTGCGATGCCGGTAAGTGGGAGGGACGCGGTGCAACTTCTCCCAGCCGCGGGGACCCCCCGTCCGCGGGCTCCGGCTACCCCCAACCCGCCGCCCGCAGCCGCCGGGCTCTGCCCGCCCGGTTCCGGGGCGGAGCGCGGGCGGGGCGGGGGTCCGGGGCGGCCCCGGCGGGGACTTTGTGCCTCCCCGGAGAGGGGTCCCGGCTGGGGAGCCCCGGCAGAGCCTCCGCGGGGCGAGAGTCCCGCAGCCGGCGTGCTGCATCCCGGCACCGCGTCCCAACAGGGACTCCCTTTTCCTCCTGGACCCACCGTGCTGCATCCCCCTCGCCCAGAAGGGTCCCGACCCCCCTTTCCCAGGAGGGATTCCCTCTCCTGGACCCACCGTGCTGCATCCCCCTCGCCCAGAAGGGTCCCGACCCCCCTTTCCCAGGAGGGATTCCCTTTCCCCCCGTCGCTCGTGGCTCTCCTGGAGGCAGGGGCTGCCTCCCGCCCCGCAAGAGGCTTTCCGCATCCCGAGCTGTCCTTGCACCCCGAGCCCGGAATAGGGTCCCTCTCTTTCCAGCCACGGGGGTTTGAATCCGCGGTCCGAGGCTGGGAAGTGCGTGGGGAACCAGGAGAACTGGAGAGAGGCTTCCCAGGCAGTTGGAGTTGCAAGGGACCCCCTGTGCCCTCGTCTCTGACGCTCAAGTTCTTCACTTTCAACAAGTGTAAAAAGAGGGGAGGGATGCCTTTTTACCTTTAGCAAAATGCCCTACAGATGAGTAGCGAAAGTGGAATTAAGCCTTGCCATTATCAGCCAAGCTGGGGGAGCTTAGTGGAAAATTTTGGGTCAGGAGTTCTGTTTTCTATAGGCGTTAGGGGCCAGGCTTGGTTCTGGTGTCAGACAGAGCCACTCAGCTTCGCCATCTGGAGAGAAAATCTGGCAGGGAAAATCACGAGTGAAGGAGAGAGGAATAGCTGACGTCCAACTGGTGATAAAGTGTTTTGGAAAGGGCTCCTGCGAGCCGGTGAGAGCCGAGTTTGGACCACCAAGCGTGATTACGGGAGACTGGAGGATACTTACAGGGTAAGAACACAACGCTGAGCGTTTCTGAAGCTTCAAATTGGAAAATGAGACCTGCAGTTTTACGATTTGTTCGTAAAACACTCCTCTGCTTTTAGTGGAAGAGGAGAGAAATAGAAGAAGACTATATCTCCCAGGAATGGCAGTTAACCAAAGTGACTCATTAGATTTTCTTTTACTCAAAATAAATGTTTGTAACTGGCATCTTATACAATACTCAGTTGGGTAGATAATTTGTTTTGCAAATCTACACAGCATCAAAAATGAATGTGTCCCCTGGAATCTTTCTTTGAGGGTATAAGCCTGATTTTGAAAGAGCTACTTTTTCCTTAGGAAATAGTAATTGTCTCTTGCTGCTTCTGGTTTTGCATTAGTTTTTTTCCCTTCTAAGTTTTTGCTAATTTGCGAAGAGGAACAGGGAGCCCAAATCTTTCCTGCTTGAGTGCATTTTTTTTTTCTTTGCCTTTGTTCCTTTTTGTCCTGGGACAACCTGGTGTATGAGCAGAGTTGGTCACACAGGAGGAAGACAAGACATATTTATAGAATCGTAGAATCATAGAATCACCAGGTTGGAAGAGACCCACCGGATCATCAAGTCCAACCATTCCCACCAGTCTCTAAACCGTGCCCCTCAGCACCTCATCCACCTGCACCTTAAACACCTCCAGGGAAGGCAAGTCGACCACCTCCCTGGGCAGCCCATTCCACTGCCTAATGACCTTTTTGCTCCGGGCTGTGATGGGACCTGAGGGGTTTCCCATCATGCTGCCTCATGTATAAGCCCATTTCAAGCATTTTCAGCATAAGGTTTGTGGCCTCTGTCCTATGTAGTGACTATGTGCTGGGGCAGTTGGCCATGGATCCCTTGATTCACTTACCAGCTCCATCTGTAGGACTATGGGGTAGCAGGGAGGCTGGGGAGCTGTGTTACTTGCAGGAGACCTGCAGCTCACCATGACCTTGTACTCTGGGCAGATAGAAGACAGCAAGGGAGCTCTTCCCCTTCCTCTGCGTGTCCCTCCTTTATTCATCCTTACTCTAATGCTTCACCCTTGTCAGTTGTGTTTTCTGATCTGGGTATGAGTACAACAGTACACATGGCCCTAAAAATTGCTTATAAATAATATAACTGCTGGGCTATCAAGTCTCTCACCATCATGTAGGAGTGAGAAGCAAAGCTCAGCAAAGTTAAGGCAAGGAGAGAAAATGAAATTCTGTGTACATGCCCCTCATTTTCACTAAAATCCCTTTTGACCAAAGCAGATATGAGTGCGGGGGTGAACAGTGATCACACAAATGCTCCCTTGTTGGGATAAAGCCACATTATGCATGTGTGTCCAGAGCTGGATGCACACGTGATTTGACCGAGAGGACATAGGAGGTGATTTTCTTCCCTGGGTGTGTATCTGCAGTGTTCTTTACACCTTGAAACCTTGCATCTCTGAAAAGCAGTCTGAAGTCTCCCATGGCTTTTCCATCTGCCTGAAGGGGTTGTGAAAACTGAATGTGCTGTTGCATGTCTATCTGAATTGCCATTTCTGTTTGGTGCTATCACTGCCAGTTATGCCAGAAATGTGTAAATAGAACTCCACCACATTGATCAAATTCCTCTTTGATTACACCATAACCCACGTTTTCTCTTCTAATTCACAGCTAGGCACTTGCTTTAGTTCAGGCAAAAGTGCTGATGGCAAATCTATTTTTATTCAACAGGATTCTCATGCAGGTCCTTGGTTGCTTGGACCCATAGTAAAAGGTATGGAAAGAAATACCACTGCAGCTGGGAGATGGGGCTTTAATGACCAGGGAGGGGAGAGGGGGTGTGGTTGTTGTCCTGGCTGGTTTGAGCTCTTAAAAAGCAACTTTTTCAGTGGAATAAACTGTTTCCAAATCACTCTTAGCTTGTATTGCTCTGAGTTCTCACTACCTACACTAATATAGAACAGAATAGAATATTTCAGTTGGAAGGGACCTACAATGATCACCTAGTCCAAACGCCAAATGTTTGGTTCAAAGACTTTTTCTTCAAATCTTTTTTTCCCACTGTCCTGGGAATCCGCATGAGGTTCCTGATATTTTACCTACAGTTGTGCCCTGCCCCTCAGGAGGACTGAAGCATTTATTTGGGCCTTATAACGTGAAGTCAGGGCTGCAGTAAAGCTCAGGAATGTCTGAGATTCGTGAATGTTTGTGCAGACTTTCCTCTTCCTACCAATTAGCTGAGTTTTAGAGATCTGCCATGCTGAGAATGTCATTACTGCACAGCTGCAGGAATTGTTGTCCCAAGGTCTGATGACGAGAGCTGGTTTTATGTTTGTCCCTGCTTAGATTAAAGCAGGACTCATTTCCAGCCTTGTGGTGGAGGTTAAGAGCATGTACTGCACAGAAGGATTCCTGATCTTTTGTTTCTTTGCTTCAGCCCTTTGCAATGCTTATAGCGAAGGTCAGAACACAGAAGAAAAAGGCTTTTTGGTTTTGTCACAAAGTGGTAGCAGTGGTTGAATTTTCCTGAGGAAGGGGCCCCGGGAGAGTTAAGAGTCTCAAAGATGAAGATATTATCTGTAATATCAAGGGCACAATAATCTTGTGTTTTAGCATTCCCTGAACCACAGGAGATTAAGTAAGAACACTGGGAAGCAATCTAGTATTTGTAAGGCAATAATGGAGAATACATACACAAGCATTTAGACACTTATTTTCAGTTGTTGTAGTGGTGGAAGATAAAATAAAAATGTCATTTATGAAACTCGGAGACACAGAATGGGTAAAATGCCTTAGATTGTGTAATTTAGATAAAGACTCACTGATGTCCTATTATATAATGTAGATAAGCGCAGTCAATTTTTCTAAGATGTTTTCAGTCATTTTGCCTTGTGTTTTGTTTTGTTAAGAGATGATACTTGGAGACCGAGAATCCTTTGTTTCATAAGGGCTCATCTGCTCCTCTTGCCTACTCCCCACTTGAGAGCATTTTTTTCTTTACATGCCATCATGTTTATTTCCCCAGCAACAGCTATTGCATCTCAAACATGATTTCAAAGAGGTTAAAAGCTTCCAAAAGAAACATCCACTGCAGTTAAAGAACAGGCTAAAACCTCCTTCCCATCATCCCCAGATTTCTACCTAATTGCAGTTTAGGATTAATGGCTATATTTCCCCATGTAATGGATTTCTAAAACACTGTAGTTCTGGCCTTGATGTATTCAGACCCAGTCAAAGCATGGACTAATGGGACACAATTTTGTACTAATTCAGTGCTCTATCAATCTCTTACTCCTCGGTCTGCTTGGTACTCCTCCAGGTGCACAGCAAAGCCCATGCTTGCTGCCACTTGCCATGGATAAGGGAATCTGTTATAAATTCAGGTTAAAATATTCATCCAGGTATCCCTTTTAGTGGTGGGATACATGTCTTTCAGCCAAACTGGAGTACAGGTATGTATGGCTCCCTGCTCCTGTCTGATGCCCAGACAGTGTAAAGATTTCTGATTCTGCCAGAGCTTGGAAATATTTCCAGCTCTGGCAGGAAAGCCTTCTGCTTTTATGTCCAGCTTGCTTGAGCTCAGGTCCCCACTGCTAATAACTCAGCTAGGAGCATCCTTTGAAATGCTATGTGTAATTCTCGATAATTCCTAGAATGGTGAGTATAAAGTGGAACAGAAGTTGAGAAGGGGAATGCTAGTTGTGGTTTACAGTGCAAGATTAAAAGAATTTAAAGACTTTGGCTGATATAGCATAACAAAATGAGGGCTGAGAGTGGATTTGATAATTTCTGAGTATTTCAGGAAAGGTGTCAGTGCCATGCAGGAGCAAAATCCCCACCCCCAGCCATTAAAGTGTGTGAACTGTACTAGCACAAGAACAAATGAGTGTTAATGAGAAATGAACACATTTATACTGGCAATGGGAACAGGTTTTGTAATGGTGAGAAGAGTGATAACTGTGTCAGGAGATGAAAGACTGAAAATCCTAGGCTGAGTTAAAAGGAATCTTCTTTGTTTTGTGAAAAGTGATTGAAGAGGGTTTTGCCTGCTATAGCAGAAGCCAATTTCAATGACCACAAAAGGGTTTGGAACTAAATTCTCATCCATCTAATTAAAAATCTTCTTGTAGCCTGAAGGAATGTGGGAAGGTTGTGAAACACAATTGTGCCCATTTGGGTAGTACTCAAGGACATCTGCTCTCACGACATGAGGTGGGCTGCTTTTGGATAGGTCAGCCCTCCATTGGTTCACTCCTTTCTCCTCAGATACTCACATGTCAGCCTCAGCCTACATCTCATGCCTTGACTGTGGGTCACTGGTGGCTTCCTTTAGCCCTTGGTATCCTGTATGCAGGGTGTGTTTTATACGCTCTGAGACAGAAGATGAAAGTCTATTGGCTTTGTAGTTTAGCTGTCTCTTGTAGTGGAAACCTCACCATCAGCCTTTAGATTACCAATCCACAACCACTGGAAGGAAGAACAACCTTCTTAAGACATGTATTACAGGGACTAGTTATAGTCAAATTACCACATTAAGGACACTACTCCTGCCTCTTTATGCCCTCACTTTATGGTGGAGGTGCAGATATGATGAAGATAATGTGACTTTTCTGAGAAAGGATTTTTGCTAAACCTTGGGTTCTAAGAATTTTTGGGGGCTGTGGTTGAATCCAGTAAAACACAGTACAGTTATTCAATGTCTTTTCCAGTAAAAGAACTAAGAACCTCAAAGGAAACTAGTGAGGTTCAAGGCAAATAACAGCAGGTGATTCCTCACACAACATTAACTGGGAAACATTCTGCTGCAGTATGTTGTGGATGTTTAAAATCCTTGAAGACCAATTCACGGAAGAAAAGTAGACTGAGGGCTATTAAGATAGTACTTCTGGCTCTGAAAGCCTAAACTGTAAAACGATGGAGGCTGAGGAGTTATTATCGGTGAGTATCATTATATGCTGTACATAGACAGGAGTAGCAACTGTGAGGCAACTGGTCTGGCCACTTACAGAGACTGAATGTGGGGCTGATTTTATGGTGGCCCATTACAGATGGTCTTATGTTTTTGGTTGTTCTTCCATCCTGCTCCCCATGAATGGAGATAGCCCTTCACTGTCTGCCAAACCTGATCCTCTGTCCATTCTTTGATATGATATCTATAAGTCTTAGTTAAGCAGCTTAGCAAAAGGCTGGTTAAAAAATATTTGATGTCTGCAAAAGGATTTCTTATTTCTTCCTCAGAAGGTTTTTGTTCTAATTTTGAGCAAGGCATGGGATCTTTTGTTTCTAGAAACAGCTCAGTACTAACCAGCACTGACTTAGGCAGATTGCTTAGGCTGGTGGAAGGATGGATGTACCATGGCAGGGCAAGGCACAGTTCCTTTTTCTTTTAGGAACATCACTATTCCCATCATCCTAGCATGCCGAGAAGCAGCATGTTCTGCATGTTAAGTATCAACATGGCAACGAATTTCATGCACAATTTTGATAAATACAATCTGTGTTCTGAGCAAAAGCACCCAGACAGAGCCCCTTTGTGACAGTGAAACTTAGACCTAGTGTGTGTCTTTGGGAGAAATGCAGAATTCATTTTGGGGAGGGTAACTGATACAAACAGCAGGCCATTTTCTTTTACAAAAGCTCCCTTTCAAAGCTGGTGCATGTAGCAGAACAAAGGCTGACCCCATAATCTGTACTCAACAATAGCCTGGAATATTTGATAATTTGGCTATTGTACATGTGTACATCATGCTTGGCTGTAAATAAATAGGGCCATGGATGGATCCACTGTGAGGATATAGTCGGCCTATTTTCCATCACCATTCTGGTTTCAAGGAAATGCTTATTATCTGCCTTCTCCTGACCGAGCTAAGTCCATCTTGCCACTGAGGCTAAAGGGTCTCAATTACAAGCTCTAAAACAAAGACACAAAATATTTTGCCGCTATTTTAGAGGAAAAGTCTGTATTGATGGCAAACTGGTTCAATTCCTGGCCAGCAAAGAACTTTGGCCTACAGTAGCCAAGAAGAGCTTAGGCCTACAGGTAATTTGAGGCCCATGCTATAGTAAACCTATAGACTAACTCTGCACTTTCTGTTCCTCATGTGAAAAAAGAGGAAGATACATCTTCTAAAGCCTATCCTTACATGCCTGCATTTTCTTAAGCATGTGGAGTGGTTGTAGTTTGTGGATTAGAGATAGTTTTTTATTTGCCTGCAAACTTTTGGGAGAATGCCGTGTATTTATTTTGTGGTTATGTTCATAATACAAGGAATATTTGGATCGCTGTACTGGAAACATAGAAAATTACTGGCTTAAGACACAGTGTATTTACAATGTAAACATTTGACCCTTTGTTAATGTAATTGGCTGTAACTGGAGAACAAAACAACCAGAGTGAGACTCTTGCAAAACCATCAGTTGTTTTATGGGGTAAAACAATTTTTACTTGGACATTTTGATGACAGTTAATTGATTAACATTAAGCAAATTTTTTTGCAGTGGTAGTTGTCAGAACTTGCTGTGGATGATTTCTCTCCTATGTATGTCATGTAGCATATCAACACATAAACATTTTCTAATGATGTCAAAATCTTCGTGTATCTTTCAGTAATGAGGCCAAGAACACAGAGATTTGTTCCAGCAGTAGAACTAATGGCATATCTGACTCAGTACATGGCATTGCCTCTAAATACACAAACGCTTGACTACCACCAGCATTTACTCCAAGGCTTTGCGACATTCCTATAAATGAACTTTTTGTTTTGGTTTGTCTTTTTTTTTTTTTTT
>WAAB01020790.1:27864-70109 GCA_013389865.1 Piaya cayana | reverse complement strand
TTTTTTTTTTTTTTCATTTTTAGCATTTACTGTTTGCATTCCCATGGTGAAGAAGGGTCAGATTTTCTGGAGAACAAAACAACCAGCCCCCTTAGGATGGTAACCTAGGGAAGTGTAAGAAAATGATATGGGAAACTTCAGACTGTCATTGTAAAATTGGTAGAAACTATTAACAGAGGATTAAATTAATAGTCAGAGGGGTAAATATAAAAGGGACAATCACTCATCCTGTGAAGGGAAGCTACCTCCATGGATTAATGACTAGTTAAAGCATATGAAGCAAAATGTTTTCACAACTGAGAAGGAGTGGACTAATAGACTGCTAAAATGATATATCTTGGGTTGCTTTTTGGTGCATTCATAAGTGATATGGAAGAGGAATGAATAAGGAAGTGACAGCAGTTCCTGATGACACGGATTTTATTGAGAATAATAAGAATTAAAACTGACAGTGAAGATTAACAGAGGGATCTCATAATGATTATCGGCTGAATGTTAGGATAGCAGATGCAATTCATGTGCTTAAGGAAAACAAAACAATCCTAACAATGTGCAGCAGTAATGTCTAAAATTAGCCATTGCCACTCAGAAAAAAGATCTTAGACTCATCGTATATAACCCTATGAAAATGTCAACTTAATGCTCAGTAGAAAGAAGATGGCAAATTGGATATTAGGTATTGAACAAACAGGAAAAGGTAACAAAAGAGAAAATATAATAAGCTACTCTAGAAATGTTTTGCACTCATGACTGGGTGCAGCTCACCCAGAGCAATGCATGCAGCTCTTAACTACCTTGCAGAAATAATTTAAACTGAAGTAGAAAAGATGCAGAGAAATAAAAGAGAGGTAAAAAGAATGGGACTTCTTTCTATGAGAGGACTTTTTACTGACTAGGAGGAGGGATGATTGGGAGGATCTGTGCTAGAGGCTACAATGTCATGAATGCAATGGAGAAGGTGAATAGGGAACAAAATTATCCACTTTCTTCCTTCAAATGAGAACCTGGGATCATAAAATGAATTAATTTTTTCAAAACCCAGTTTTTAAACAAACACAAGGAAGTACTTCTCTACACAGTTTAGGACTAAACTTAAGAGGTCATTGTTCTGGTCTAGATGCTGAAGAACCAAAGGCTTCAAAAAGTTGTTAGAGAAATTCAAGGGAGAGAAGTCCATTTAGGCTATTCAATACAAGATTCAATACAAAGCTGTGGGTCAGAAATCCTGTAAGCTGCACATGAATCAGAAAAGTTTTTGGGTTAGTGTGCCATGCCCCTTTTGCCTCTGTGTTCACTGCTGTCAAAGACAGGATATGGTTCCATAGTCTACATGGGGCATGTGTGGTCCCACAACAAATGTTCTTGCCTTTTTCCCCTGAGCTGTGAAGAGTCCAGTAAACTGACTTTCAGATTGTTACTAGACCTTGAAACTCTGATTTTGACAAGATTACACAGGAAGATGACAACAGAGTCTGTAAGTCCACTCAGATTTCCTGTGTCCCCATGGGATTTCATACCATAAGGCAAAGCAGTCCACCTCCTGGTGTGCAGGTCTGCTTCTGTTCTTTGCAATTAAGTTACCACTTAATCACTTGCCAACATTTTCAAAACATTTATCCCCTGCCACTGACAAGTTTTGAGTGAATTGTGGTACAAAGAAGCTGCTTTTTCTGAAAGATCTGAAGAAAAAGCAGTAAAAAACCTGATGTGACAGGGAGTTTCCGTAGCTTTCTCTCACTGCGCAAAGGTTTGCTGTTTATGACTCACCCACTGATGTGACTCAGTTACTCATCAGAACGCTGCCTGAAGAAAAGACTAATTTTGAATTGAATTTGATTAAGATCTGAATGGTAGAGCTGGGGCAGAGGTTCAGGTCTGGGGTTAGCAGTAGCACGGGGTGGGGAGAACCGATAGCTTTCTGCATCACACTGATGTGAGCTTCTGCTTTCATAATAAACCCTTCCCTCCTTCCAGCCACACAACAGCTGCAGCAAGCCCCAGGTGTCTGTGTTAAGCTCAGAAGGCAGCATATTTAGCCCTGGGGCCCACTCATGGGACCTGCCTGCCTGTGTTCTTGGCCATGTATGCATTGATGTGCCCCTTCTACACCTAGGTGGATTGTATGAGGAATATGCCATGTCTCCGCCCCATGATTATGGGACCAGGCAGCCAAGCCAGCATAACAAAGGCTGTTATTTAACATTACCATGGGCCAACAGTAAAAGCTTCTTTCGGTTGCAAGAGGAAACCAGAAAGGGAGTAGTGATTCACGGTGAACCTCTGAGTCATAAGGCTTGCAAAGGTTGTATTTGGGCAGGGCTGGATATACCATACTCCTTACTTAACGGCAAACTGTCTAGCACTCATTTCCTTGCTGTTAGAAGTTGGTGCTACCTCGTGCTTGTTTCATTCATGCTGATTGCTTTGACCTCCGCTCGACTGTTTTGATAAAGAGTGAAAATCTTGTTCATCACCTTGGTGTTGTGCAGTGAATTGCTTCAAACTAGTCAAATCAGTCTTCTTCCTGCAGGTCCAGGCTCGGAATGAAGGATGGTTCATTGCAGGAGGCTTTTGTCACCAGCCACAAAGCCCAAACAGCACTGGTGCCTGTGTGCCCAGAGAATTAATTGCAGAAGCAATGAAGATCTATGCATCTTGCCCTCCTACTCTCTTCATAAAATTTTAAGTTCTCTCTGTCTCCTGAGTGTCTGGCAAATAGGAGAGACAAGAGAGGTCCTTAAGCTGGTAAAAACATAAGGGAGAATTGTGGTTGCGGAGGGTGGGGGAGATTTGGCCCTTGGCTTGCTGGCAGTAGAAGCTGTCTGGGAAGGGAAAGCTGGAAAAGCACTTCCAGTATGACCTTTTTGCACTTGGGTCTCACACAGGTTTCAGAGGAGTCATGCCTGCTGAAGGATTGCAGGTGTACTAGCAGCACTGGTGTCTGCTTTTCCTAACAAATCATCTTGGTGTGGCTCTAATAAACACTAATGATGGCTCATTTCAGGATGCCAAATTGTAAGGATGAGCAGTCCATATTGTAGCTCCCACTTACATAGCACAGATCCTACAAAACACAGGAGTGCTGGCTGTTCTTGGCTGCAGACTCTTCCCCAGAGCAGAGGAAGACCTGAATCCCAAAGGCCATCCTGGAGGAAGTCAGATCAGATCCTACCATGGCTGCTGAGAGCTACTACTGACTCCTTGAATATTCATATAGCAAAGGATTGTTGTAACTCTGATCATCTAAGGATGTAAGCAAAGTGCGGTGTGAAGGAAGAGATATGTTTTTTGTTATACTAACTTAAAATTTCTTTTATTTATCAAGAAATCTGTAAAGGGCTTAGGAAAACTGGTCTTTAAATCTGTCACCAGCTTTTCAAAAGATGAGTCCAAAAGCTTCAGCTTGGCATTAACTGACAAATTTGTAAGAAAGAAAAGCTGAGGAGATGTGTAGGTGCTGAGCTCTATTTTCCAACTCCATGAATGGAGCCGCAAGTGAATGGGGAATGGATAGCTCATGTCTCCTACCCACATCAACAGCTTTACCAGAAAAGGGCTCGTTTGTCCTTTCAGTTCACCCTACTAGGGATAGTTATGCTGGTGCAAAATCAGAGTAGCAGATTCACGATGTCTCAGGTGCTGGGCATGGGATTTACTCATTAGAGTTTTCATTCCTCCCCTCCAAATGAAGCATGTTTATGAGCAGTACTGTACCGTGGCAGCTCCTCTGTGTTGGAATCCCGTGTGTCTGGTGTAGCTGCTCTGCTTGGTCTGTGAAGCCCCCATCAAACCTGTAAAGAATATCACAGGTGGGAGGATGGAAGCAGTGTCGCGTAGAAAGAAAGCGTCCCTTTCTGGAGAAACACTCCAGAAAGTCCAGACAAGTAAACATCAGACTTGAAGTGGTTTCTTTCAGAAACAGCATGTTTGCCCTGAAAATGAAAAGCCTTTTCTCATTTGCAGATGCGGTATGATAAATATTTTCATTTCAATATGCTTTTAGTCGGGAATCACTTGCATTTATCTTCTTATCACAGTGACTTGAGGGCTAAGAATAACTAAAGTCTAGCAGCTCCTAGCTGGTGAGACATGTATTTCAAGAATTGAGTTCAAACTTGCATTACTCATAAGTAAAGAAGCAAAAAGCTGCTCATGCACTGAGTTCAGGTTCCTGTGAGCCTGAGAAAAAGAAGAGAAAGATATATTTTTTTACCTCATCAAAATGAAGACCTTCAGGAATGTACAACTACTGTAGTCTCTGTACTGCAGGAGCTCGAGGACGGACCACGACAGCAATAGATGCCTTCAGGCCTCTGGCTGGAAATAGCTGTTATTTCCTGCATAGCTATTGCTGGAGATACCCATGCAAATGCAAATCTTATTAGTGAGGTGCTGGCTTTTGTTCTGAAGGTTTGTGAAGATGCTCCATGAACAAACCTCTATCTGTTCAGGTACAGAGAAGCCCTTTACCACTAGCAGGTATGCAGTTCACTGGGAGCATGGACTAATCCTTTGCTCAAGCGAAGTGGCTGGAACCTTTTGCAATCAAGGTCTCTGTCCTGGACCCTTGGAGAGCCACCGTGCACCAACACAGCATTGTGCAAATGTGCCTGTCTGCTCTGGCCAGCTTTTATAATCTAACAGTGGCCAAGTGAATTGTGAAGACATGGCAAGGCACTGTTCAAAAAGCTCAAGTCAGACAAAGTGTGTGATCTGGTGAATTGGCTGTGGAGTGAGCTCATTTTAAAGACAGCTGAATTAAAGCTGGTGGAGGTCCCTGGGTTGATCTCTCACCTCTGTTTTATAAGGATCATCTCCAAATTTGTGCCCTCTATTTGGAGGGTTTCTGAGGGATGCTTCTAAGGGTCAGAGAAGGAAGAATGGAGATAAGACAAATGATTTTCAGTTTACTGAGGATCTCAGTAGGGTTCTGTGCGCTCTGGCTGTTCTTAGTTCTTAACATGGGGACAATGAGCTTTTAGCTGGAGATGTTGCATGTACTCTGGAGGGACACAACTTGGCCTTTTGCAAAGCCTCTGGAATGGAGGAGGTTGTGCTTTCTGAAGGGGAAGGGAGAGTCTTGTCTTTCTCTGGGGAGCAGATGACGACAGTGTGGAAAGGTCTGGGTTGCCTGTAATGTGGGAGGTGAGCAGAAATGCCGAAGGAGTCAGGCACTTGGAATGGGAGGGGGCAGATGAAGCCTGCAGGACTACCAGGGAAGAGTGGGAGGCAGCATGGGAGGCTTTGCTGCCATGTCAAGGGCAGGGGAATTGTGGAGGGCTCTGGTTTTCAGCTTGGAGGTGGGATTTTGAACCTCAATCCTTTTTGCTTTCTTCAGGCCAAACAAGTTTATTTTTAATTGTTTGTTTTGTTTTTGTTTTGCTAAAACCCACATTTTAGGGTGAATAGGGTATAGAAAAAGGTATTCTTTGTCAAATGAGAAAAGGAAGTGGAAATAAAGATGTATGCCGAAGAGTCTGAAACATGGTATTAAATGAAAGGCCAATTGTTGTTTGGAGTTAGAGCTGGTAAAGGCTATCATTGCACCGAGGCTGATGAGGTTTATTAGGTTTCTCTGCTGTGGATGAGATGACACCCCCGAGAAGCCAAAACGGAAGCTGTGAATCTTGACCACTTTTAGAATAACAAACCAGTATAGAGGGGAGGTAATTTGGGCTCTGATTAAAAACAAAGAATTGCAGAGCCTCTGGGAGTGGGGACTCATGCAAAGCAACACTCAGCTACGCAGTGTGCTGGTGACCCAGTTATAAGGTTATACTGGTCTCCTCTTGAAATGGGAGCACTGCCAGCAAACTGTGGTGCTCTCCTAGGAGGTACAGGAAGATGCTGATAGTGATCAAAAGCAAGAAAGTCTAAGAAGGTTTTCAAGGTTTTTATCTTGTGTGGAGGAAGCACTATCACACTTCTTCAGTAGGTATTAGCATGGTGCAGCCTCTGCTGAAATGATGGGGGTAACCAGGAGACAACCACAAAAGCCAACATCTGGCCGCACTTCTGTACCTGGGTGGTGGTGTGGTCCTGGCTTCAGAACTCATTGGGTGCCTTTCTCCCCCTACCCTTCTATTAAACAGATACATCCTGTTTGACTGTGTTAAATGTTTTGAGATCTGCCAGGATGTTAAGCTCTGGGATATGACTCCTCCCAGCTTCTCTGTGGCATATGAAAGGGTCATGTTCACAGACTGTCATCACTCTGCTCAAGCCATCACTAGCCCTGGGAGAGTTGGGGCATTTATACCTGCCAAACTCCGCACCAGACACTGCTGTAAAGATCACAGAGGGTGATGCACTTTTGTCTGGAAAAATGACTGACTATTGTTTCTCTTTCTCTCTCTCTTTTTTTTTTTTTCAATAAATACTAGCTAGGGAGATCTTGAGGTCAGATATGGGGTCAGTGGAATTGTCAGACTATATTCCCCTCTAAGGATCAATCTGAAAGCAACAGTAACTCCAGCAGTGCTGGTTAGCTTCCAGCCAGGTGGGAATTTCTTGCCACAGATGGAAAAGTGAGCTGTGGAAGAGTTGGGCTATCATTTCTAGCTGAGATGCAAGTGCATACTCTTGTCATCCCTATAACTGAATGTGGATTCCCTTCTTGAATTTATGCTGATTTAGAGGAAAAAAACCCCACTTCTAGCTATCTTCAATGAACAAGATGAAAACATGCCTTGCTAGCTGATGCATGGGGTTGAAGGTGAGCAGACAGCTGTGTCCTTTCTGCTTCCAGATCTCCGTGCTGCTCTGTGAAGCCCCATGAGTACTGCAGGCAGCTGGGGAGCCAGGGAATCTGCAAGGAAGCCCCAGCGGCAGGGGAATGGAGCAATGAGTAGGAGGAAAATCAATAGCACTAAAATTGGGAGAAGACAGCATGTGCCAGGGTTGTCAGGTGAGTGGCATGACTGGCTGCCAGGCTCCTTCCTTCTCATTGTGGTGACGGTGCAGGAGCCAGTAATGCTCCACATAGACAACAAAGTGGGGGGACTCGGTCTGTGGTGAATGTGTTCAAGCATGCAAGGAACAGATATGGTCAAATCCTGCAGGATGTTGCTGTGCCAGAGCAAAGACGCTGGAGAAACCTGAGGATTGATAACTTGCCTCAGCTACTGACAGTCAAGCTGTGAAGCCAAAAAGCTCTTGTCCACATCTGCCTTGTGCGTATACCCAGAGATGGCAAAGGCAGAGCAACTTTACTTTGAAGCACTATCTGTGCACAGGCTTAGATGCTTTGCTGAAAGGACCGTAGCTGAGTGATTCACACCAAACTGTGCCTTGGAGGTTCAGGGTTTTGTCTTTTGTGAGGCTGGATCATGAGCTGGGTGATACCCAGGGTGTATGGGGCTGAGCTGCAGGTGATGTCCCTGCACATATGTAAGCTGGAACTGTGCATTCTGGGCTATTGTTCAGCACAGGTAAATCTGGTTCTGGGCCCAGAAACCTCCATGAAGCAAAGTGCAGGTTCCCAGTCTCATAGCCATCTGTGCTGTGGTGATCACAGACTTTCTACTTCCCATTTTTGCAAATGTAGTTTAATTTCTCATGCAGGTCTGAACTTGCTGGGGGCTATGGCCACCTTGACAATTTCTAGCTGCCATTTAGGAAGGGCACCTGGAGCCAGAGCTGCAGAAGGAGGCTGTACTTATGTAATTGGCAAGAAGAGGTTTGAGCCTTGTCTCTTGCTCACGGCTGAAAGCTCTCCGTCCTCTGAGAGTGGGATGAAGGATGGGGTATTTTAGGCCTGAACATGAATAACTGAACACCTGCCTGTGATGGTGGCAACGTAGCATCCCCTTCTCCTTGGTCTGAGCAGAACCTTGCAACATCTGTCTCATAAAAATTATGTTGCATGGAACAATTAATCTGCATGGAGAGGTTCAGACATTCAGTTGGGGAACAGGAAAACCTGAGCCTTTGGGTCCCTTGATGCTGTTCTGTGTTCTGGGTCAGCACTGTCACCTTGGAGGTGACAACCCAGGACAACCCAGCCACAGCACTATTGGAGAAGTGCAAGTAAGGTCCCTAGCCCTTGGGCAACAGCCAAAAAGCACTTCTTTTCTCTGCCTTTGGCCTGCTGCAGTGCCTCTCTGCATGCCACATTGGGTTTTGGTTTACCTGTCTTCCCCACTGTCTGCAGTGATGTGGCTGCGCAAGTGCGAGAAACCTGGGACCCTTCCCAGGGAGACGCTTCCCTCAACCCACTCACTAGCGAGCTGCTCAGCAGCAGAGGTCACGATGAATTCTGGACTAAAGGGCTCATGGTATCACTGTCCAGGTTCCTGAAGTTGCCATTTAGGGCACATACAGGACTCCATGAGGAAGCCAGGGCCAGGACATTGAGAGACATGGCACTCGGGGAGTTTCAGGATTGCACTTTCAGTGCATTTTCTCTTGTCAAGAAACAGCCCCGCTTTCAAAATTTTATCCAGATCCTGCAAATAATCTAAATTCCCTTGTGGCCCCTAAGTCAGTAAAACACGTGGGCCTCATCTTTACTCCAACCTCATGGCTAATTGACATACCTGTCAATTGAAGTGACATACTTGTGAGTTGGAGTGTTCTGTTGAAGATAAGCAGAAACTGATTAAATCACTTCTGAAACAGGGTAGTTTGGCACAGATTGTGACCTCTGGTAAACATCCTTCCCAGGGCCTTTACTAAATAGAGTTGTCAAATAAGGATCTGCCTATATTAAGTGCGCTTCCACTTCTCCATCCCTTCTCCATGTCGACAAGTGAGTTCCCACATCATTTTCCATACCTCCAGTTTTCCCGCTGATGTAATGCTGCTCTCCGGGTACCACCTTGGAGTACATCTTCCTCTTTCTCATTTGCAACAGTTATTTATTGCCCCCAGACTGCATGGTAGTGAAGTGGCTCGGGGCAGCTATGTAAAATGGCTTACAGATCACTGACTGCCACAGATGAGAAGACAGCAATTACACTGTTTATACCAGAGTTGTTATGTTTTACAGCCTAATTCACATTCGTTCCCCTGTAACAAACTGGAGAAGAGAAAGAACTCCTTCATTGGTGTTACTTATCTGTATAATTAAACAGTAAGAGCCTGATTTGTCAAATAGACAGACACTCATTCAGGTTTTGCTTGCAATGTGTTTGCTCAGTGGAAGGGCGGAGCCCCTTGAAATTGGCACAGCTCCATTAAAAATAAGCTTTTATTGAAAGAAGGTCTAGATAATTGCCCCAACTGGTCTTACAATGGGAAAGAATGATTTCTCTCTTTGAAATGAGGACAGGTATATTCCTGTATTTTTTTAGAGTCCTCACTTGTTGCAGCTCAAGCTTCAGACTTTTTTATGTTTAGGCATTGACAGTCCTCGACACTGGTGAAGGAGAAGACTAGATCTATGCCAGGTTCTGCTCTGGGACCTGCGTGAGTGGATCCTGTGGCCAGCCTTTCCCGTGAGTCAGCTTGGTGATAACATGCCTCCTTCCTATTCTATAGTTCTGGTTTGAAGGGTTTAGACCTTTATTTTTTGATTTTAGTTTGAGAGTCACATAACTAGTTCTGTGCTCTTTGATGGTTTTTAGAGAAGTGATACCTTCAGATTGAATGCTTTTCCTGTGAAAACAGCACTGGGACCAGTGGGTAGTGGCTTGAAGTAGGCATGAGTCAGATTTGCTCTGCATGCCTGTAAACTTAGAAAGAGGAAGAGAAACCATCTGAGATGGATCAGTCCTCCCTACATTACCCACACACATCCTCCAAACTTCTGGCACCTCGGCATATGCTACTGTTAGTGAGTCAGGCAGAGAAATACAGTGCTCTCTCCCACTTAGGTGCATGTACCTTTGCTGCAACAAATTTCTGTAGCTCAGTAAGGAGGTGTTTCACATGTGTATATCTCTTTACATTTCTACCATTTCTACCAGAACTTGATTGTCAGTTACAAGTCATGTGCTCAGCTTTTCGGTTAGATTCCTAACAAAACATTAACTTGAGTGCCCAGCTTGGAAAAACTAAGCTTTCAGTTCCTTAGGAAGGTATTTTTCAACTTGGAAATGTAGTTTAGTTGGGTAAATAAACTGGATTTCACTGAAGGGGCAAAAGAAAATGTCTGGTAGCTTAGTCTCTTATTGCTAATGGCCCCCACTTTGTACTTCCCTGTCTCTTTGCTTCTTTAGCACTCCAATCCTCCCAGAATTTTTTAATTGAATGACATATTATCATGAGATTTTCGGCACCTAGTTCAGATTCTCCCCTCTGCCTGCAGAAATAATATTTCCCCAGTTTCCTGTTACATCTCTTCTTTGAACAGAAATATCTGCCAAATCTATGGAGATTGCAAAAGTTTCAGGTCTTCAATTTCCTTTCTTTCTTCCAGATGCCCACAAAGCCTCCTGCCAATTTGGGTTTTTTTTGCCAGGAACTTAAATTCCATCCAACCAGCAGTGTTTGCAGCTTCAGTTAGGGTTTAAGAAGCCCTAAGGGTAAGCAAGGAATGGTGCTTACCAGTGACCTTGAAGCTTTCCCCAGGAAAGTGGGAAACCTGTCGAGAAGCAGGTCAAGACTTCATTAGCATTACACTGCAAGGTCAGCCTAGTACGCCTTCCTGATTTTCTCTTAATAGCCTAGGCCACCCTGTGGTCAATTTGTGAGTCTGGGAGCTCAATTTAGGCTGAAAATCCCTGTGGGTGTTAGGCTACTTAGAGTGAGGGAGTGCAATGATGAGAGTGAAGAAAGGCTATACAGGCAGGGAGGCTGGGAGATTAAAGCCTCTCATTTTGGGGTTTCCAGTATAAGATGCTCAGAGGTAGCTGTCTACAAGGGTTCTGCTGTCAAAAATATGTCTGTGCTCTGAGGGCAGCCAGCCTGAGTGCCAGCTGGGCTGTCTGGCACTGCTGCAGAGCACAGCTGGAAGTACTTGGCCTCTCTGCCCGTCAGGCTCCAGAGACCCCAGGCAGCACCTGGGAAAGTAACCATGTGACTACTCATTGAAAGCTTTGCTTAAAAGTTCTAACATGGTTGAGGCAGGGAGAAAAGCTAATTCCCTGGGACAGTGCTCTGTTGCCTGTAGTCTCTTTGTCCCTCTGCAAACATCAGCAAAGTCAAGAGTTAACTTGTGACCTGGCTAATCTGGACAGGTTTTCATGGGACTAGGAAAACCCATGTTCACGATCCAGAGGTTACTTCACTGCTCAGTTCCACATCCTGTCCCTAAACCACATATGAAAGGAGATCTTGAGGGTTTTTTGCATGGCTAAAGCAACGTTTCCTTTGTTGTAGCCTTGTTGCTGGGAAAAAAAAATTTCTGCTTTTTCTGAAAGCCAGACTACTTCTCTGGATATTTAGCCTGAAATGCATACATAGTGGAAAAAGCCAGCCCAAATAACAGACATCTAAACAGTTATAAGGAACAAACCCAAGGTAAGCACAGAGTAACCTTTCTCAAATCAGTCCTACCAGACTGCTTCAGTTCACAGCAAAGTGTTGCTCGATGTTCTTCTACCTGGTGTTTCTGGGATAGGCACCGCTCCATTTATGTGATTAGATATTCTGAATCTGCAAATCCTCTCAAGTACACATTGAACCAGCAGGTATCTTAACAGGAGGAGCCTTATCTCAGTTCTCAGGCAATCTCTTTCTATGGGTTCTTATCTGCTTTGAGTTAAGATGTAGCAGCAGGAAAATAAGCCACCAGAGATGTTACACAGCAGCACTTGTCTGCTGTGATTCTGAAGTAGAGGAAACCTGAAAAGATGGGTATGTCCCTAAAAATCCACTTCTTTAAGAACTAAAACTAGGTAAGTGTAAATTAGGATCTTCATAAAACAAACCATCTAATGGTCCCTCTATTGTTGACAAAGTTTACTGAAGTTGACTCAGTTCTCACTGAAGTCTCAAAGAAGTTTTCTGTTGAACTGAGGAGAATTAAATTCATGCCTCATACAAAAAAGATCAAGCAAAATAGTCCAAGAGTTAGCTTGTCACATGAAGTATTTTGTGTCCCACCCTCTGAGAGGCATCTAAGGCCTCACATACTCAGACTGTTTCGTTGCTACTTAGGCCACTTGCCCACCCTTGCCCCCTCTTGCAGCTTCTTCTGTCCTACACCCTGGTGTATTTTTTTTTGTGGAGGCAGAATGTGTTGGTAAAGGGAGGGAAGGTCTGGCATATGACCATGTTCAGCTCTGATAGCAAACTAGGGAGTGGCTGCAATCTGGTAGCTCCCAGATACCTCAGCTTAGATTTATCATAAAAGTATATATGCAAGTCAGTTTAGGGACTGCACTATTGCTCCTGCCCTGAAAGTAAGCCGACACAGCCGTGCGGATTTGTGCATCTTAAAAACCAGAGAAAGCAAACAGAGAACTCAAACAGAAACCCTCCTTGCAGTGGTTCTGGAAAGGGACCAGTTATTACACTTGATACTTCTGAAACAGGAGAAAATCTTAACTTGGAGCTGTCGTAGATTCACCATCCCTTGGGCTCCTCAAACCATTGCAAGAACATTTTGGGGAAGAACTGCTCCAGATCAAGTAGCAGAAACTGATATTTTGAGTTCACGTTTTCTGTAACAGTCCAGAAGTTTATAAGAGTAATTAAATGTCCTCTAAGGAACTTCAGGTAGGTGTAATGTTGTTCAGACTATTCCCAAGTGCGTCTTGCAGGCACAGCTGAGCAAAAGGGCTTTTTGGTGGCCACATCTTTCCATGTGACCTGCTTGTGTGTCAGCCAAGACCCAGGTCTGCCTGTGTCACAGCCTCCAGCAGCCCTCTGTTGCTAGGAGTTAACGTAAGGACAGAGACCATCCAGGGAACATGGCAGAGGGATGCTCTGCCAGAAGCAGCAGAGCAGTATCCTTCTTTTGTGTGTCTATGCACTGTGTTTGGCCAAGTGGACCTCTTTCTTGGCTTCTCCAGCAGAGAAGTGTTTCAGGGTAGGGGCGAGAGTGATGGCCAGGTCATGCTGGGAGAAGGAGATTAATTTTGTTTCACTGTGAATGCTGGGCTGTTGTACCTAACAAACCTTCTCCATGGCCACTCAGGCAGTTGTGCCCACAGGCTGGGAAGATGGGCATTCTGCCTGGCTGGGTGTGCAAGCCAACAGCTCGGCTGCTGAACCCACTCTGACAGAGCTGAGTGAAACACTAGGTTGCTCAATCCTAGCAAGCCTGGGCACTGAGGCTGAGTACCGGTGCTTTAGAAGTACCAAAGAAGGAAGTCTTGGTGTTTCTGTGCTCAGGTAATAGCCAAATGAAGCGTTTTTTGAGCTGAGACCTTGGCATTTCACTTCAATCCTTTGTTGCGTTGATTCCTCATTCTTGGTCACAGTTCAGCTCCCGTTCCTTGCTACGTGATAAAATTTTCATGCTTATTAAAATGTGTTATTTTTTCTTTATCTTTTATCTAGTCTGACTAATTGCCTGGGCATTGTTTCTGTTCCTTGTCAGGGACTCCCCCGTTGTCCTCTCCTATTACATTCTGATAACAGCATGAATACTTCTGGCATGAATGTTTCTGTGAATACAAATTCTCACCAGCTTTTGCAGCACTTTCTTGTGTGCCAACATCCAGAGAAAGTGTAAAGCAGAAGCAGCAAATGCTGCCACACAGTCTTCCTTTGAATAAAATCTCATGATGAAGGTTGTGGGAGATATCTGTATGAGCCTCTAGTTGGTCCAAACATCTGATAGGAGAATGGGATTCTCTAAATGTAGGCATGATTATTAATGAAATTCAGATTTGTATGTGTTGGTTGAATGTCTCACCTCCCTGCAAGTAGTGGGGAAAATAATAAGGAATTAATCCAGATGTTTTTAAGACAATGAATACATAACTGCAGGTTGTAAGACGATACCCTTTAAAAAAACAAAGTATTTTGAAGAAAAGTGCAAACTATTTCAGTAGTTGACTACTGGTTCTAAGATGCTGTCTGAAATTCTGGTTCATCTGTGCTTCCAGCAAGGCTTTTACTTAGAGGACGCAAGAAGCAGCATCCAATATTTGTTTTCCCTCTGACCTACTGCTGAGTAATTGAATCATCCTAAGCACTAAGCTAATGTTTTTCTTCCCTTGGAGAACATAATGTTACCAGAAAAAGGAGTGGAAGGAAAAAAAAAAAAGGCAGCTGCAGGTGTTTTTTTCCCAAATGCCAAACAGTATGTCTCTGAGACCAGGAAAGAACAATCTTGTAGCTGAAGAAAACATTAAAAAGGTAAATGAGCATGCTGGTGGGTGGTGGTGATCCCCTGACACCAACAGAGTCTAGGTATATATTGCAGATCTTGCTAATGGTATGTAAATAACAGAATCAATCATTGCCAGGTTGGAAAGGACCTCAAGGATCATCTGGTGCAACCTCTCTTGGAAAAAAACATGGTCTAGAAGAGATTGTCCAGCACCTTGTCCAGATGAATCTTAAGGTGTCTGATATTAGGGAATCCACCACTTCCCTGGGGAGATTATTCCAATGGCTAATTTTTCTCATTGTGAAATATTTTCATCTTTTGTCCAGTTGAAATGTCCCCAGGATTGACTTGCACCCATTATCTTTCGTCTTTTCCATGTGACTCCCTGTAAAAAGGGAGTCTCTACCTTCTTTGTAGTCAGCCTTTAATTCCTGGAACATGGTGATAGGGTCTTCTCTTTTTCAAAGCTGAAGAAACACTGTTCTCTCAGCCTCTTCTCATACGGGAAGAATCCCAGTCCTTTCATCATCTTTGTGGCCCTTCTACAGACCCTCTCCATCCTGACCACATCTTCTCTGTATAGTGGGGACCAAAACTGAACACAGTGTTCCAATTGTGGCCTGAAAAGCACTGAGATGTGTGGGGGATAATGACTTCTTCAACTCTGCTGGTGATGCCATTCTTGATGCAAACCAGCATCCTGTTGGCTTTCTTTGCCGCAGCAGAACACTATTTTCTTATATTAAGCTTGTTGTCCACTAGGGCCCTCAGGTGCTTCTAAAGTATCCGTTTCCCCTCTCAGTTTGGTATTGGAAGCAAAATTCATTAGAGTACACTTGCTCCTATCATCCAGATCATTTATGAAGATACTAAATAGCATTGAACCCAATATTGGTCCCTGGGGAACCCCATTTGTGACAGGTTACCAGTGTGAAAAGGAGCTAGATATGCAGATTGGCAAAGACAGAAATGTAGGACCTGACTTCTGGTGTATTTTGCAACAGTCTCAGAGTTGATACCTGAATTATAGATGCTCAGAGCTGCCAGAGCTTCAGCTCAACACACTGGCTATTTCCATACAGCAATCGAGATTTTGAGATAGGACAACCTGGGCTCGTTTTGACTTTTAGTGAGTACTCAAACAAGTATCCATCTTCCAGTGGTGGGCTAACTACTTTGGGCCAGGACCTGTGGTTGGTAAGTTTTTAATTCACTGTCCCATGGGCTGATGGAGAAATTAGTCGGACACACACTCCACTGCTCTGGATGCAGACTGGCAAACTCATCACAGCTATTGCTGCTATCAGCTAGTGGATGCCAAAGTATCAAAAAGCATTTATTTGTCACTCTGTGTTTTGGCCTGCCTGCCTTCAGGAGGATATAGGCACTTACTGGAAGGAAATATTATTGTCCTAGTAGTGTTGTCATGTAAGAGGAATAACTTTGGGGAGCAAATTACTAAACCTTGCTGGGCTGCATTAGCAAGAGCAGAGGCAACGTGCTTTTCCATTGGTCCCAGGTCTAGAGATGCCACTCTTAAACGCCACTCTTAAACACAGAGACTTAGCTGTCCAGATGACTCTATAGTGCAAAGAGGCAGCACTAATAGACAGGAAGCCTGGAGACTTTCATTTCACAGATAGGGCATGTTTGTGGCTTTCGGAGTCTATTACAAGCACACTTACCCCTTGGAGAACATAGTAAGAAGAGGAAATAAATGAATTTTTTTTCAAAAAACAAGCGTTTCCTGCATGTCTGCATTTTGCTGCTTCTGTGGACAAGGCGCTGGGGCTGCCTGAAAACTTCCAGCAAAGCATTTTTTATTTTGCAAAGGGAAAGTGGGGTTTTTTTGCACAAAAAAGGTGTCTTTTTAGTGTCTGGTTTCTGCAAAAAAATTCAACTTCAGGGGTTTTATTTTTGTTGATGAAATGTCTTCATGGAGTCTCATCAAAGTGCTGCCTTCAGTTTTCTTTCTTTCTTTTGTAGCTCTACAGAAACTTCTTTTTTTTCCAGAAGAAAAATAAATTTTATCTGCATTCAACCTTCTCTCCAGAGCACTGAGACACGTAGATCAATGGCAGCATTTCACCCATCCATTACAATCCGTATCTGTGGTCACATCAGTGATAATTGGAATGTGTTCCTGTTCAAAGCCTCATCCAAGAGGAGCCACCTAAATGTGTGCTGACTGGCAGTGGCTCCACACTTCAGGAGGTCTCACTTCACCTGTCTCCTCCACCCTAAGAAATGTTCAGAGGTGATCCAGGTTGGTATATGTTTGCCTGCTCTGCTGTACCTGCTTCACAGAGGGAGGATTTCAGCTCTTGGATGTGTCATTTCTGCCTTGTTCGTGACCAGTTGGCTGGGCTAAAAATATTGATGTCGCCTCAGAAGTTGTATCGGTGTGGCCACCTGTGATTTCAGCTCAGTTGCAGCATCCCAAGAAAGCAGACTTGTCTGAGTTTCCAATCATATTAGAGCAGCAGCACAGAGTGCATATGGTAGCTACAATGCAGGGGGAGATGTAGTTTACTGTCTCTATTATGTGGGTGTGCAGCAGAGGCAACTCAGCTGAGGCTTGTGCAGTTATACACGCACAGATTGGATCAGAATCCAACCCTTGACATTAAACAGTCCCTAGTGACTTTATTTCCACAAACCCCAAGATTTATTTTAGGACAATGAGATCAACAGTCTAAATAAAGAGTTTTAATGGAAAAACATTTCAAAAGTGCAGTTTCCTGCTGCCAGTTTTGCAGTACAGATAGAGTTAAGGAGCATCTCTTGTTTATCACGGCCCAGCCATGATTTGTTCATTGGATTGACAAAACTATCAGCATCTTTGGCAGGGACACGGGTTCTTTGCAGATCTTCAGATCTCGTGTGTTGTGATTTGACAATACAATAAATCCAGCTTTAGGGTTCACAGTAGCAGAAAACAATAGCGATATCCTATGCCACAAAATGCTGATGTTGCATAAACTCCCTCTGCCCATCTAAGCGTGTGCTGATGGCACTCTTGGTCTGTCTGCATGGACAAGCTTTATGCCACATCAGCTGCCACCTGCCTTCCTGCAACTGGAGGAACACCAGCTCAGACTCTGACTTGTGCTTCTGGGCTAGCTAGAGAGATCACGTGCCTCTGCCTGATGCAGATCTGATATAGGCTGCTGAGCGCTGGGATGAAGCCCAGCTGTCTGGGAAGCTACATCCAGAGTTGCAAACCTGGTCTCGGCTGTGACTTGCCTAAAAACAGGCAGCGCAGCTCCACTCTGTGGGGAAGAAGGGGAAACAGCCGGGGAGATGGCACCGGGGATTTCTCCACTCGCTTGTACTTAATCCTCTGTTGTGATGCTGAGGGGGATTCACTGGCTCTCCCACCTCCAATTATCCCCTTGTCTCTTTTGCAGTTCAGGGCGAGGAGCCTCACCCTTCCTCAGGCTGCTTTGGAAGTATCCCCTGGGATGCACTCTGGCTCCTTCCACTTAATATTTAGGTTTTTTTGGTTTTGTTTTTTTTTTTTTTTTTTTTTCTCCCCACTTGCAGGCTTGGAAGACCACATCAGGTGACTTCAGAAGGATGTGGGGCAAAGGAAGCCCCAGGGAGGACTTCACTTACTATCTTAGAAGGAGTTTCTGCTTGCAGGGGATATCTGCAGCAAAATTTCTCATGCCTCCATGGGGAAGAGACCTGAGCAAAGGTTAATCTTCAACTGCTTCATCTGTTGCTGCTTAAATCACTATGCTGAGCCCTTATGGAAGGATGCCTTCATCCACATGTGATGCATAGAAATCTCTAGTACCATGCTGCCTGGGCTCACCTTCCAATGAATAAAGCTCCCTAGGGTGCTGAAAAGGTCCTGGGCATCCCTGGTCCTGAGCATTGCTTGCTTTGGTGGAGGGTCAGCTCAGTGGGAGGTGAACCCTTTTATCCTAGGGACTAACTACTGGTGGCATGGCCAGTCCATGGAGCAGCAGAAAGGCTAGTGATGAAATGAACCTGGCTGTGCTGGGGCTGCCAGTTCACCATTATGGGGCTGAGGGGACTGAGTGCTGCCAAAAGACTTGGCTGATTAAATTTTTCTGGTGAGCTGGGGATTGCAACAAAACCTGTTCTGGGATCAGTTAAGCTCAACAGTAGTTCAGAAAGCTGAAATGAACAAGTCACTCATTGCTCCATGTGACCCCTTGAGCTGAAGCTGTTTCGGAGCATCTGGCAATGGTTGGTAAATGACCTTTAGCACCTAATTTCTCCTTGAATAGTTTTTCCCTGGGCTGAATTTCTCCCAGGCTGCCCTCAGAAGGTCACCAACTGAATAGCGTAGCAATGTACAGTTTCACCTTCTTATTATTGAAGAGGTCAGGTTGCTTCCCTGCTATTTTGGCTGACAAAGCCAGTTGTACCCTTCAACTGTGACAGATTCCAGCAAGCTGTTTGCTCATCTCCACCCCTAAATGTCATCAGCAGTGACATGGATCCCTGGGAGTCTTGTTAGAATGTCTTGCTGGCGGCATCTCTACTTTTGATCCCAAATGACACTCTCAGCCATCTGTACCTCGATCCTTATGCTCAAAGCAAGTCAAAGAAGTTTCTTTCCTTGCCTAGTAGCTCATGTCAATCTCCATCATTGACATCAAACACTGGGGATATCTTTTTTTCCTTTTGCCAAATCAGGTCTGATTTCTTTAGTGGCAGGTACTTGAATGGAGGTGTGGTCAGTGCACTGTTTAGCTTGCTTAGGTCTGTCCAAATGCACATCTTGTTTTGCTGCTTTGATAACTGCACCGCAGTTGGAGACTCTGCCTTCAGTCATTGTTTGCCATTTGTTGTGTTGCTCTCATTATATTTTCTCTTAACACGCCATGTAATCAGGAAGGTACCTGCTGATTGCTCACATGCTTCAAGGCTGGAGAATTTTCAGAGAGTCTCGTAGCAGCTGTAAGGAGACTGGGGATATTGTCTGCTCTGGTTGCATTTTTTTATTCTACTCATGTTTTTATGATATGAATATTTACTCCTAGGTTTGGCCTCACTTGGATTTCAAAATTACACTATTTTATTGAAGCTGTGGCTGCTGTATCCAATACCAATAGCATCCCTATTGCTTCTTCATCCCTGCTCAAGCTTGGCATGTCCCAAACCAGGAAGCCAGTCCCTCAGCTTCCTCTCGGTACCGCGTGGCAGTGGTCTCTTAAGCAGCTGTACAGCACGTTGTGACACCTCTCCATGCTCCTCACCCACAGTGATGTATCCAGTTGTCTCACATGCTGCCAAAGGAGGTACTTAAGGGTCTGAACATCTTGTGTGTAATTTAGGTCTCCTCAGGGTTTTTTGGATCCTGCCAAGCTTTAATTTTGCTTTGTTTAATTGCAGGTTTGGTTTCTTTTTCATGTGTTACTGAGAAAGGTCTGGGAACCCAACCTGCTTACTGTTGATCCCTTTGCCTGTTTACCTTCTGCTTTCTTCTTAATCCATGTCACTTCAAATAAGTAATGATTTTCCCCTTTCCTTTTCAGAAGCATTGACATAATGATTTATCTTGCAGTAACTACTGTCAGTGACATTGTGTGGCATATATATATACCCTGCCCTTCGCTGTTCAGAAGTAAGGTACCCTCAGTGGTTTGGGTATTTTGGTTTTTTTTCCTCCTCTGCTTTGTTCTTTGTCCTCCTCTGCATTTCCTTGTAAATATCTTCTGCTTTTGCATGTGTTTCTGTGCTTTTCCAGGCCTGCTTAGGGAACCAGGTCTTTGCTTCACACAGGTTGCCTGTGGGAGAGTTCTCGTTAGCTCTCTCTTTGCACATTTCCAGCTCTTGGGAGGAAAGTGGAATTTCTCAGAGTATTTCCAAGCACTGCACTGGCATCTTGGTATTGTCTCTGCTGCCTGTCAAGGACAGGCTCTTTCCCCTCTGCTGCGAGCCCACAGTTTCTCAAAGTTTCATTGAAAGAAGAGCTTGGATTTGTCCTGGCTGTGGCTTGCACCCTGCCTTACCCAGGAAATCCCAGGAGATTGTTTGTACAGTGCTGTTGTGCAGATGCCAGTGTGTGTGTGCAGCAGAGGAGATGCAGCATGACTCTCTGCACGTAGCCAAACACAGCTGGCAGCTGCTTCCCTTCTCCTAGATGTGACTGCAAGCGAGGACTTCAGTCACTGGTCTCAGGAGGGAGCAGGGCTGGCTGGGAGGGGCGTGAAGTTCTTCACAGCACCAGGATGTTATTGGGATGAGGTGTTGCACTGCTGTAAAGTGGTTCTGAACCTGATGGTGGTTGTGGTGCTCTAGAGATGCACA
The DNA here is from genome assembly GCA_013389865.1 of Piaya cayana. Taxonomy (NCBI): domain Eukaryota; kingdom Metazoa; phylum Chordata; class Aves; order Cuculiformes; family Coccyzidae; genus Piaya; species Piaya cayana. Next base: position 49,651 of record WAAB01020790.1, on the reverse strand, counting down.
GGTCAGAGCTACAGGTGAGCTAGGCGCAAATGCCATTGTTAATTCTTGCAGATGATGGGATGCTCAGTTATGTCGTGGGCAGAAAAGTGTAATGGGAATTGGGCTCAGCTCTGCCACTACCTTCCTGAGTGCCCTTAGTCTTATCACTCTTCTCCCCAGATCAGCTTTCTCTGTCTGTTACATGGGGATTTTATGGTACATTTAAAGTCCAGCAGATTGACAGCTATACAAGACATAAACCTTATTCTTGTATCAACACATTTCCTTTTCCCCTAAGGTTACTGCTGATCCAGCCAGATGCTGTTGGAATCAACAGTGAATTTGTGCATCAGTTCCTTGCTGACATGGTGTCACGTCAAAATGTTGTGATTTATGATGCTTCTGCTCTCTCAAGACCTTTCTAATTTTGTAATAAAGACACTTTTGTGAGGTGTCTCTCTCCAAGCCTGGACTTACTAAAGTACTTAAGATAGAAACAGAGTAATTGATGGAGAAACAACTTTGCTCTATTTAACTGTTTAACAGACTGACATGCTGAGAAAGAAAACCTGCCTCCTCTGCAGCCATGCTCAAGCTAGCGGGGGCTGGGAAGGCAGAACAGCAGATTAGTAACCACTCTGCTGATGTCTTCTTATACATCATCAGCATATTGGCAAGGAAATTGCAAGCTTCCCACTTTGACATAGTTATGATGATAAATTAGGTATACAGAAGAGCTAATGATGGAATTAAACAGAGTTATGAATATATATTGGATCTCTTTCCCAAGGTCAACTCTGGATGACGCAGTAAAGATACTATGTCAGTTAGTGATGGGCAGCATGTTGCTGAAGCCTGGATGCTTATGTCTGTTAAGGATGTACAAGGAGAAAGAAGTAGATAGGAGCTTTCAAGTTCATGGTATCTCCCTCTGCTCTTGGTGGAGCCCTATTTTTTAATAGGCAATTTTGACTGTTAGTACCCTGATTAACTAACCCCAACACCCTTCACACTAATCTGTTTCATTAGGAAGCTGTACAGATGCAGGACACAAGAACTGAGCTCTGGGTGCCACAGACACCTGTCCTGGGGTAAGTCCAATGTTCCAAAGGGTGGAGGATTAGGCTTTTCAGATGCTTCTCAGTAATTCAGGAGGCAGTTCAATTTACTTGGCCCCATCCCAGCCTCCCCTGTATAACCTGGGGCAAGTCATTTAGGTCAACATTTCAACAGTGACCGGTGATTTTTTCTAAGCACCTTCATGTTTGATTGTTTAGCTTGTAGCAACTAAACTGGATTCAAGCCAAAGCTGCCAGCCTCACCTCAGCAAGTCGGGCTCTCTTTCAAGTAGAATATCCCATATACAGAACTCAGAGTTGCCAGTCAATTCTGAAAAGCCTGTCCTTATATTCTCTGTTTCACAGTTCCCTATGGTGCGTACAGAGATAACAGTGCTTCCTTTGCCTCCAGGAATGCTGAGGGCATGGACACAGTAAAAGCAGAAGGGTATTGTCAGACTCAGGAGGATCAAAAATTTGTCTTAAATAGAATTTATTTATTTATTTTAAAGATTTTGATTCCATTTCCATTGTCTTTGGAATTACCACCATACAGAAGTCATACTGCTCTGCAGGCATTTGCCCACAAGTGGTTGCTACATCATTCCAGAGGAGCCGCACACCCTGCAGGGAAATGCTTTGTGAAGCAGTTCTTGAGAGATGTCCCTGTACTTCCTAAGTGATGTGAGAAGTTTTATTCACATTTCACCAAGTGACCTTGCCCAGAGCTGCTTTTTGCTGAAGCAAAAAGTCTTTATAACTCTGTAGGTTGTGTGTATGCAGCAGATTTTTGTCTTTACTATTTTTCATGTGAAGATGACTTTTTCTAAGCGTGAGGGTATTAAGTAGATCAGTTTTCATTTCATTTTTGTTTGCAGTATGTAGAACAAATGGAAGTGAGCTAGATTCGCATCTAATTGGTGAGCAAGCATGTTTGACTTCTGCTCCAGTAGCAAAGAGAGGAGATGTATGCCCCCACCTTCCACAGAACTACTGCTTCTGAGGAAGGAAACATTATAATCCAGTGTCAACCTCTATCAGGGGACCGACATCCAGCGTTGGGTGAATCAGGGGTGGGGAGTGCTAGCAGTGGGGTAGGATGGGTCTGTGTGCATGCTCTGCTTCTCCAGTCTGATACTGAGCTGCCCCTACCTGAATCATAGAATCATAGAATCACCAGGTTGGAGAAGACCCACTGGATCATCAAGTCCAACCATTCTCATCAATCACTAAACCATGTCCCCGTGTGCCTCGTCCACCCATCCCTTAAACACCTCCAGGGAGAGTGACTCAACCACATCCCTGGGTAGCCTGTTCCAGTGTCCAATGACCCTTACTGTGAAATATTTTTTCCTAATGTTCAGCCTAAACCTCCCTTGGTGGAATTTGAGGCCATTTTTGGTCCTCCTGTCCTCTGTCACTTGGGAGAAGAGGCCAGCACCCTCCTCTCCACAACCTCCTTTCAAGTAGTTTTAGAGAGCAATGAGGTCTCCCCGCAGCAAGTGGGCAAGTGTCAGTGGGTGACGTAGCCACCAGTAAAGGGGGTGCATGGGAGACATCTCAGGTCCTTATGCTGGACCAGCCACTGACCTCTATTTCTTTCTTCTTCACCCTCTTGCATATTTTCGGGAAATAATCTAATGTGCGGAGTTTTTCTTTATTCCTCTTAATTTCTAGCCCTTGGAGAAGGGATGAAAAGCCCTCCCCGGTGGGGATGCGCCCCTCCCCGTCCCCTCTGGCACAAGAACATTTGCAGTAGTAGCTGCCTTGTGACAGCAGAGGGAGACGAAAGCCCGGCGAGCGTTCGGCAGTGGCGCAGGGGTCCCTAACTCGCCTTTGGGGAAACTGAGGCACCGAGCAGCTGGGATTGCTCAGGGCACGGGGCAGAGCAGGCTTAGTGTCCTGCCGAGGCTTTCCTGATTCAAACAGGGTGGTTTTCACTCTTTCCTGGGACGTCCTCCTCTCCCAACATCACATTGCAGTTTTGGGACTCGTCTCAGGTGGTGTGAGCCTGCTGTTTAATATCTTCATCGATGATATAGACAGTGAGATGGAGGGCACCCTCAGCAAGTTTCAGATGACACCCAGCTGAGTGGTGCAGCTGCCACACCAGAAAGATGGGATGCCATCCAGAGGGACCTGGACAGGCTGGAGAAGTGGGGCTGTGAGAACCTCATGATGTTCAACAGGGCCAAGTGCAAGGTCCTGCACCTGGTTTGGGGCAATCTCCAATTTCAGTACAGGATGGGGGAATGATGTGATTGAGAGCTGCCCTGCAGAGAAGGACTTGGGGTGCTGGTGGATGAGAAGCATGACATGAGCCGGCAATGTGGACTAACAGCCCAGAAGGCCAACTGTGTCCTGGGCTCCATCAAAAGCAGTGTGGCCAGCAGGTTGAGGAAGGTGATTCTGCCCATCTGTTCCTCTCCTGTGAGACCTCATCTGGAGTATTGTGTTCAGTTCTGGAATCCTCATCACAAGAAGGACATGGAACTCTTGGAATGGGTCCAGAGGAGGGCTACAAGGATGATCAGAGGGCTGGAGCACCTCCTGTATGAGGATAGGCTGAGAGAGTTGGACTTGTGCTGCCTGGAGAAGAGAAGGCCCTGAGGAGACTTTATAGTGACCTTCCAGTACCTGAAGGGGCTACAAGAAAGCTGGGAAGGGGCTGTTTACAAAGGCTTGTAGTGCTAGAATGAGGGGCAATGAGTATAAACTGGAGAAGGGCAGATTTAGACTAGACATATGGAAGAGTTTCTTCCCTATGAGAGTGGTGAGGCACTGGCACAGGTTGCCCAGGGAAGCTGTGGCTGCCCCATCCCTGGAGGTGTTCAAGGCCAGGTTGGATGGGGCCGTGGGCAGCCTGACCTAGTGGGATGTCCCTGCCAATGGAAACTATTCTATGACTCTATGACTCTATGATTCTATGTGCTGGTTCTACACAAGCACAGTACAGATCTGCTCGCTTACCTATCTCAGCTGGCCACATTGAGGTGGGGGAGATCCCCAGCATGAAACACAGGCATCGAAGCATTCACTTTTTAAGACAGCACATGTTGAAGGGAAAAAAAAAATAGAGAAGAAAAAGAAAGCAGAAGCAGGAACAAGAAGACAATAGTTGCTGATGAAAGAAAGCACAGCTAGCAAAACTGAAAAAGTGCAACCTTGCATAGCTGGCTTTGGACTCAAGAAAAGAGGTGCCTTGGTTCTCTCTGCATAACCCCCTGTCCTGTAGAAGGAGTTTTGCAGCCCCTCCAGAACTCCATCTAGAGGTGTAAGTTGCTGCAGGATGGTGCATTTACATACACCCTTTGTCTTAAGAACCACTGCTTGTGTGAGGCAGAGTGAAGCTAGAACTGTTGTCAGTGTGCATGAAATCGCAGATGAATGTCAGCTTTCTGCAGTAATGGGGGATATTACTTGAAATGGCTCAATAATGCTACAGCTTTTCTATCTCCTTTGTAATATATAAGCTCTTTTACAGAACGAGATGGAATTCCTTTGACGTCTCCTCAAATTGCATTGTTTTAAGATACTTTTGCATTTTTACTGGCAACCCAGTTATAACAGAGTGAATCCATACAACATCAACGCTGCTTTTTAGGAGATGCCTAGTAGATGTGAAAAATAAACCAATAAGGTCTTGAACTATAGCTAATCTTATCAGCAGAATTCAGGTAGTGTGAGGTAGAAATTGTGCTACTAACAAGTGTTTTCAGCCATCATTGCCTTGATGAAATGGGATGGGAAAATGAGAAAATAGAGCTGTGTCTGGATCCACACAGCTCCTGAATACAGAAGCACAGTGAGAGGAGCTGGCTGTGCCAGGCAGCACCCACATGATTAAAATAAACAGTTCTGTGCTCATCATGTACCCTAACTCTACCACTGCTCTGGTCAGCATTCCGAGACGGGGGATTTCAATCCTCTTCAATTACAGAGACAAAAGGCAAGTTACTTCAAGAAAATACAGATATTCTGCTGATATATTTAGGAACTCCTTGTAGGCTAAGAAAGAAGTGAGGGCTGTCAGTGCCTTGGGGACTGCTGTGGGTGTAAGCAAGCACCTCTATTTGTTTCTATTCCCTTAGGAGCAGATATATAAGTAAAGCATCCTTTTAGCTGTTGGGGTTTTGATCTCTGCAGGCTTTTTGACTGTGGGTTTTGATATCCACATTAGAAGATGTGTAAAATCCACCCTAAAAGCTTGCCAATATCATCTCTTAATATCCCCCATCTCTCCCATCTAACGTCCTACCCCGTGGGGCTGCAGAGTTATTAGGGAGCTTACATGGTGTAGTTTAAACTGGAAGAATGTCTGTTTCTTAACAATTTATACCCCCGATTATTGGGGTCTTAAGGTTGCACAAGCCTGTGTTCATAAGGTAGCCCTCTGGAGAGCAGGAGTTGGCTTCTCAGAAATTACTGCATCTAGCTCAGAAATAGGAGCAGAGAGCTTTTGAAAGGGACCAGTCCTTGGAGTGGAGCAGATGGAGGAATTTCATATGTATGTAGCCCCTTTGCTTCCTGTGATCTTAAAAGGGTTGAGATGTGTTCACTCCCCTTCTCTGGCTTCAAAGGTCTGACTTTGGTGCACCTCAGACCCTAAGACTTCCCAGCTCTGTAGAGCCAGGCTGCGATGGTTCCCTGCCCCTAAATCCAACCAGGAGGGAGGCAATGCTTGCGCCCATACACTCTCCCCCAGCACACACAGGACTCACCTCCAGCCTTGTAATGCAGACAGTGGGGCCTCCATAGTCATTACAGACAGCAAGCATCTAAACGTGAACATTCTTATTTACCAGCAAATCTGCTCAAAAGCCAACAGCAGATCCCCTGGCCTCTCCAGGATCTGGCCGCAGACCTGTGTTCTTTCAAGAATGTGGTCTCATATGTCTTGTCCAAAGCTTTTCATGCTGCATTGCTGTTAAGCAGACATCCTCACCACACAGATGTTTGTGCCATTGCGTTGGTCCTCTCCACCTCTGCTCTGCACATGGTCCTGGAGCTATGATATGAGCCCAACACTGTCACTGGGGCAACTGTACATCCATTGCAGCACTAGTTCTTAGAGACTCTTCCCTAAGTGTTTAATTAGTCCCTGAAGTAATTAACCATGTGCCATTTGTTGTTCCCTTTCAGCTGGTATTTACCCTATGGGAATTGGAGGCCTCTGAGAGCTATCACATGTTAGAGCATTACAGGGACCCTAAGGAAAAGGAATCACGTGTAGCTCAGGCTTTTGTAATGGCCCAGGCAAGACGGGGAAGAAACCAACGCCGATCCTTGGCTTTTCAGTACTGAGCCAAGGAGACAGGAACTGGTCTGTAATGGTGTTTTACAGCTGGCACTCCTCCTTGTCTCTCCAGCAGTCACAGGACCTGTGCACACACCTCCCCTTAGCCACGCTGGTTGCTGGGAGCCTGTCAAAGCATATCAAGTGTTGTTTGCCAAAACACGCCTAGCCTGAAGCGGTAGGATGATGCAGAGGTAGTTCCTGTGCCCCCCTCAACCAGTGGCAACCCTTCCCTGTGCGCTGTACATGTGGCAGTCGGGATGGTGTGCATATCTGGGCTACCTGTGTGGCCAAGATGATGCTGTGCCAGCCTGAATTTCCCAGTCAGGTGTTTCTGGGATGAGAAACCATGAGAATTTTTGATGGCATTCTAAAAATTAATCACCAAATAACACCCCTAAAAGTGCTCCTTTGGTATATTCATTGCTCAAAATTCAGAGGCTTGCTGCAGCTTCAGTGCCTGATTTTTCCTCTAACCCGGATGTTGGAGGTGGCAAAGAATTGACTTCCACTGTGTTTGAATGCAGGGACTTCTTCACTGGCCAAAGCAGGTGGCTTTTTTACTCAAGTGCTGTGTTATTGCTTTCCAAGTTGTATCATTACGCACCTAAAGAAATGCCAGATCTCGCAGACTGATGGGTTTGAACATGTCAGCATTGCTAAACGCTATTTAGAATTTTTAAATGTTTAATTTGTAGTGATGGAGACTAAATTGAGAATTAAAACCATGCATATCAGTCCCAAGGGAATTCTCCCCATTCCCTCCCACTCCATCTGGAATGAAGAGGAGTTGGAATTATACATGAATTAATGAATAAGTAATAGAGAGTCACACAAATAAATTTCAGAGGCAAGGATTTTTTTTTTTCAAATCATCCACAAGTTAATATTTATTTATGTAACTTGCAGAATTCCAGCCAGTGGCTGCATAAATATTAATTACTAATTAAACTTTAATAGCAAAGAAAAACCCTTCTATTTTTCAAATGCATTATTTGTTTGGAGAATTGGGCTTGTTTGGGAATGTGGTCAAGCAGAATACAGTTTTAGAGCAGGAGACACCCTGGGTTAACCTTGCTTTTTGCTTTGATTGCAATTGCTCAGAGAGTATGAATTAATTTCTTTTGTTTTCCTCCCATGAGGAGATGATAACAAATTTAAAAAGAGCCCTCGGCAAAACCAGGGCATAGCTGTACTCCCAGCTGTGCATCCCTGCTACATTTTTGACTGATTTCCAATAGAAAAAGGAGAAGGATGGCTTCTCAGCTAGTGAGCACATCTCTACTTGCTGCAGTAACTGTACTCATTTAGAACAGCTGATTATCTAGCTTGTGGCGGTAGCTTTGCATTTACATGTCTTTTGACAGCCTGAAGGCTCACCTGCAATTGCCCTTTTTGCAGGCTACCATGAGTCATTTTATATTAATATCTTGGGTTCATAAGTCTGTAACGTTGCTGTGTATCACTTTTAGGTACACGTTGCTGGGGAGGAGGTTTACAGAGATGAGATATTCTCTTCCACAAAGAGAGTGAGGGGGAAAAACTGGTGAGTCCCTGCAGAGCTGTGGCTCAGCTCAGTCTTCCTTGTGGCACCTCACACCACATCACTGACTATTCCAGTTGCTGCCATCTCACTGCTCTGGGGCATTTGCTAAGGTTTCCTGATGCCATAGTTGAACCAGATGTTGTCCCAGGCTGGCTGCTTTTCTTCTGGTTCCCAAGTGCTGCAGCCTTGCCATGATTTGTGGTTTATGGGTATTGATGAGCTTTTAAAGGAGGGAAAAAAAGATTCTAGCCAAAAGAGAGCTCTGGCATTCTGTGTAATCTCATGCAAAGAACTAGTGGTACCACCTTCGGTGCATCCCAGCCCTAGGGGAGTCTGAGAGATACATTTGTTCTGGCATTTGGGTTTGCAGCTTTCTTCCTTTAAGCCAGCAATTACAGACTAAAGCTGGTGAGACCAGCTCTGAGTAGAGCACATCAGAGCATTCCATCCTTGTGGGGAGTCAGAGCCTGCCTCCCACTATGGTCCTCTGATCCCGTGGTCCATTGTAACAGCAGACTTGGGAGCCAACGAGGAGAGTCCCAGTGTTCACTGGGACGTGCCTGTGTAAGCCTTTGAAGGCTCAGTGCTTTAATAAGGATGAGAAGCAGATAAAACATTTATTGCAGTGCTCTTATCTTGGGCCTCATTTAATTGCAGAGACATTACAGGTTAAAGAATTTAATAAGCAGTTTTCTTACACATTTTGAGATTGATGGAGCATACAAAGATGAGTTGATTAAAGCCAGCCAGGCTTCACCCAAAATTCAGAGTTTAGCAATCTGTAAGGTCTGAAAAGAGATGTACACGATTGTCGCTCCTATGCATTTATCCCCAGAACTCACTCCAGTGAACTCTGCCGTGTGCACTCCACAATGTGTGTGCTTTGGTTCAGTAACAGTGGATGGCCTTTGAGTGTGTCTATTTTATCTAGAAGGAAAAAACAGAGACACAAAGTAAATTAAGATGGTTACAAGCACAATAAAATAAAGTGAACAAATTTAAATGTAAAACATTGAAATGTACCAGAAGCAATAAAGACAAACTGGTGATAGGACTCTGAGAAGGAGCCCTGGCTAATTCTGCACTGCAAAGATATAAAAGCAAATCAATATATATATAAAAAGGGACCTTTAGCACAGAACCTTGTTAAATGGTGTATGCGACAATTTAAAAGAAATAACTTGGAAGTTAGAAGTGCAGCATAGAAACATCTGAATAATTGACATTTAAAGAATTAACATAAAATTATTCCAAGATAATGATGAAAATAGTCAAGCATTCTTCTAGTGCCCCCATGAAACCAGGTAGCTTTAACAGTGCACCCTCAACCTTGAATGCATCTACTTAACAATCAGCACAGTGTCCCAGTTTTCTATAGGAAATACAAGCATTCAGTAATGTGTGGACCAGCTTGTTTACATTAGATTTTTTTTCCTCTTCTTTGGCTTTACTATTAGATGGTGAAATGGCAGGCCAACACGGGGCTTGCTCTGTTTCTGTCTCTCCTGATGTCATGAGCAAAACTCTGGATAAACAGAGAATTAAATCGGTATCCCCTAAGCAAGCCATCACTTTTGGAGGATGGTGCTCTCTCTCAGTGATTGACATGAAGAAAAATGAAATGCTGTGGTATTGCTATTCATCCTTGATTGATCCAAGTTTTTGTTTCAGTATGCTGTTCCCCTTTTAGTGTTATGTCACTGATCTTCATTATTTAAGAAAAGACAAAGTTTAAGTGTGTCTTTAATTTCTCTCCAATTATTTCCTCCTTCTGCATTTACAGCAGTGAAAATCAGGAGATGCTACCAATGCTTGTGTGCAAAGTTCAAAAGATTTCTGTGTTTGAATGATTGTGCAGTGATCTGCAGTTGCTTTTTTTGACTCCACAGGCAGTTTTGGACTGGCACAGCCCAATACCATACCAAGTGGCAAGGATGTTTGATGATGTCATGAAGTGAATGTCCCCTACTGCAAAGAAACGCTAATACCCAAAACGACAGCTGTGCAACCAGGCCAGCTGTGAGCTGCTGTTTTCAGACCTTAACCCTCCATCCTTCAGGTAGTGGGATTAAGGATCTCTCCTTACTGTGTGACTTCCAACAAATCTCGGAGCAACGAGCCGCTGCTCTGCTGTTTGCTGTCTCCTTTTCTGTGTCCACAAGGAGCAGTTTGCTCTGGCTGGCTCAGGCAGTCCAGAGAGCAGACAGTGGTAAATCTTTTATCAGCTTTGATCAGTGCAAAAGAGATTTTGTCCCTTACTTAGATAAAGATCCCCAAGAGGCCGAGGCTTAGCATCCGTCAGATTTTCTCCCTTTGATAAAATATACACCATACACCTAAATCTTATCCCATAACTGTAGAGCTGGCTTTTCATTGTGTAGCAGTGCCGGCAGCACATCTGAGCAAGGCAGAGACCAAAGAACTGTCTTCTGATATTTGGGATTTGGGCTGTTTGCAAACTCTAGCATACCTCAAGGACTCCGTTGCATAGGCTTCATGTTCCTAGGGTTATTTTGAGAACCTCAGTGCAATTTCCCTAACCAGGAGATGGGTTTTCATTGCACATCTGTGGAACAAGGCTGACAGTTGATGTACCTAATAGCTGACACAAGCCCAGGACCAAGTTGTGCCTGAATCAGTCTCTCTCTCACAGAGGCTATGATGCTTCTCTGGGGCTTCAGGTTCAGCCCTTGCATGTAGAACACATCGCCTCTCTCACTTTTGCTTGACCTCTTGTTTTTCACGACACTTGCAGGAACTTGCATATTTTTGAGATTGTACCAATCCATGAAATGAGAAAATAGACTTGGCCCCTGGGTTTAGAGGCTGCCAGGAGAAGACCTATGTGTAGTGGTAGGATTGTAACCTGCTTCTTTCTGTGAGAAACCAACCTAAAAAGGAAGCCAAAAGCATTGCGATGCCCGGAGGATCCAAGAACAGTCCCATGGCTTTGTTTCTATGGGGATGAGAGGTAGAGCCAGGAAAGATCAGTGTGCCTCAAACCTGGATGTGTGCCACTGCCGTAGGCTTGGGCTGCACTGCCAAGCCCCTGCAAAACCCAAGTACAACCTTGGTGTGATGGATGGAACAGAGAAATTATGAACTATGAGCATTGTACTGTATTTTCTATTCCTTAGATCTCATATTCAAACCATATTCAAAAAGGTTTATACCAATATTTTTGTTTGCCATCATTTAATTTTTTAATTTTTTTCCCTTTTGCAACTACTATGCACACCCAACGCGATTTTTTTTATCAGGCATGAAGATTTTCTCCTCCTTTTTTTTCTTTTCAGAAACATAGTTTTTCTAATTATCTTTTTAAAAATGAGATGGATTTCTCCAAGTCTTAAGTTACTTGAAGTTTTGTGAGTGCTGCATCTCCATTTCACAGTTTAGCTGCCTTGGGGGTTGGGATGTGTTAATTATTCAATGATTTATATGAAATATCAAAGGAGCTTTTATTGATTTGCATGTAAATTTACAAAACCCAATATATGGCACAACAGACAAATTAGTAGGCCATAAAAACCATGAGTGAATTACTGTTTTCTTAAACCTCTTGGATACATGCTGCAGTATCTGAAAATAAAGGTCAAAAGGGAAAAAAAAGGAAAATTTAAATGTGTGCTCATTAATGGACTGGAGAATGTGGCTTTACTAATAACTTCTGTGCATAAAAATTTATATTTTTCAACACAGTAATAATTTCTTTTACCCTGTTGGGTATTTTAAATGTGCTCCTGTGTATATAATATTAATTTAGTCATAAAATAAAAGGCAGTAATTCAGAGAGTAGCCTATGTGAGCTATTAAATTCAAAGTACTGTGTGAAGTATTTGTGGTTATGGTTCCTCGCAGTTCTGGATAAGACAAAACCAAATTGCTCCTGACAAGATGAAAGCATTTGCTTTCACAGTACCTGCCTGTGCTCAGCTCCAGGTTTCACCACTTCTTTTTCCAGAGATGATATTATCTCTTATTAGGTTCTTTGGGTATAAATTATGAGAATATTCCTTGAAAAGAAGCACAAAATGAGCATTTATGCAATAGCCAGGCTTTTAAAGGGGATTGTACATCTCCCAAGTCCATCTAAACTAGGTAATGTTATAGTTTGCTTCTTTTTATGCTAGATCAGTGAGCTTTACTGCTTTAGGAAGTGAAAAGATGTTTTCACTTTTTCTGTTCATTCACTAATGCAGAGCTGAAACTTAACCAACAGCAAATGGGCTTGACTACGGAGCCAGTCAGCCGTGTAAAACATTTTCATGTTGTCTCTCTGAAAAGCTTGAAGCAAACATTCCATCCACCTCAGTGGCAAATTAATACACAGCAATTAATCAAAATTCTTTTCGCTTGCTTTCTCTGTGCCTGTGCTCTTGCATTAAGTCTTGGAGTGCCTGGTTGTTCTCCTGTTAAATGTGTCTATGCTAAAACTCAATACAAACACTTCTCAGCAAGAAGAAATTAAGCCTGGACTCTGGATGAATCTTTCAGCAACTGGCTCGGTGCCCACAGCTCAGCTAATATGTATCTGTCAGCATCCAGCCCTTAATGGTACTGGTGGAAAGACTCAGAGACTCCGGCAAAACCTTTTCTACTGATTCTCTCCATGTTAGGACATACGATCGCATGTAACTTCAGAGCCATCTCTCACCTTTTAATACAAGTGCCTTAGAAAGAGAGATGTCTCCTTTCCACAGCTCCCACCTCTGGATGGAGAAACTAGTTTCAAATGTGTGGCTGGTAATGGCCCCTGATATGGGGTAATTTGCAATGAAAAAAATTTCCATAGATCCTCCTTCCTGCAACACACAGCTCAGAGACTGCACAGCAGCGTCTCCGCTAATGCCAAGCTTAGACAGAGTACACCCTTGCGGGGCAGAGGATGCGCCTTTTTCATAGCTGAGGCACAGGAGCAGTTACCTGTGCAGCTCCTCAGTACCATACTTCCCCAGAATAACTGTGCAGCATGGATCAAAGAGAAATGGTAACAGAGTAAAAAATTATTTCCTTCTCCCAGTGCTTCCTCTTGCCAATTAGAGGCAGATTAAAAGCAATAGGTGAATTCAATGCATTTTTTTTTCATTCTTGATCCTTGGTCAAGGCACAGATGCAGCAAGAAGTTGATAAACACTGGTTGCGTGTTGCTGCCTTAGTCTTCTGGCTGTAGAAGAGGATATGAATGGATTCCTGCAGGTATCACAACAGGATATATAATCATGATCCTTCTGGTAGACCTCAGAAAAGCCCAGCTATGTATGTAACTGAGTATATAACAGCTGTGTGGCATGGCTGGTGGCTTGGCCTGGGCTCCTTGCAGTGGTGCCAGCTCAGCTCGTTGTCCTCTGCAAAGCCCCAGGCTCAGCCAGGGAGTATCTAATCTGTGATATCTGGGGTCCTTATGGTCAGAGCCACTTGGCCAGCCTGCATCTGCCATTGCAGCTGTCTTCAGTGTCCCCTGAACCTCATTGTCACCTTCCAGGATGCCAAACAGTCTTGCAGGATATGAGAAATATCTGCATCCAAATTTAGCCCTCCTGTCAACCAAAGAGAGGAAGGTGGATGTTTGTCCACACCAGTATCTCAGGGACTCCTCAGCCAGAAGTCTTCCCAGACAACTGACCCTGTTTGCTCTGAGACTCCCATCCTACAGAGAAACATGCGAGAGCCTTTGCTAGCATACTGGAAGTGGTCTGAGAGCAAGTGCTTTTGCAATGAGGAAGGGAACATAGCTTGGCTGCTCAAATAAGTGTGGACCACCCTCATACCTAAGATGAAGGATTAATTCACCGCCAAGAGAGAAGAAATGTGTGTGGGCAGGCACAGCCTGCCCACATCTGTGGTGAGTCAGACACTCCAGAGACTCAACCGGCAGACAATGAAAGGGAGAAGTAGGTCAGAGCAGACAAAGACACAGAGGGCTCCATCTGCCAGATCAGACAAACCAGGAGATGGTAGTGGAGAAGGTATCTGACCTTACAGGGTATGGTTGATATACAGAGCGTTTGGGAGGGCATTCATCATCCCGCAGCCTCAGAGAGGGGTGATGTTTAATGACTGGCAGCTGGAAAAGCAGGTAGCTGACTGAGAGGAAGCTGATGATATGGCTCCACCTGGTCAAATAGCTGGATAAGATTGCAAAGCCATGGGGAGTCCTTTAATTATGTGCTTGCTGCATCAATTAGTAAAGGCAAAAGCATTGGCCTGCCTAGTTTAATTGGCAGAACCTGTGAGGAGGGCATCTGACACGAGCACCCTCAGCCTCCCCAGGGGCAAGACAAGCCCAAATGACTCTGCAGTTGCAGGAGTGGAGCTGTGGCACAGCCTGCCACCTTCACGCTGATGCATTACGCACTTAAAAGCAGCTCCCATGGCGTGCAGCTGAGTTCTACACAGTCCTTGGCCATGAGGTCCGGAAAGACTCTCTTGAAGCTGGTGAATACATGTTTTAAAACTCAGTGCTTCAGAAGGGAAAGGTCAGCCTTTCAAACTGAAGTAATTTTCCTCTCCATAGCAAGGTGTAGTTATATCATTTATTTATCTACTTTCATTGCCTTCTTGGCAGGCTTGGGGTAGAAGCAGGTGCTTCTCCACAGAGGATGCAGCCTCTGGGGTTTGTCAGTGCTCGGGAAAGTGAAGATGAGTGGGGTCTAAAACACGTGTACATCATTTCAGACTAGTTAAATTCTTGCACAGATGTTCTCAGTCAGGCTTCAAGTGACATAGTTTCTTGCCACTTCATTTTAGTAATGAAATGAAAGTAGTTCTTGATGCTGATTTCTCTTGATTCTTCTGGATATCTCCAGAGACATTGTCTTAAGCTGAAGAAAGAAGGTCTGTGTGCTCTAGATGTGTCTAAGACTGTACCTTCACCAAGACCCAGGCAGCACAGGAGCGATGGATAATCATATCCTTCTCTCTCTGGTAAGCAAAAAACCAGCAGAAGCATTTGAAAATGGTCTCTGACAGGACAAATGAGAGCTTGGTGCAGGAGTCAAGGGGAAAGCAGGGGTTAGGAGAGGGCCGCCCATCAGACAGAGCTGGCACAGACACATCAGTGGGGTTAAGTGGGATGTTTGACATCAAGGTCTATATAAGGCATCCTGCCAGAAAACTGTCAAGTAGAGAAATACGTCTCTCTGGAGCACTTGGCTACATGGAAAAGAAACTAAATTAGTGAGAAGTTACTAGCCATGCCTTGTGTCCAGTGGGGATGGGGAGATGTGCATGAGCCTGGGAGGTTAAGAAGGACATTGAAATACTTTATCTGAGGATCATGAAGTTTGACTAGAAGAAATCCTTCTCAAACATTTTGCAGAGAGAGGGAAAAGTGTGTTTTCTAAGTACTAAGACTTCTCTGGAGAGTAAACAGTAGGAGCAGTGGATGGAAGGCTGCTCACTTCGGTGAGAGTAGACTGAGGCTGGTGCAAGCTGCTCTGAGAAGTCCTGACTGAAGAAAATGAGAAACACATCATACTTCGGCAGCAGGAGCCAAAGTTTCTCTTGTATTGATGATCCTGCAGAACAAAGAAAGCAACAGGTTTAAAGAAGAATGCTGTATTTACAGCTCCAGAAAGGGATGTTCTTGTGCTTGTAGTTGTTACCACCCTCCATTCAGCCTGTCCACCCCCTGTGCCCCAGGTCAGGATGTGTTATTGCCGTGGCACCTAGCTGGAACTAAGTGAAGCCATAGTGACTTCTCAACATGTTTGTGCACAAAAAAGAGGGTGCTGTTCTGCAGGGTGCCTCAAAAACCCAGTAAATGAGATACTCATGTCCCGTCCCTCCCCCAGGTATTAAGCTTTCTGGTTTGTTTAAAGAAAAAAAAATAAAAGAAGGAAAAAGCCATACATGTTCTAGTGGCTTTGTTTGCACAAACTTTCTAGCTCTACCTGGTGGGTAGAGGTTGCTCAGCTACCAGGATGACAAGCTCCTTTTTGGGGTAGGCTGGAGATGGTGGGGAGGACAGCTGTGGGCTGGGAGCAGCAGAGGGGCACATCATGCAGTTTGCAGCTCTTAGGTAACCACATCACACAATCCTCATCCCACATCTGCATAATCCATCACTTTTAAAGACATTTCCTTATATCGGTTAATATAAAATGTTGCTCATTGTGTCAGCCAGCAGGAGGTTTCATACGTCCTTTAGGCAACTTAAACAGTGATTAATCAAAAAAAAAAAAAAAAGCCTCCACCTTCTTCGTGCTGTTAATGCTGCTGTTAGGTTGCAGTCAGCATAATTTATGGCGTTTTCTGATCCTGTTAGCTAGGATGTCTGATTAATTTTGGCTCTGGGATTAAGTCAGCAAAAGAAATTTGACTTCCACAAGCAAGTGATATATATCATCCACCCGAGTACAGGAGGGACAGAACACTATCTTGCTGCCGTTTTTATTGTGTCCTTGACTATAGCCAGAAGGTGGCATTATGTACTCATTTTATTACTGCTACTGGCTGGTGACTGAATTGATTTTAAAGCCCAAGACAGGTCAGTTTCTTGATCTTGAGGTGGAAGGGAGAGCACTAGCATATGCTTGCTGGAGACACTGCCCCTGCTTCCTGATATGGACCATGGTGTGCAAACTGGCACATTTCTCATTCTTTATGCTCCCAGATGAAGTAGAAAAAGACGTATCAATGACTAAATTATTAGCAACAATTTTGCCTCTAACATATTTTTCATTGCTAATACTCAGATGGCTTTTTGATGCTGTTGCTTCATTTTGTCCTGCTGCTTATATCTTGTCTGTGCTTTTTGAGTCTAGAGAGAAAAGCTGGGGGATAATACAGATTTTTCAGTTGTTCTTTGCCTTCAGAGCTCTTCTTTAATTTTTCTCCCCCCTTGCCCCTCATTATTACAGAACCTTTTGTCAAGCAGGCAAAGGATCCTTTAGTAGTAGATTGATGGAACAATGTTATCTGTGTGGGTTTCTATGAGATAATTTGAGCTGCTCTCAAATACACAGATACAACATGTGTGTCTTCATCTAGTAGCGTAGAATTCTGTCTTGTTACATGGGATCCTTACTCTGGGAGGGCTCTCCGTGAGTGTAAACAAGACATGGTCATGTTAAAACCCACTGTCCTTTCCTTCCCTCTGCCCATCGTGTCCATTCCTTTATTTTGAGTAGCAATATACGATTTACAGACTGAAGAGCTTTGTTTGCTCTACTTCAGCAGGATCACAGAAAGGGCAGAAAACCAGGCAGACCTCAAGACATCGCAACTGATTCAGCCTTTTGACAGGAATTTCAGGAGGAAATCTCTGTCCCATGTTGTCCCTGCAGGCCATCAGGAAAGGCACCTCCACACCATAGCTTGAGGTATGACTGTAGCTTGGAAAACTGCAGCAGACATCTGGATCTGAAACTGTTAGGAGGATCCTATTGAGAGGTGACTGTAATACTAAGATGCTGCAGTTTATATTCTTGCTCCATTAACTCTGACAACAGATTTCTAAGACCAGAGTTTTCTAAACCTGGTTTATAAATCATGCTGGTAAGAATGCACTGGGATTTACTTGTGCATAGTATGGAGCTCTGCAAAAAAAATTAACCCTTTGTGCACGGACTATAGCTAGCATGAAGAAGACAAGAACGTTGTGTTAGGCTGTTCAGATTTTGGGCTGGATTTGTGGAAATCTGGTAGCTGACACTGCAGCCCTTGAGCTCCTGTTACTCAGCTTTTCCACAGCTGAACACAGACAGATGAGAAGTCAGAACTGGTGGGATGAGACCAGACCCTACCTGGAAGCTCTTATAGGATTATGACTGAAATATCCAGTTTGCTTCCCAGCAATTAATGATGTTCAACAGCCTCCAGCTGGGCTTATATCTGTCTGCTCAGTGTACTGGAGCTTAGTACCCAGAGGTTTAGTCTGTCTTTGAAAAGATCCATTTTACAGAAGCAACCAAATACTCAGTCCTTTGTGAAAATATGAGCCTTTAAAAAAAGCTCAATTGGTAACCCAGGAAGAGACCTGCTTGAAACCATGAATTGCTTTGACCCTAATCTCTGAAAGAATGTGACTTTCTGTATATCTTAGGAAATCTTACCAGACATATATAATTTGAAGCTATGCCTGTGCAGGTCTCTGAAGTGTATGAGCTATTTGTAGCTCCTGCATGGCAGAGCCACAGTGGTTCTGCAAGAGTGAACCGGGTTACCTCCTACTTTGTTCATCAACAGCAAAATTGGGAGCTTGTAGCAGGACCTTTATAAGTGGGGACAAATGGTAGAAGGGGTTTCCATCTTTTTGATTAATTTTGCAAGTCTGACAGAAAGATCACATCTTGGCTTTTGTGCCCAGAGTTTTGATTAAGGGAGTCTTTGGGAGGTTTGGGTGAAGTAATTTTACTTTTGCAGTGCCAAAGTGGGAAGCGAGCATGCAGCTAAGCTGGCAGGATGGGGAGGACACACTTGTGCTGTCAGTTTGGGAAGAAAACCGTTGGTGCATCTGAAGTCATTCCCTCTGTAAAGAAAATACTGAGGCAGGAGCAGCCCATTCTGCTCACAGAAATAATCTTCTCTTACGTAGGATGTTTGGAAAAAAAGAAAGGCAGGATTGATTTGAGCTCTCTTTTACTAGATATTTACTGGTTTGAGAGATGGCAATTTGTGGCATGGGGCTGTTGTGGCTGTGCTGTGGATGGGGAGGATGGAGGCAGGCTGCAGAAGCTAAAGGGTACCACATGTCCTGCTGTGGTACACGAACCTGGCATGGAGTAGAATAAGTGGCTGGATAAAGCCTCGGGGTTAGGGTTTTAAACAAATGTGAGCTTTCTTCCTGTGGTTCACCCATGTTCCCTGCCTTTCCTTAACACCCATTCCCAAGCATCTCTGTCCTTAGTGAATTAAGTTGCATGTATAGAGCATTTCCTTGCTTTTTCTTCTACCAAACCCAGATATTGCTAACTCAACTTGTTTCTCTCTCCCCATTATGCCCGCTTCTACAGCCACAATAAGAAGTTGGCTATCTCCCTTTGAGATGTCCACTTATGATCTGGGTCTGAACCTTTTTTTATTAGAGCGATACAAATCTAATCTATAAATCTCCACTGCTCAAGAGAAACTAGTTTCTGCCTCCTTGTAGGTCACTGTGGTCTTCTTCCTTGTGTTGCAAGGGCGTAATACATGAATAAGATGTGAAATGTCAGCTGAGACCATGAACTACTTCCTTTATGGCAAAAAAAATTCCACTTAACTAGGCTGAAAACAGTCTAATATGGCAATTTTATCCTAGCCCCATGGGATGCTGTGGGCTTCCTATGGGACTTCAGACACTTGAATGATCTTACACTTCATTTCTTATTAGACAGGGAAGTCCGAGAAACAAATCCTAAAGAGGGCAGCAGAATCAAACCCAGACCTCTTGTCTATGGCTTGCTGAAGCAATGCTGTTTCTGCTAATAGAATGTGCTTTATGTATGAGTGCAGTTCAGTACATACATCCAGAACATGTTGCGTATCTTTTGGTGATGTACAAACCGACTGGGACAATTTACAATGGTGATTTTTCCACTGACGGGTAAATTAATGCTCTCTATTATAGGCATTTAATCAATGCCAGCTCCCTAAGTCTCTAAACAGGCCACCGAGATAGAAGATTGATTGGTCTGAATGCATCGTATATATAAGACAAGAATACTTCATAAGAACATAAATGATGTGTTTGTTACCCAGAGCCACAAAGAGAGCTCTGAGGTAAGGAGGAGCATTGACAGTCTCCTATTGAGACACAGCAAAAGGGCAAGACATGAGTTTATTGTGGTTTTTTTTATCTTGGGGTTTAGTTGTTTTTTTCCAAGGCAAAAAGACTGAGATTACCGCAAGATAGGGAGGAGGATTTTGCTAGCTCTGCACGTGGGCATGGTTATTTGGAGCTTAGGGATCTTGGTGATCCCTGAGATTCTGTGAGATGTCTGTGCGGCTTATGGAGATGCTCCTCTTGCACTGTGCTTCACAGCAAAATTAGCAGTTCATCACAGAGGCCTGAAATTTCGCTTTGTAGTTACACAGGTGGCCCAAACTCCAAAGATGCTGATCACCACTTCATTTATTAATGTGTTTTGTCTTTTTATTTAGAACAATAAAATGATGTGTTGCTTGGCTTAACTGGGAGAGTAAACCTCATGTCCAAGCCTGGTTTTGATACCTGATGACTGTTGATAGAAAGGATTTGCTGGGGTCATGGGATGCCAAGCTCCCCTGAGTGTGTATGTGCTCTTAACTGTGGCAAACACAAAGCAAAATGTATTAACACACATATGCTTGCAAGAGGTATAAGCTGACTCATTTTATCTCGTGTGACCAATGGGTTAAAGCACACATGAAGACAGTTTGCATTGTTTCTTGACCTTTGCAAAGTCAATAAGCCAAAGTACTAAGCACTGATTTGAAACAGATATCCATCTTCCTAGATCAATAGAATAAAGCATACCTGTTATTATTATGGCTAAACACATTTATAGTTGTATAAATAAAAGGGGACCACAGAAAGTGATGATCACTCTCTCAGGATCCTGAACCCACACTGCCTGTGAGAGCCAGTGAGACCAAGAAGGCTCAGGCACCTAAACCTTAATCATGCTTAGAATGAGATTTAAGTGTCCATGTGCCTCAGAAGTTTATTTACCCTGGCTTCTCTCAGGTCTGTGAAGTTATCATTACTAAATCAGTCAAACTAAGAGCTGGAAAGGTAATCACCATATTCCTCTGAACTGGATGGCCCACAGCCACTCCTGGTTTCTGCTGGTGGAAAGCCACAGAGCTCAATAAATAAGACATGGTATTTTGAGACTTCATTACTTATCGCCCACAAGATGTCTTGTATATGTCACTGAAATTAAGGAGAAAACAGGAATTTGTGGTAGTGTCTCTGGGGTAGCACAGAAGTAGCAGCAACATTTCAATGCATTCTGACTTTGTTCCTGCGCTGCCCCTGAGCTTAGTCTAGGGATCAGTGCAGGTTTTTATCCTTATTTCTGAAATCCTCTTCTTCGTGAGCTGGTTTATCTTCTAAATAAGGCACACGAGGGTGTCATTTACAGCCCAGTAAATTCATACCTTGTGCATTTGGTGGCACATGGTCTTCAGGCTGCTGGTTAACAACACACAAGTGTGACTCGCTGCACTGTAATTCATACCCTGTCACAGCCTCTGGCTTAATTACAAAGCACTAAAAATGTGAAATAACAAAAATAATTACTGTAATAAACTAATGAAATAAAATATATTTTCCTGAAATTAAAAAAGAAGTGTCTGTCCAAGCTGAAAGGCCCAAACATTAACCTGCGTGTAGGGACCAGTTATGATCTGAGGTACATGAGAGTAATGATAATTTCTGTTGGGCGGCTCTACTTCCAAGGTCAGATTGTAGTTGCATGGGGAATATGTTCTTATGTTCGCACAACACCTCCAGCAGATTTATTTGTTACTGGGAAGAACTGAAGTGTACCCCCAGTTCCACACTGCTGTGGGATATTTGCCACAGTATTTGTGCAGTGAACTAGACCTGGGAATGAGCAGAGACTACATGCAGACTCTCTTGTTGTGTGGGTATTGTCTCTCCTGTGCCTCTGTGGATGATTCATCCTCTTTTGCTGTATTGTCAAAAGAAGTGATGTGATGAGATCTTTGGAGGTGAGCTCTGCGGTGTTACTGACCACAAGGCACTGCATGGGTGTCCCCAGGTTACTCATAGCACACACATTGTCATTGTCACCGCAAGGTAAGAGGAAGAGGTCTGTGCCACCTTGCAACACAGACTTTCTCTTACAGCCTCCACACACAGCTTGTGACTTGGTCTGTGCTGCCACTGCTATAGCACAAACATGAACAGATATCATAGAACCATAGAATCACCAGGTTGGAAAAGACCCACAGGATCATGGAGTCCAACCATTC
>WAAB01020790.1:10670-27742 GCA_013389865.1 Piaya cayana | reverse complement strand
TGCTGAGTACAGAGGGAGAATAACCTCCCTGGGATATTCCAGTGTGTTTGGAGACAGTGGTTATTTCTGTATGTAAACACTGAAGTGCGGTTTCCTTCTGTCTTTCAGTTCCCTGCTTTTTGGAGGGAACATGAAAGTGTTTTGCTTTGCTTCATACTTCTCATCCTTCCTAAAGGCTGGACATGTAAAAGGAAGAAGTGAGAAATGTGCCTGTGGATGCAAAGACAACATAGATACCCAGGCACCTGAAATGGATAAAGTTTTAATTCACTTGCTTTTCTGACTGTGAAGTGCAGCTTTAACACATCAGCCTCATGCATTTGAATTAAAAAAACCAGCATTTAGGCCTCTAAAATTGGTGTCTGTTTTTTTCATTGGAGCAACTGAATATAAGATTTGATGTCTCTTTTGCATCAGTCGGATATATGTTGAATGTTGGGAGGACAGCAGTTTTCATTGACAATGCATTCAGGCAGGGCCAAATTTGCTGTGTTGACAGGTGGTAAGATGTTTGGGACAACAAAGCCACTGGTTGCTAGGGCATTGACAGTCTCTGTGCAAGAGGAGTTGATGCCAAAGGGGCATAAATTTGATCTGTAACACACAAATAGTGTCTTTAGAAACAAACTAAGATGTGACTAAAGCATTAAGCATTCCACTAAAATTGCATTTGGAGAAGTATCCCCATGAATCACCAGTGCTAAATCCAAAATGCAAAGCAGTGTGGGAAC
This sequence comes from Piaya cayana, assembly GCA_013389865.1. Lineage (NCBI taxonomy): Eukaryota > Metazoa > Chordata > Aves > Cuculiformes > Coccyzidae > Piaya > Piaya cayana. The sequence goes on along the minus strand of WAAB01020790.1, from coordinate 27,011 downwards.
AGGCAAAACACTAAGAGTAGAAATATTCCCATTTTCTGCTCACCTGACAGACCTGCTGAAACAGTGCTTGATAATTTTCAATACTTTTTTTCACAGAGCAGAAACTTTTGTCTTCAGAATTTTTGCTTTTTAAAGGGTTACATATGACCCCAGTTGTCAGACAGGGCCTAGTTCACACATCACAGAAGGAACCTCTGCTTATCCGTTGGTATTATCTGGCCGTGAAACATCGTTTAGGTATAGCAGTTACTCACTAACCTGTGAAACTAAGAATGAGATTTGTGTTTAATGGGCCTCTTAAGTAATACATGTACTCAGGTTTTCACACATTTCTGGCGTTATTGCTGATTGTGGGCTGCCATGCAGATAACTGTGATTTGCAAAACTGCACAATTGTTATTAGGATTGGCTCTTGCTATTTTCCATGTTTGTGTGCCTTTTACAGCAAGAGCAAGTTTTAAAAGGTAATTAAGTGAAAAGTTTGACAGTTTGGATCTGCTCTCATTCTTAATCATTGAAGTTAAAATAAGTTATTACCACCAAATGTTATACCGGGCCTCAATAAAGGGCTTGCCTCATTAGAAAGGGAGTGTTTGACAACACTACTACCCTGGTAATCTCCATCAGCATATTTCTGCTAAGCATAGACTGAGTACAGCAAAATTCAGTCTTCTTCAAACATTCTTGTGCTTGGTTTCTGTCCCTGCTCATATGTGAGTACCTGCAACTGGACCGTCTCTAAAGCTGCAAATGGAATTAAACCATTCAGTATGACAAACACCCCTTGGGGAACGAAAGGGCTTCCCCATGTGTCATCTTGTGGGAGGCAGCCCTGGTGCAGCTGCGCCCAGCTGTATGTTCTCAAAAGAGGTGCTGAACAAGCCCAGGTGTAGCTGGCAACACTTACTCAAAGTTGTGGATCATTCTTGAGGGTCATATTAGAGACTGGCACTTGCCTTTGCACAGATAACAAGAAATATCATGTTTAGGATTATCAGATTTTCCAGCTACTCTGCAGAAACAGCTGTCAGCAAATCTGTGACAGCAGATGTTGGGATGTTATTCAGTGTACTGTGTGCTAATCTGCTGCTCTGCCCTTGCCAATCAGACAGTCATTTTTTTGCCATCACAGGAGGTAGCTTGGTCAAATATTATTGTAAGAATGTGCAGGAAACTAGTCTGGGTCCTCCCAGAGTATGGAGTCTTAGGCAGGTGCTCACTTTTCCAGTCAATTGACCTTATTTAGAGTCCTGGCAGGACAATCATCTTGCACTTTGCGTTCCCCCTACTCTGTAGGCATTGTCAGGGTGGGTTGTCTCAGAAGATAAGGGAAGAAACACGTAGGGACAGGGACTGTTTGGAGGCAACATCAGAAGCAACCCACTGCCAGAGCTGCACTCCAGTAATCTCCAACTACTTGGGCCTGATCCAGCTTATATGAAGATTGGTGTAAATTGCAGCCTACCTTGCAAATACCACCTCCTTTGTACGTGAGATGTACATTATGCCTTTAGTTATATGTGAAAGGATCTGCCAGCCAATCCAAAGGACTAACTGCTAATGAAATCCAGACTCCTGCTGGTTTTTGACTTAATTACCTTTTAAAACCTGCTCTCACTATAAAAGTCCTTGTGAAAAAGGAATCCTTATCAAAAGCTGTAGCTTTGAAGACAGCATATTCTAGTGCTCAGCTGCTAAAACTCAAACTCAGAAGAAGCATCTAATGTAGGCAAGTTTCATATGCAACTTTCTCAGCAGCAGTGTTTGAGCGTATCTCCTAACTCAGTCTTTGAAACGTAAAATCTCTGATGTCCTCACATTGAAAATAACCTTCCCTCTTTATGATCTAGAAACACACAGAAGTCATCTCACTAAGAGAAACTCATTGGTTGAACTCCTGTTACCTGTCTTTGGGACTGTGTCATGATGTCTCCTTGTTTCTCTGCTAGGTGGATGTAACTCCCGCGTGAATTTGTACATGGACAAATCCAACACATGGTTTTTGCATGCTTACCTGTAGCCATGTCACAGGACAGGCTGACTTTCAAAACATGATTGTTTGTACAACCTAGTAAAGACCCTTAGATATTTAAGATTATATTTCACATCTGTAATTTTTGAATAAAATCCAAAATTAGCAGGAAGAAAAATAGTTATCTACTTTTACCCAAATTAATGTTCCTTTATTATGGGAATCTCGATCATTACAGATAAAAAATCAGAAGAAAAATGAGGCTGATTTCTTGGATTTTCTCTGTCAAATAAGGACATACAGAAAAAAAATCCTGCCACCTGGCTTGTAACATCTATGTTTGCCTCTGAGCTGGTCATGCAATGCCTCTGATGCAGTGAATGGAAAAAAGGTAAAGACCATGGTTCATCTCTTCTATTTTAGAATGAGATGAATGACGCCTTCAAAGCATTTCTGTGCTTGCAGACAGACTCAAGGTGACTTGCTTAGATGCAGAAGTCACATTCCTGACATCTCGTTTTGGTCAGACAAATCCTGCCTGTGGTGATGATGTAACTGGGTTTAGAAAAATACAAAGCAGAGAAGGAGAGTCTATACTTACATTGCACAGTGTTTTGTACTTAGTTAGTATTGAATGCACATTTTTAAAAGGCTTTCTCAACAGAGTCATCTGTGTGAGCTGACAGGAAAGGTCTACAAAGCAGTGTTTCATAATGTCTGGTGAGGATGCTGTGCAAACTCTTTGTTTGCCTTGATCTGGAAAGAACTGCCCCTAGAGAGGAAGAGGAGGAAGCAAGATACAATGACTATGGCTTCTGAGAAACTTTGCAAGGAAATGTAACAATAACAGACTAGAAAATCAACAATTCCAGGTAAACAACATGCCAATATGTTGATTTTACATGTATGGGAACTTTCATCCTTGCATTATTAAAGTCCCACGGCTAATGCCCTGATTAATGTTCTCCTTCCAAAACAAGTTAAAGATTAGCTGCAGTGTCCATGGAAGGGACTGCTAAGGATTCCCATATTGCAGTCAAAAAAAAAAAAAGATTCCCATAGTGGTACTGTGGGCAGAGAGTTCACCTTTCTTCAATTTCTGTGCAAAAATATACCAACATGCCTTTTTTTTTTTTTGTTTCAGCCTAGGATAATTCTACACAACAGAGCAAGGCTGTTGCTATCCCACAATGAACTCCTTTGAACATGCTCTTCACAGTAACTACTGGACTTCACTGTCTCTCTCTTTTGCCTCACGTTCACATTTGCATTGAGTCAAAATCTTTTCAACTCTAGCGAAAATCCTCTCTAATTTCAGCTTCAAACCCCTTCCTTCCTTGTGATCACTGTGACCAAACTGATGATTTCCCACTTGGTTTCTACCCGTTTAGGTTTATAAAAACAGTTTTGCTGAGACCATGACCAAACACTGTTCTGCTAATGCATGGCTGCTCACTGCTTATTGTTTTGACACCCTCTTATTTCAGAGATGGTCATTAAGTCACAATCCCATCTCTCCTTAACATAAGCTATGAGTCTACAGCAAATGACAATCACAACTCATAAATGCACAGAGCACTCATAAAATCACATCTGGAAATCATAAATTTGCCATAGGTGGTCCCCGAACTGTTGAGACGTGCTTGTCTGTCTGCCTTCATGGATGTGCTCCATAACCCTATCTCTCTCCCCTGAGCAAGCATTGGCCAGTCTCTTCTTTTAGGAATGCAGTACTTGTACTGAGAATTGTTTTATTTCTTCCTCATAAGCTCGCTTGCTGCTCTCTCTTGCACAGAATACAAGATTACCCTGAAGAATAAAATAAAGGAATTAATTGACATTTTAATTAATAACAACTTTTAATTAATATTCACGAGGGTGACAAATGTTCTGGAATGCAAAACAGGAGTAATTCCTCAGGAAAAAAGGGAAAGGCCCTGCAGTTTATCTTCAGGTTAAATGAAGACCTTGTAGCTGAATATATGATTTTCTCAGATGTCTACTGTCCAATGACTGAAACTTTTGCACATTTTGAAGCAGCATGGACAGTTCTTTATAAAGAATATCAGGGGGTGTTAGCAGAGCTCAGAGGCAGAGCACACTGACTGAGTAGAAAGCATGGTCCATAACCTAAACAACTCAATGTCTAAAAACCTGGACTGAGCTCAGGCACCATGGAAAGAGAAGTCAAGGAATGGACATGATAGGTGCCATCTCTTCTTCCTGCTTTTTGCAGACTCTGATCCACTGAAGAAACCCATATAGGAACACACAGAAGATTTGCAGTTTGTTGATGGCTCTTTCAGGGCTGAAAGACTTCCCACAACCACCCCCTGCCCATCCTCACTATGAAATACTGAGCAAGGCTGTCATGAAGTGTTGCATGGATGTGCTGTATTTTATTTGCATAGTGGGGATCCCTTGCTGGAATTGCTATAAAAGCTGTCCTGTAATTTTCTCCCTGGCATGAGCTAAAGCTCTTTGACCTTCCTATGAAAGATGGGATTGTTTTACTCACTGGTAGTAAAGAGATGGAAGGGGAAATTCTCCCTGTATATAATTTAGCGTTCACTTTATAATGAACTTTATATGTTAGTAATACACCACTGATTGCAAGGAATGGTTGATGCTTACAGGTTGTGATCATGAAGGATGGGGCAGGGCTGTATTACTGGCTGCATCAGGTGTTTGGCAAAATAATTGTTTATTTTCCTTAGTTTTAGCAACTGTACCTGTTTGTGGAAAGAGATGAACTAAGAGCAGTGGACAGTTCCCTGTCCTGCCTTTCTAGCATGAATATTTGTTGAGACAGTTACTATGGAGTAGTGCCAAAAAATATCTTGCTGTCAAAGCTCTTAGCTTATTTGACTTTGAAGTATATTTGAAAGAATGAGTACAGATGAGACTTGAATTTCTTGGCTGTTGCCTGAAAGATGGAAATATTCCTTTACCAGTTAAAGACAACAACACAGTCAACCTGACCCAATGACTGATTTTTCACTAAAAAAAAATGTGTTTATCTTTCTCTTTTTTCCCTCCTCACCCCCATCTGCACTCCTGCAGCAACCCTAGCCTGTCAGCCTGACTCTTGCAGGAGCCAACACAACTTTTTTTCTTCCAGAGATAGTTTGCTGCCAGGTTTGTGAGTTCAATCAGTAAAACAAGGTCCAGGAAAACCACCCCAGTCACAAAAAGAGAAGCAGAAACATGCAACTGGGAGCAGGGAAAAAGAATGCAGGGAGTCTGGAGGGACAAGGGTTGACCTCTCTCAATGCAGTGATCATTACACTGGCTTAACTGTGTGATCCAAAGGCCTTGGAGAATGTTTCACTTCTCAGACAACTTTCTGCAAGCACAACAGTTAGGATGGATATTCATTTACCAGTTCAGAGGAAGTGTTATAGTGGGCTTCTGGGCTGCAACACCAGAGCAGTCCACAGCAGAGGCTGAACCTTCTCCTTTAGACATCATAATTCAGTTATGCTCTTTAATTGACAGTGGTGATAACTTGCAAGATGCCCATGACTTGTCCTGATCCTTTGGTGGCCTCCAGCTGGTGAGAACCCATTTTGCAAGAGTAAGGTCTACATTTGTGTGTTTTGGAAGTGTTTTGAAGGAAACTGGGAACCCTTCTTGGGCCTCTCTGTTGACATTGGTTGTATGATGTTATCACAGTGGTGGAGAAATAAATGGAGATGGACTTACTTACCTATCCATCTGATGGCTAAGCTGCAGATTATGCTCTGAGGCAAAGATGACTTGTTGTCTCCTGCACCAGGAGGAAAAGATGAAGCTGAAATCACTCAGCAAGTGAATAGGGAGAACAGTCACCAGATCTGATCTTGTGACTACTCCAGTTTTCTGGAATTCAAGAAAACCAACGACTTCAGCATGAAAATACAGATTGTGCTGCACATCAGCGTCATGCATAATCAGACCCTAAATAGGAAAGGAATTTACCGCAATCCCATCTTTGCCAATTAAGTATCTTATGCTTCTAAATCGAAGGAAGCGTCAGTGTTAATTTTAAATTATTGCTGGTATTTATCACAGTAATTACTTTAGCCATGTAAAACTCCAGAAGCTATAAATAGTGTTGATACTATAGATTAAGTGCTCCCAAGGTACGTATTACTGATGCTACAAAACCCACATGCAGACAAAGATATTCTTCTCCAAGCTCAGCATTTATTTGGCTTATGCAAAAATATTTAAGCACACAGTTGTCTCATCAGATTTCTGGAAATGACTGATGTTCCCTTTCAAAAGCTGTCCATCCTTACTGGTAAACATATTTTTGTAGGAGCAATAGAAGCATACTTGGGCAAACACGCTCACAAGCTGTAATATGAAAACATGCTTCATTGCAATTATGTTTTTCAATTAGTAACTTTTAAAAGTGGGAAAAGTTTATCTCAAGGACTTTGAATTTTTATGGTCTTCAGTTTCCAGATTCCCAGTCTTGGAAAATCAGATCTCTTTGGTCTCTCCAAATTATTGTGGTTATATAATCCATAAATGAGACATTCTGAATTAAAAATCAGCTTAGAAAATGTTCATTTTGATCTTCTAGTGTGGGCCTATGCACCTAAAAGCAGTGAAAGGTGTCTGCGTAGGCAAGAAAAAAGCAAAGCCTTTATCAGATACCCTTCCCTAGTATGGACAGGCTTGTTCAGACAGGTATGGATAGGTGGATAGGGCAAGCATTTAAGGACATTGGGAATAACCTAAAAACTGGTAAGATAGCAAACAGGGAGGTACTTGAAACCAGAAATTACACACTGGCCAAGTCTACACATGTAAAATGTGACCATTAATGTAATCAACTGATGTCCATATTATCTATAATACTATTGATTATAGTAGGAGAACCAGGAAACTTATGCTGCACTTCTGTGAACATTAGTAAAGGGCATTATTGCCAAAGAAAGTAAACAGATTTCTATTTAGATTTGGTTGTGGATGCTCCCTGCAGACAGTCTGCTCCATCAGCTGGCTGATGGTGCTGGTGAAAGGCTCTCTGGGCTTATGTTTTCTGTAGGTTTGCCTGTTTACAGGAGGAGGCTATATAGACCCTGCATACAGTAGGAGGTGGCTGCACCATTGGAAGCAGCAATATACATATATAGTGATGTGTATTATATAAGATAGACATTTATCACTCCATTGCTCTTTATTAATAGGAGGAAGGATACTAAAAAATAACTCAACCCCAAGACACAGAATGGAGATAAAGCTGTTTTATAGCATATGAAAGCACGTGGAAAAATTGTTGCATAGCTGGAACTTATTTGGCACTTGGGAAAGTATTTGCTGAGCTGTCAATAAAACTTGTAGGAGAGGAAATACTTATAAGAAGACACCCAGATAAGCACTGAGCTTCCTTCCCATCAAAATCAAGGTCAAATAAAGCACTTGAAATCATTAGGAAAACCTGAAAAAAAAAGCCTATATTGTCACTGGGAATGACTCAGACAATGGTTGGTAATACGATGTATGTGTTTGTAAGGATCCAATAGGTTCCTACAGCCTGCAGAACTCTCAGAATTTATTTCTTGAGCACAGCAAATGGCATAGCTTGGGCAGAGTTCCCAAAATTCAGCTTTTGTGCTCTGAAGAGTGAGCACTGTCTGTAGCACCATTGCTCTTGCTCATGTTTAACCCAAGGGGAGATTTCATTACTCGTTAGCTTCTGTCCAGGAGATGTGGCTGCATGCTCTGGCACAAACTTGATCAGCTTTTGGAAAAGCTGTATGACTAATCTACCTTAAAAAGATACATACTTTTGCTGTGGAAAACTGTGTCCATTTTGCTTTCATATAGAAGCATTGGCTTAACGTTAATATTTTGTGTACTGTGACCACAGTAGTATTGTCCTAAATATATATGCAAGTATTGTTGCTTTTAATCTTTACAGAGAAAATATTCAATGACAGTAAGAAATCACAGACAGCCAGCACACCAGAAAGTTTATTGGAGGCTTTTTTTGGTTTTCACTGAAGCTACACTCTCTTTTTTTCCTAAATGACAAACTGACTTTAGAAACAGAAATAGAATTGTATGTTTTTACATCATTTAAATTCCTTTTTTACTTTATATTGCATCTCATGTAAGAGAAAGAAGGATTTTTTTTTGTTTCTAAAGTGAAATAGATCAATATACATTTTGTTCTATTTCCATTCACTGTAACTAAGTCTTCTGTGATCATCTTTTGCAGACAGTATGTTGCTGGTTGTTTAAGAACTTGTGGTCATTATGGAAGATAAATGACAGTCCTTGAAGCCTGTGGCTGAAGCACACATTAGTCACTACTAAATGATGTATAAAAAATATTCAGCTTGCAAAAAGATAATGGCGGTTCCTATTTGAAAATGCAGAAAAATGCACATATCTGGAACACAAAAGTGTCTCATCAATATCTCTGTGGGTAGAAAACTAACCTGTCAAGAAAAAATGTTGAAGAGATGGAGATATTTATGCACTCACAGCACTGATCATAATGATGTAAAGGGCTATTAAAGCAAACTTAAAATATTAGATACTGCAAGTATACAACTTAATTGTTTTTTTCCATGCAGCCTAGGAGCATTTAAAAAAATTCAATTAGGAATGGTTCATTCCACATCTCTGACCTCCAGTGATCCTACCTCTCCCCATTTCAGTTCTATCCATAAGTATAATATTCATTCCTGGTTTGACCTTTTACTAATGGCGAAGTCCTTCATCTCCTTCTGGTGCTGTAACTGAGGACTGGGACTCACAGTGAGGAAAACCCAAAGGACAGTCTGTCTTGGTGAGTCTGGCATCGCCAGGGCTGTAGCAACATCCACAATAAAGGAATGTAATGACCTTACGGCAGTGTTCTCTGTTCCTCTTCTCACAGGTGATGATTCCTGCATGAGACATCACCCCTGCACTACCCCAAAAATCTCATTGTCCACCAAGAAGAGGGCAATTCTGCCATTTTCTTGGTGTGGAAATAGAGTGGAATTATCCCGTTTCATACCTCAGCTAATGCAAGTCCCAGACTTTCATTAAAAGTCTCAGACTTTCATTAGCATCACACCTAGCTGGGTGAGCCACATTGCAGAACCAGGCTGTTGGTGTGTGATGGCTCAAGACCTGCAGTGGAGAAGGCAGATGCCTACCAAGAGAGACATCTATTTCTAGCCCGTAGCTTATGCCCATATTGACCTCTTTCCTGGCTCCCTTAGCTTACCAAACAAAGGTCATTTTCTGCATGATTTCCCAGTAGGGCTGAACTGACCTAAAGACTGGCAGAACCAGTCCTATTCCATTTCCTCTACCCTCAGGTTTATTCCTGTGTCCTTTGGCCCTTGTTTGGGGTAGATCTAGTGCTTCTCTGACCCTTCACTGAGCTGATTTAACTCACTCATCTAGAAGAAAACAAATATAAAGATATTTTATATAGATAGATAGATAAATTAAACCAATTTTTAGCTGTCCTAATTTTCTGTTGGTTGTGCAAGATCAGTGAGAGCTCCTCTGAGGACCAGAGCAAGTGAAAGTAAACATCAGAAGAATGGAAAGGAGAATGGGAGTAAAGAAGCAATGAGGTAGAGAGGGCAGGACCACCCCTTCCAAGGCAGTGAACTGTTAAAGCAGTCCAGCAGTACCTTTGAACAACCAATTAAGGGTTCAGGTACAACTCAGGGAAACAGTGTGAAGCTGAGAGAACTAGCAGGAGGGCAAGCATCTGTTTGCTTCTTCTGTAATGGGCTCCTTAGTACCCACTTCAAGGGTTAGTGCATATACCTAGAGGGTAAAGTCAAGTAATCAAGCTAGTTTTAATTTTCTTTTTCATTAGTAACTTCAAATTCCAATGGAAAAGATAAAAGTAGCAGTGTGACACCTGTTGTATGTGGTGAATGCTAAAGAAAGCTGTTTGTACTTCTTTACCATCAACACACAGGCAACACAAACTCCTTCGTAGGAGGCCTTTCCACATGTGCAATGCTCACTGTCACTCTGCGCAGCTATTGAATGACCTTATAGATTAATAAATACCTTTAGTTCCTTCCTTTCTCTGTCTGCTTTGGAGGGAATGTTATGACACAACAGTCTCAAATATTATAAAGTCCTTGTTTTATAGTAAAAGCCTGTAAGATGCAAATGAGAGAAATTGTTCTGTAGAGCTGGATATCAGTAAGTGGCTTATGTTGGTCAGTCAGATGCTGCCCAGCAGTTTGGAACAGGATCTGGTATCTTCTGCTACCCTCAGCTACACTTGAATTGTCTGTTGAAGCTGTCCTGTGGTACCAGAGATTACCTTGGTTTTGAGAGGTTTTTCTTCATTCTGTTTAAATACCACAGCTCATAGCACATAGAAGTTTTGATATTTGATCCCTTTTTCAAGTTCTGTAACCCTCGAAAACAGGGTGTTATTTTGCAGGAAGGAAAGCCTGAAGAATCTGCCAGCTTTCTGCTAAACCTTGCCTGTGTGGTTTGCAGTTAGGGAAGATGGAAGATTAGTTTAACTCCCTCAGCAGAACAGAAAGCTGTTTGGCACTCACACCACACCAACAAATTGAACCTGCCCACATTCTGACCTGATCAGCTCTTCTATAATGAAAAACAGTCAAATTCAGCACCTTGCAACTTTATTATCAGAAAAGAGAGAGAAATCTCTTTAGCAACACATTATTTACTTCAGAAGTAACCTTGAGTTGTCAGATGAAGAATATGTTCCCTTTCTGTATCCACTTCACATTTCCCTTGCTTCAAAGGTTCAAATTCGAGGCAGCTTCTGCTGCTACAGGAGGAACAATAGCACGTTGCTGAGTGCCTAGTTAAGATATTTATAGATGCACATTTAGAGCCAAAGACTGCACTGTAGCATTATGTTTCCTAGACACAAGAAAACAGTTACATGTTTTCAGCTAAAACGGTTTTTATTTGAAGTGAAGGCACTCAGTGCCATAAAAAGTACAAAATCAAACCCAGCCAGAGGCAGCCTGCTGAGCATTTCTTATATGAACTCTGCTGCAGGAACAATGAGAGCAAAATTACTGCTTTTCCAGGAGTATGAGAAGGGACTTCAGGAAGTCAGTCCCCCACTAGCAAAGGTAGTTACCTCACAGCTGCTTATTAGAACAGATTGGGAAAGGGTACTCGCTCTCATTCACAATGTTTCTGTTCTGACATGGTGTGGAACCAAAGCCTCTGAAATTTTCACTGAAAATGGGAAAGGTGAGGGAGGCTCAGAAAATGCAAAGCTCTTGTCCACCTCTTTACTTACTCTGTCTCGTGGCTGGGAGCTTTTACTGCCACAGTGCTGGGGAATTGGGGGTAGACACAAGCTTTGAAGCTTTCATACTTTGCTTGAAAATTTTTTATATTTGTGTCTGCATTTTAGGGATCAAGAAAGAGGATAGATATTAAAAAAGGTGAATAGAGGAACATTTAAATTGTCTGAGGTGCTTTAGCATGGAAAAGAGATGACTGGTTGATGTCTACATACCTGGATTACTAAATATAAAACAAATAAACCAATTCCCCAGGTGTGTGAGTTGGGAGGTATTTTTAATTGAATATATCTTGTGGTTTGAATAATATTGTCTCTTCCACCAGCAGTTTACTATGGAGATAAAAAAACTTATCCAACATAAAGCCCAGCCAACAGAAATCATCACTGAAATTGTTTAAACATTCCATATATAGGGGTGAAATGCAGCTATATACTGTTATGGGGAGGATAGAAATGTACAGTCAGGCAGGATGATAAGAGAGAGAAGTTCAGCAAGTTTTTCAAGTTTCTGTCTATGATCCACATGATTTTATAAGACATCTTATATCATCTAATGCATATCTCTATAAGCTGGACCACAGACATCGGAAGTCCTTGTAGCTTATGTATTTGAAAAATAAAAAGGATTTGGGATTTTGCCCCCCTTCCACTTTTTTCCCCTATAAAGAGGAGAAAAATATGAAAATCTGAAAATATTTGTTGAGGAGATTGCAGCTGGGACACTGTAATACTGTCCTGAGGTATAGTTAATTTGATACAAGGGAAGCACTCTGAGAAGAGATGCTCTGTTGAGGTCTCTGGTCTTTGGCTGCCACAGAAAACCTCTCCTGAAGATGTTTGGGAGAGAAGACCAAACTGTCCTCTAAAGGAGCAATATGGGACCCTACCCAAGTGTCAGTAATATAATGGAAAAAAAGACAAAGTTTATGAGCTAAGGAAAATGATTTGGTCTATGATCATGAGCTTGAAATTAATAGGTTACAAGAGAAACAGTGGCTTTCAGGAAAAAAACATTGTGTAAAATGTTAGAATTTGAGGTTAATTAAAGCTACACCTTCCTTTGGAATTGGGTCATTTGTAAGTTTACTCTAGGAAAAAAAAACATTTGCTTTTGGTGGATGTTTACAAAGAGAGATCTATTTGTTTTAAAACTTCTCCAGGATTACATCTTTGAAATGGAAATGGAGAAAAGAGCCAGACTTTACTGGAATAACTAAAACCCTGCTGTCTAATTTGTCGTTTGAATAAATTATATTATTTACACAATGTCTTGGAATTTTGTGTGCTGGGTTTTGACAGCATTGGCCTCCAAATTACATCCTACATGGGAGAAGATATCACTAGATTGAAGACCTTTAGTCACTTTGGCAAAGCAGCATTCCTCATAACATATTTTTGTTAACAGCTTCTGTTGCAAAGTCAAACAAAGCAATACAATTGCAACCTGACAGGGGAAAGAAAGGCAATGCAAGCAGCCACCGCAGCACCCATGCTATCCATCAAGCACAAACTTGACCAGGGTGACAGGAGGTTTCTACTCTGCCAGATAATTCTTCTCCCAGTGGTCAGGAAATTAGCACAACAGCAACCAGGTGCAAGATGTTTTCTTTTCAGTAAAACAGCTTCATAAGAAGCTTTCAGAAATCCCACTCCTCCCTACTAAATTATCCCCAGGCACTGAGCACTGTCTTCTCTGTGGAGTACATAACTCCATTGCTATCTGAGTGTCTAACACTTCCCTTGCAATTTCTGGGTCACTAGGGGACTGCTTTTGTATCCCTAGTTCTTCTTTTAATTTCTCTTGAATCACTAACAAAATAAGAAAATATGTGAGGCTGCTTCAGTTTGATGTTGCTCACTGGAGGCAGCAGATGGCAATTCATGCGAGGGAGAGCACCTTCCACAGGTAGCCCTCAGAGAGCCAAGAGAGAATTAGGGAATCCTGATCAAACATCCTCTGGAATGGATCTGGTTTATGCTACCCCATCTCTGAGATCTTTCCTGTCTCCATACCAGAAGTGTGCAGCAGAGGGGTGATGATGCTGAGGAGCTGCCATATGCTGGGAGACTGACAGCCAACTCTGCGTGTGGACCTAGCTGCATTCGCCCTGCTCCTGGATGATGAGATTGGAAGCCTTGTCATGGGATAATATACACTTATTTGGGAAATGTATTTCCCTTGCACTTGGGCTGTGTTCTTGGTAAGTGCAATGATGACCCAAACAGCTAATTTAACATCGGGGTATGTGCCTGTGCACATGACATTCAGGTTTGAAACCAGTGGGAGAGATATTAGGGAATCTGATGCCTTCTACCAAAACTATTCAGAACCTGTTGCTTCAGGAGGAGACTGGTGTTAGTAGGCTTTAGGGATTTTAAGCTGCAATTGCACTCAGAAAAATCTTCTTTAAAACTAGCAATATACCTTTGTGTTCTGCTGGCTGCTATATATGATGCCACGTATTTCCAAGGATATATTTGGGTATTTTCCTCCTTAATTGCCAGCACTAGAAGTTCAATCTCAGATCTGAGAGTGAACAACATTCTTGTCTTCTCAGATATCATCACCGGTAATAAAAACCTGAAGATCAAAGCGTGCCCTTGGTGACACCTATAAATTCACTTTGTCTGCAGGTGATCTGTAGGAACCCTATGAGCATTTCTATCCTGGGTGCCTGAGAAAGGGCAGAACCCAGATGGCTCTTTGTGTTATGTCTTCTCCAACAGCAAAAGAAAAACAGAAATAAACCATTTATTTTTTTAAAAAAGAATGGGCAAAGGTAGAGTATAACTTCACTGTTACTTGGTGTAATATTGCATCAGTGTTATTAATCTGTTGAGAATGTGATTTCACTTTTGTAGACAAGATGCGCAATTCAGTACACCTGAACTGATAAATATTAAGCACTGATGTTTCTGTTATTGTCCCTGACAAGTCCTTGTTAGTTGCCAGGAGCAGAGGACGCTAACTCTGAAGACTAATTAAGCTCGTGGTGCCCTGCAGCTCTGATAGGCATTTGGAGAGCCATGAAGCTCAAAGGGACGCACCTGCTGTGCTGGCTGTGGGTCCTAACCCTTGTCTTGCTGGCACCGAAGCTGTGCCCAGCCATGGGTGTAAATTTAATCTTGTTAGGAGCTAACGGGTGGAAGAATTTGACACACCTTTTCTCTCTCTGTAGATGGAAGCCATATGGCTCCCGACTCTCACAATGTTCCGCAATTGGAAGATGAATGAGCACTAACATATGTTCTCTGGAGTAATTAAAAATGTGATCATAAACATAGTCTGATTCACTGAAAGTAGAATGTGTTACCGGAGGACCCACCTCCAGCAGCAGGGGAGCATCTTTCAAGGAAATTAAAGAAATGGGAATTGGAAAACTCTTTGCGGGATGCCAAGCCCATTCCAAGTGTGAGTTAAACTGCAGAATTTTAACTCCCTTTTTTCATAGTCATGCATGATAGGTTTGATGAGATGCAAGGAGATTACACTTCATCATTATGAAGAACCTGTGCAGATTGGTTTTGCTGGAGGCAGCTACTGAGCATTGAAGTCAAGTCACTGCTAGAAGTCAAGCAATGTCCCTAAGTGCAGCAGTTCGTGTTTGGCATTGGGAAAGAGAGCACCAGAAAGAGGAACGGAGATTTGTTTTGCATAAAACACACTAGGCTAAAGCTCTCTCTGGAAAGTCTGAATTAAAACATTTTAGTGTGCTTGAGTTAAGACTTTTCATGTTACGGACAGAAGCAGCTGCTGCAGCTCAGCTGGGATGAGGTAACTCCCTGAGTCAGAGGAACTCAGTTAGGTGTCCAAGCCCTGAGAAATTCCAATTGCCAAGCTACAGCTGCATTTGAGGTATTTTTGAGAATTCCCCTGGGAAATACCTGATAACTGGATAGCCCTGGTGGTAAAGAAGCAATCCCTTAGACTGGAGGAAGAGGTTTTACACTTCTCTTACAAGAGCTGTATTTCATGGATCCCTTTACCAACAACACAGAAAAAGATACATTTCTTCAGGCAAAGTTCAAGCATCCCATCCTGGAAAGCTTTGTGAAAAAGGAAGAATATTGCTGCTTCCCATCTTTCCTGAGAGAAAGAAGTGACTGGGTGTGGAAGCAGGCAAAGAGAGAGCTTTTCAAAGTGAGAAATCTTCAGAGATACTCCAGTGCAATCTCTTTTGATGAACCAGTGCAGCTTGCTTGTTGTGTGTTTTCCTGTTCAAATAGGTGCTTATATTCATATTTGTTGAGGACATCTTGCTCATTGTTAAGATTGCCTTTCCCTTGGGATTAGAAATAGTTGTCCTCTGCACTGGGGGTCATTGTACAGCCATGACCCCACTCTCCATTGCACTCCACTTGCCTTTATTTTCCCCTGCACCAACCAGGGAGCCCCATCACCTGTCTTTAGATTGTGCCTGACACAACCTCTCTGTCTCAAAGGAAAGAAATTTTAAGAAACTACACTGTGCAAGGTTAATCTGAATGCCACTGAAGTTGGCATATATAGTATAGAAGCATTTCACCTCAGGAAACATAAAAATGATAAGTGTACAGGGAATTTTAAAGGCTTCAATATGAAAATTTCCAGTTGTTGTTCATGAATATTAACAAAGTTATTGTTTAGGTGATTAAATGCTCTTCTTGCTTATGGTTGGGAATTACTAGGTCGGATGTTTTGACTTAGAGTCATAGAATAACCAGGTTGGAAGAGACTCACTGGATTATTGAGTCCAACCATTCCTATCAAACACTAAACCATGCCCCTTAGCACTTCGTCTAGCCTGAATCTCCCCTGGTGGAGCTTGAGGCCATTCCCTCTTGCCCTGCCCCTGTCACTTGAGAGAAGAGGCCAGCTCCCTCCTCTCCACAACCTCCCCTCGGGTAGTTACAGAGAGCAATGAGGTCTCCCCTCAGCCTCCTCTTCTCCAGGCTAAACAACCCCAGCTCTCTCAGCCGTTCCTCATAAGGCCTGTTCTCCAGCCCATTCACCGGTTTTGTTGCTCTTCTCTGGACTCACTCCAGAGCGTCAACGTCCTTCTTGTGCTGAGGGGCCCAGAACTGAACACAAGATTTGAGGAGAGGTCTCACCAGTGCTGAG
>WAAB01020788.1:5999-35761 GCA_013389865.1 Piaya cayana | reverse complement strand
AATTTAATTTTTGTGACTGTGTAATAACAACATTATTTTAAATGTCAAGAAAAAGGAGTAGTCCATTATTGAGATCATCACCAGTAAATGGATGTTTTCAAGAATGAAATGCAGGTCCATCATCATCATCTTATCACCTCTATTCTATCTCCTAAACTCTTGCTGAACCTATAACATGTGCTGTTAGACAAAATCCTGGACTGCAAGAGAGGCTGAGTCAATGATCAGAGTGACATGCAATGTAACATCAGCAGAAGTTATTAGTGCCTACATGCAATTTATGAGTGCAACCAAACATGCAGATGGCATGAAGCTGGGGAAGAACTGCAGTATCCCAGGAAACAATCTATGTTATTAAGAGCATAACTGTGGTGAAAGTACAGTTATCATACAAAGCTGGAGACATTTGACTTCAAGATCCTCCTCAAGGTCTCTTTTTCAAATCAGGAAGGACATTTTATCCTACTTAGGAACTGAATTCTACTTTGAGGATTTACAGATGCAATTCCAAGGAAAACTACAGAAACTTATTGATAAAGAGCTTTGTTAAGTATACAAAACTGAAAATGATATACAAAAATTTTTCTGCCATCATTGGGATGGGTTGTATAGTCCTTGAGAAGCATCATATTTGGGTTCTTCTAGCTTATTTATAGTACACTGTTCTGTACATTCATCCATAGCTCTGAATGCAAAACATACAACTAGGTCCAAGGGCTGGCCCTAACTGGTGTCAGTGTTGATATGCCAATTGAATCTGTAAGAACCTATCTTAAATGTGTCATAATCAGCAAAGTCTCCTCAAACTTAGGAAAAGGATACAGAAAGATTTCATATGAAAACCTCATTGTTTGTATGTTTTAAATGCCTGACCCAAGGAAGCACTCACCAGATGAGAAAGAGGGGGTTGTAAGCATAGGGTTTTGACTGATCAACTAATCAAACTACTCTTTCAAATGAAATCCCCAATGTAGTAAAATGCCTAAGCGCATGCTTTGTGTTTAATATCACAGTGATCCAACAACTACAGCAAAGAATGCACAGGAGCACCGAAAATATGTTAATTCGTATCTTTGCTGCCAAGGACCAACTGTTCTACAAAATTGGCATTGGACAGATCCTGAAGCAGAGAGTTTACAGTATAAAATCCCTCTAAATACAGAATTTTCCTTAAACAAGTCCTTACGTTCCTCTTGATGTCCTCTGGCTACAATTATTAGCAGCAGTGAGGAGCTGTAAGAAGAGCTCTGCAATTTATGAACCTGAAATTGAACCAAAACAAAGACAGAGGGATCATGAAGTCACCTAAGAACAGTACAGCAAACAGTTAAATGTGAGAAACTGTTTCCACAGATCCTTATGAATTAATTAATAATAAACTGAATTTTTACTCTGTTCTTTAGCACTTGAAAGTTGAGCCTTAGACCTTCATGGAGGATTTTGACTGCAGTACTCCACTCTCATTCCATGACTGTAATCCTTCTGAGTAACAAACACACAAAATCTCAGTCCTATTACCTCAGTCTCAGGAATCACATCAGCAGCAATAACTCTGCACTGAAAACAAAGCTGAGAACCTGAGATCAACCATGTAAATCTCGGAGAAGATTTATCCTTGAATATCTCACTTACTCTATCACTACAGAAATACAGCCATGTATGGATTAAGAAAGCAGCAGTTGTTTAAGTACACAGGAATGTATAATAGAATATACAGAACATGAGAAATAGAAAATACAGAACAGGAAAATGAAAAGGGAATGAATAACAGCTAAACTGGCAGGTGGATATTCACCATCTCCCATTAACTGACAAAATGGTAATATTCAAAACTTTAGGAATTTCATTATGGTAATTTCTTTCATTAATCTGTAAGTCCTGTGCAGTTTACCTAGATGCTCAAGACTGTATTTTGTTGAGGGATGTGCATAGTTCCCCAGCACCTAGTTAGATCTGGGGGTACTTAATCAGACAAATTATTTGCATAAGTGCTTTGCAAAATAAGTGCTCCTCAAAATGGCCTTGAGTGAGATAGCAGTGTGTTTAATTCACTACTATTTCTTTTTTGTATTGTAACAGATCATTTGGCATTGTGCAATTTCCTCTTGATTACTCTCTGTGATTCTAACAACATATTTTGGTGCATAAAGAGAGTCTAAATGAAAATGCTGAATAGCAGAGTATAAAAGAGGCTTCTCAGAGCATTGATGTTACAAGAAAACAGGTTAAAGTCCTATTAGCTTTCAATGCACAGTCTAATAGAGGAGAAAACAAAGCAGAAATGAAAAGTCCTGGTTCTAGAAAAAAATGCTATACTAGTAAAAATCTCTTGCTAAATATTTATATCCAGTCACGGCCAGGTTTGATGCAAATAGTTTTCATGGGCCTTTGCATTTTAGAATTTTAGAATAGATATACTTTAAATAAGTGCATACATAAATAAGTGCATCCTAAATATCTGTCTTCTTATAAAGAAATCCCAAGTGAAATCATTATTCTTATCTTACAACAGATAAATTTAGAGTTTCATTCTCGCAAGTATCTTTATTCGTGATTCCTAGCTGGTGCAAATTAACATTTCTCCATAAAGCTCAAAGCTATTCCTACTTTCTCCACTGGAGTATCCAACCCTGTTTACCTGTCAAAAACTGAGAACACCTCCAGAATAGTAAGTTCACATTAAAATCTCGTTAGCGTATCCAGGAAGAGAAAACATTCATAAATAGTGATTACTATTCAAGCTACCATTTTTCTTTTCTAACACATTCTGAATCTATATAAATTGTTTGCTGCGTATCCAGAAGATGCAAATGTATTGATGCTTGCATGCGTGACTCATTTGGAGTGCAGTATAATTATCAAGAAATAGAATCAATTTCTAACAAATCATCTGCAATGTGCGAAACAGGAGTCCAGTAGCAGTTAATGTAATAAAATTTGTTAATGTTTCTCTCAATCTCTCTTTTACTTGCTGGGTGACACTTGATAAGGGCTGCTTTCTGAATGAGCAAACAGCTCATACATGGCTCCTAGGAAATGGGATGAGGAGCTGAAGAAAATCATTAATAAGCAGAAAAAAAATCAATTAATCTTAGGCCTAGAACTACATCATAATTTTCAAGCAACGTGATACAAATGATACACGTTATGTGAACTGACTTTGAAGTGACTTTGAAGTAACTTCGATGGGCCTCTGGAATTCTTAACAAAAACAAAGATACCTTCAATTGTAGGAAAAAGGAAAATAGACTTGTTTAAAATGTGAGAATGATTCTCTGAAATAAAAGGAACCTCTAGCCTCATGCTTATATTTAGATTGCGTTAACATGTGCTTCTCTGTATATATTCAAATACACAGTTCATAATCAAGTTTTCTTTTCCAATTACAAATTTAAATAGAAAAAAAGAAGTCTATAAATTGCACTACGCTTTGAAACATGATTATCTTCTAAAAATAAAAACAGTGCTTCATGATTGATGTGTTGCAAGTTGCTAAACAAAGACAGCGCTGTTTACATTTATTAAACACTAATAAATCATTTCTCTTCAGAGCCTTGAGACTCGCAGACCCAGACTGTCTTGGACAGGAAAGCATCATCCAATTTCTAGTCCCTTACTCTTCCTCCTCTCTGGCTTAGACGGTGTGTAGATTACAACCCTGAGGCAGGCATCACCCTTTATGTGCTCATCTTTGCCTCACAGATGTGAAAACAAAATTGTTTCAAGTAGCTCTCTGGCACTGCTGCTGAGACCAGGCCACGTGTGAGTGCTGCAGGTGAGGACAGGGCTGTGGGCTCTTTTTCTCTCTGCCTGGTATTGGAAGAGGAAAATACTCACTGGTTGTTTCCCAACAGCTTTCCTATCAGCCTTTGCAAAGACTACATACAGTCTGCATGGCACAGATCACTTTCTTCAGAGCTGAACATACAAAAAAGGACAAATCATCCAGTTTTTTGGTATTCAAACCATGAGCACAGCTGAAATATAAGACCTGTGTCATCATTTCTCTGGGCTTAGACTTAGGAGGCTAAACTCTTCTTGCTGTTTGCAGATAACTCAGAATTTAGGTCATCTAGCATGTGGTGAGACAGTTTGTGTGATACTGTGGCCATGTCACTGGATAGTCAATGTCACTCCCATTGTCACTATAGTCCACAGCTATCTCTTTAGTTTTTCCATTCACAACAGCAGTGACAAACCACCAAAGCCAAGAAATTCCCAATAAATTTATTCCCTGTGCTACTGAATGTATAAAGACACCAAAATATAAGGGATATATACATACAAGGGAATAGCACAGGTAGACACCCAATATCAGTGAACTGGTAAGATACATAATAATGTTTTAGTGACAGAGATTCGTATGAGCTGGCTTTGCCTTGGTTATTAATTTCATTATTGTTGAGTCAGCCTGAGACCCTTTTGCTCCTCTCTTTTGTTGTAGCACCCAGAAACCTTCTGTAGAAAAGATACTCGCTATGAGGAAGCAGTTAGAAACTCCAGCACTTTTATTCTTGGCTTTTGTTTAAAGGACTTTATCTTTATTATTTTCAAGTTTCCACTAGCACCCAGATCTATTGTTTGAGCAGGAGAGATAAATAATTTGTACGTCTGTTCCCATCTCCACATCATCATGAACCCTGTCTAGACATCAATACAATCTGTTTGCTGCACTGATTATTCTGCTTTGATATATTTCCTACCATATAATATATAGATTATGTTGAATTAAGACCAATTTCATCTAGAAACCAGCTGATTATTTTCTTCTTTTCCTTATTATCAAAGAGATTCTAAATGATAGTACTAAACAGAAATAGCATCACTGAGGAGGAAGGAATGGTGAAGATCATCATTTCACGCTGAATCATTTACTTGTTAAACAATAAGCCCTGAAATTAACTTTCCCTTCTGACGCACATGCATGCACATATGCATGTAAATAAAATTACTAAAAACTCCATCTCAGGCAAAACTAATGGCCATGTATGGTTCAGCTAATTTTAAAGTCACCCTGGCATTACAGTTCTGTCTTGTTCCTATTTAAATTTTTTAGTATTCAACTTAGTCTCATTGCTGGTTGGTTTCAATTCATCTAACCTGTAAGCATTTATGCCTGCTTGGGTCAGCACAGAACTAGCCCTAGCCACCTTATTTATTGGTGCACAGCAATGCATGGCTATTCAAAAATCTAAATATTTCCTGACAGTTCTCTGGGGAAATCTAAAGTTAATAATCTACATTCATGGTACTGTTAATACTTTCTGCCAGGCTGAAGACCACTCATTAATAACTTGGCAGATTTCCAGATTCTTGTTTAAAATTAACTTTGGGTTCACTTTTTTGTTTGTTTACAAATACTAATTCCGAGTCATGAATTCCCGAGACAGGAGTACTAGGTGGACTCCCTGGTCCCCTTCTGATGGCATTTCTCCAAGCCCTTGGTTCAAAAAAGTGCTTCTGTAGCTCTTCATATCTAAACCCCGCAGATATTTTTGTCAATTTTACGTTAATTTTGGGAAGAGAGTCTGGTGGACTGGTCGGTGTCTCTGTGGCCAGTCCACACTGCATCAGCCACTGAGAACTCCCATGGATGCCTATCCAAAGACTGGGATCTACCACCCCCAGTGTACATTAGTTCTTTAGTTCCGTCATAGAGGCCACCAAGTTTGTCAGCCACAATTCGCCCTAAGTGAAGCCATGTTGGTTGTCATCAATTATTTCCTTATTTTCCATGAGCCTCAACAGATTTTTCAGGAGGATTTACTGTGTGATATTGCTAGGCACAGAGGTGAGACCAACCAGACTGTAGTTCCTTGCATCTTGCTTTTTTTACTTTAAAAAAATGGGAGCTATCCAGTCAGTGGGAGCTTAACCAGACCATCAAGACATCTCAGATATTATGGATAGTGGCTTAGCAACTTCACCAGTTCCCTCAGGACCTGCAAATACATCTCCTCAGGTCTCATGGACTTTCAGGTGAGTTTAGATGCCATTTGAAACCTAAAAGGAGTCAGTGTGGAAATCTTGTCCCACTACAGCTCTTCAGAAAAGGCTGTTGAAAGCTCTGATAAACTCCCTGCCCTTATATTACTGGAGTATCTTTAAGCTTATTCTTCCTGGGAGAAGGAGAGTGCCCAAGTCAAGAGAAGATTAGAAGCGATTCATTAGCAACTTTTAAATAAAAGAGAAATAAGGACTTGGACACATTCCCCATAGTCTAGAAAGTCTTCCCATTCCCTAGAACTTCACTGCAGTATGCTGTTGTTCAGCTGAGAAAATCTACATGCTGATTTTATTTTCCTGAAGTAGAGTCCAAAGATGACTTTCTGCCCTGTAAATGAGTCTAGAAAACAGACAGGGGACTTCTGATGCACCATGTAGTTCAAGTATTGTGTTTAATGCCCATTCAAAACTGCTCAGAGCACAAGCTATGTTTGGCTTTCTATCATACCTTGTTCCTGACGTGGTTTAGTTGAAGAACATGTTATTCTTTCCATCTCTCCTCCATAACAGATTATATGAAAATTACTAATTTCTTAACGAATGGGCCATAACAGTATTTTTTTTTAAAGTAGGAGAAGCTAGTAGCCAGGTGTTGATGAATGAGTGGTGCCTGTGTTGGGTTTGGAAGCCCAGCATCTGAAGCTCACTGACTGTAATTGGGAGGAATAACAGTGAGCAACAGCAAAATGAGAGAGATAATTTCAGATGTTAGAGCAGTAAACTCCAAATGAGATTCAATGCTGGTAAATATATAATACATCAACAAGCCAAGAACAATAAAAAGAAGGTCTCAGTAAATGTTAAATTCCTGTTACATACTGATCAAATGAGATTTGTGAGCTATTGCAGGGAAATTCCCTCGGCTATTAGCAAAATGAATGGATGCCAGGTAAAGTCATCTATTGGGTGTCTGTTGCTGAGAAGGACAGTCTTGTTATTACACTTTTGAGAAACATAGCAGTTCAACCCTGGCTGGAGTGAGAGGTAGCAAGTGAGGTGAACTGAGACTGCATCAGTCCCTCTGTGCACTGTGATTCCCTCCATGGCCGCCAGCTGGAGGTATAGATGTGTAAGAAATGCAGAAGAGCTTTGTTACTAAGGATATTATTTTGTTTGAAAGGAGAGCACTATAAAGATATCACACTAACTTTAATATGGATTTTAATAAAAAAATCTGGGATACTGAATATAAAGCAAGCAGAAGATTAAAATGAAAACACTGAATAGTGGACATTACAGTGGCACAAATTAAAGTGTTCCTGTGATATAAGACTCATATTAAAACAACTGCTGCATGAGATCTTGAAAGAGGTGAAGTCTTCAAAATACTATTGTAAAGGTTTATCAGCAGTCTCTTTATTAACATCCTTATCCTTAAAGAAACCTGCACACTATCTTTTGATGACATTCTAATTTTCATCTTATTTTACTGAAGAAATGGGAATTTTGCTACTAACTTCAGTTGGAACAGAATCAATTTTTTTATCATTATTACACTGATAATATTTGGAAGGCTCTTTTTTAGAGTTCTTAAACTTTTACTCATAGATATGAAATAGATATTGAACTTCTCATCTGTGAAGAATAATGTATGCTCTTCAGTCTCAGTATTAGGGTACCATCTAGATGTTTAGCTTCAGTATTTGGCAACATGTTAAAAGAAATTTGATAATCAGTTTACAGATGATATTGTCAGGTTTGGTAAATTATACAATTTTAGATGTCTTCAGAAAATGTCTTTCATAATATGTGGAATTGAAAATTGATCCACACTTGCACTTCTGCCAACCTTTTCAGCATTTGTATCAAACTTTTTTATCTCAATGTTTGCCCACTAATTATTGCAGACTATTCAGTGATTAATTTATTGGAAACTATCTCTGTGATGAAAACTTCTAAACTCTAATCCACATGGAATATGTTCTCTTCTGCAGTTCACAGAAATCTCTAAATACTAGGTCAAAGTTTCCATCTCGCCAAAATTCAAGATAGATTTCATAAAGGTGTTTGAATGTCCATTGCCAAAAATGTAGAGATTAAATGAGAACAGCACTATTTTAGCTGAAGGATGAGTAGAGCTCCTGCATTTGGTCCTTGTAGTGCTGTCAGTCACTTGACAAAAAGCTGGAAAATCCTGCCTACCAGGATGACTAACTGAAATGGCTCAGGAGTATTGAAGTCATAACCCAAGCCCTTATGTGAACCTAGTGTATGGGTGAACGTATGTTGTCATGTTGTAGCAGATGTTAACATATTTCTGCTGTGTCTTTAAATAAGTATTTGCATTAGTAGATTCTAGATGACAATTTCTACTTCAGACAGTTCTGATAAAGTATACTGCTTTGACATATACAACCTTTATCAGTTTAATAACTATGATTGTTTCTAATTTTCTTCTATAAACATTCTAAGAGCAGGTGATACTCCTAGTGATGGTGCAATGGCTTGAAAAGGGATGAAACTAAAAGAGAAAGAGGTCTGTCACCTCTGACCTGGTATGAAGGAAAGGCTTAGGTTACCAAAGCATGGTATTGCCACAAAGGTAGCATTTGATCTTGTCCTGCCATCATGAGGAAGGTCATGTTCAGAAGGGACAATGGTTGGAGCATGAGTAGGTCAGCCCAAGCTCTCAGATCTCCTTTCAGTGAAACCCTGATATGAAAACTTGGGGAATACCTGGATCTTGACTGCATCTGGAGTTAGGCTGTGACTGGGTTACGCATCTGGGCTAAGGACTCAACACATTCCCAAGTTCAGTAATATGCATAATAAATTTTTCTTTTTCCCTCTTCATGCATACCACATATTATAGAAGAAAAGACTTAAACTGGAAAACAAAAAGGGAAGTGAAATGGAAAATTGCATATGAGGTTAATTCTTCCAGCATGCCTCCAAGACCTGTTTATCTTCAAATGCTAAAAGAGAGCAGGTCAACAGCACATAATCTTTGATGAACCACTGTACATATTGCCTACAGAAACTTATAAGCTCAAATTAGTTTTGCATTCCCTCAGTAGCTGGAAACATGGCAGTCATTGCTAAATGCCACTATCACTGCTACAAATCTTTCTTTAAGGCTATCCATTTTGCCCAAGGAAGCTTTTGTGGCTGACATTTTTCTTTCTATCAAACAGCATAAGATAAATAATTACTCTACTTTGCTTCACACTACTTCCACCTCACTTCTCTTTAGTTTATGAAAAGAGTTGCAGGCTAGAAATCCACTGTCAAGATCACCTATGCTTATCCCAGTTACAAATTTAATGTAGGAGACACATTTTCCTGAAATCAGAAGCAATAATTTCTGCTAGGAAGAGAGAACACAGCACTGAGACACATATAACTGAAATTATAGCATAATTGTAGGATGTAAGACCCTATGTTTCTTGATTTCACATTTCAGTACCTAAAAGAAGAGGAGCTTACTCAGTGTAAAAGGATGCTGATCTTCGCTGCTGCCTCCAGGAATATCAGTAATGAATACTAATGTTCATGACATATTTCTAAACTACTTAAACTGATACAATTGCTTTCTACATTACATCAGGTGAAATGAGGTGACTAACAAAAAACAATAATTCACTGAACATTGTAGCAGACACATGCAATGATGTGCCTGACTTAATTAAGCGGCAAATACTAGCCTGAATTTGGACAGTCTTACGCATAAATAACATTTAAAAAACATGATCTTCCATGTGATAGAGAGTGTAGAACAACAGAGCAGAAATTACTAGAAACTAATATATTATCTTTGCAACAATATGTTGTCTTGAGTCACAACCTGTTTGCATACAAAGCAAGGCATGATAAGCGACCATAGAATCCAGGGAAAAGGTGTTATAAAAAGGAATTCAATTATTGTGATTTTATTTATAATAAATTCTGGTCCTGTGGTTCTGGTAATGGGATAGCAGTCTACTCGAATGACATTTACCATTCTGTGTAGTGTCCAACTGAAGCGGTAGCATATTTTAGTTTTATCATTTCCCTGAAAGGGATTTGTCAATGGGTCTGGATTTAAAGCAGTGATGTTCTTGAAAAGCTGCAGGTGTGAAGACATACCCTGAAGCACAGTGTATCAACTATGCAAGGGCACCCTAGCATTTTCTAACATTTAACATCGTTGTTCCATTTGTCCCACAGTAAGAGATGAATAGACCACCCTGGGTTTATAATGAATAGAAAAGACTTCAACACTCTTCAAACTAAACCAAATCCTGCACCAGTTTTATCGCACTATACCACAGTGAGATATTTCTGTCTTTATTTGTCATACATACCACTGCAAAGAGTAGAAATAGCACCATAAGTTTATATTTTTAAAAAATTCCACTTAAGATGATTGGATCAAATTACACCTTTGTTTATGATGTATATACATACACAAACTCACATACATACAGACACATATGTATATAAAAAGCTAATATGTCTACATCTCCTAAGTTACAAGACAACACTACCAACAATGTTGGTACATAAGCAATGTGAGTAAGCAAAGCAAAATTTTGCATTTCCTATGAGACAGCCCTTTCAGAATGATTGCTGGCATTACACACTGTGTATAAATTAAAAAAAAAAAAAAAGAATATCAAAGTACTAGTAAATAAGCTCCAAACGGCACGTTTCATATGAGATAACTGCACCTTTACTATGCTTTCCTAAGGCTTGGTTAAGCACAAGGGCTGTGATTGTGTTACAACAGTTATATTCATTATGACTTAAGCCATTTACTGTTGAAAGACATTTTTATGCTGATTTGTCAACAATGGAGCACGCTGGGGTTTATATCTTTCAGCTTTATGTTTGGGTTAAATACAGCACATTCTCTCCTTGCCTTTTTCCTATTGAGCACAGTTATTTACAGTTGTGAATGCCCACACAAATGTTTGTGCTATTGCTTTAAACCAGTCATATATTCATAATGTTCCTGGGAAAAGTGTGTCACTCGCACCTTCTTAGGGCACTGCAACAGCAATCCTAACAGGGTGCTAACGGCACATAAAACACACAGATATATTCTGCAGTGCCTTGATGGGATAGGAGTGTTTCTAGCTCAGTTTTCTAATTTAAGTTCTCTCATTGTTGCTGTCAACGAAAATAACACGTAATGCCATGTTAAAAATCAAAATTCTTTTTAAGATGTGGAAATCATGTTGTGTCTTGTATTTAACTGTCAGAAGAAATAGTGAATCCTCAGAAGGATTCTCCTTCGTGGGAAGATGAGTCAATTCATCTGAAGCATGGATGGTGGATCCTATCTGTTCAGAAGCTTGCTCAGCCCTTGTCCCTAGATGTCACAGGACCACTAGAGTGCCCTTATTATTTAGTAAGCCAGCTATGGTGTTCATAACTGTTTATTTTAATACTGGTAAATCCATCTGGTGAGTCAAGCAAGGCCTTGTCAGACACCGAAGTGGAGTCCAGCCCACGACTGATCACATGCCAGTAAGGCACCCTAACTTGGGCTTTAAGAACCAAAACCATCTGTAGTTTCACACCACATAGAAGTCCCAATGTCAACAGAAATGCAATGAGCTATTAGGATTTAGGGAAATGTTTTGAAAACACAAGACTTAAGCCCTCCCTGAAGGGTTTATGTACAGAATTTGAATTGCAAATAAGCTAAAATATTTTCTGTTTCCCTAGGAAAAGTAAGCACTCAGGAGTGAAAACCAAATGAAAATCCAAGTCCTTTAATGAAAATGGAGAAATAGGAGCGATCAGTATTGGAAACTTTAGTTAAATAACACATGGTATTTTCCCCCTTCAGAATATGGTTCAATAATTTTAAATAAGCAATAAGTACTACAACAGCATAAGTAAATCTTGCCGGAGACTGTAAAACTGGTTGCTTCTGCTTCTACCCTGGTAGTTACAATTATTTGCTATTCAGTCTGTTATGGATATCTGGAAAATAGTTTGAGTGCAGAAAACGCCTCAGGGATAAAAAAGTTTGAAAAGAAAAATGTAGCTGTATATCATTGGCATTCATGAGAAAAATCCACGTTAGATGCCTTCAAATCAGGTGCTCAGGAGACAATATAGAGATCAGGAGCCATGGTGTGCCAAGAATGCAAGCCTAGCTGGGACAGACTCAGTTTATTTCCTGGCAGATGAAGAATACAAAAGTATGCAAGCCCAAATTCAAAAGATAATATAGATGTGTGGAAGATGGTGGGAGGGAAAGCTGCGGCTGCAGAATAAAAAGTCTATGCATGCACTCCCTGGATTAGTGTTTTATCTTCACATTGCTATTCCTTTCCTCCTCCATGCATTCAACTGATCTCTTTGTATAGGCAGTTACACCAATATACCAGACCTAGAGTGAAGCTCCTCTGCCAGCATCACTGTGGAATTTAGCCTCAAATAGCCCTTGTTAATCATTGTTTCTTTCACCAGGTCAAGAAGTTACTATTTCTGCAAACGTAGCTACATTTTGCCATGGGTAAAAATGTCAATTTGCTTGAATTTAGCTAAGAGCAAAATCTCATCATTCCTACTGCCTGACAACTTTTACCTCAGAAAGATGTCAGTTCACCACCTGAACTGACTTCCTTTCTTTGACAAAACTAACAGACATTAGTGGCAGAAATGTGAAATGTTGTATATTTTCATGAAAACTCAAATGACACCAGAAGTGCATCTTCTTCTTTGTCACTGACTTGATCTTGTGTTTTATTGCTCAAAAAATAAAAAAATAAACAAAATATAGGTCTTGAAAACTAAAGCCTAGGCACCAAGTTGAGCCTCAGCTCAATAAAGACAAAATATTGGCTTACTTTGAAGCACTATATATTACTCAGATTATTTTAATTAATGGATGTATCTATAACATACCTCCTTCTAAATTCCATTCCAAGGGAAGACTTCAATACAGCTGCAAGCTTCAGACACAAAACAAAAAAACCCCTTTTCCTCTATCTGTTAAGTGCAACGTCTCTAAGTCAATGCATCTACTGATATTCTGTATTTAGACTGAAATTTTCAATATATCAGATATCCAGAAGAAAAATGTTTGATGAAAGCAGTACTTCTGTGCACTTTCTTTCCAGCAACATTAGCTAGAGTATTAGAAATGAAAAGCAGATTCACTTCTAGGTAGCAGTTTGGCAATCTGCTGCATGTAGAGCTACAGCTGACCAGTGTCTTTTCTCCAGACATAGCTCCACCACCTTTTTTTCCACCACAGTATTTCTATCTATTCATGGAATCTTAAAATCATAGTATGGTTTGTGTTGGAAGAGACCTTAAAGATCTTCCACTGGATCAAGTTACTCAAAGCCTTATCCGATATGACCTTGAACACCTCCAGGGATGAGGCATCCACAACTACCCTGGACAATGTATTCCAGTGTCTCACCACCCTCAGTAAAAAATTTCTTTCTAATATCTAATTGAAATCTACCCTCTTTCATCTTAAAACCATTACACCTCACCCTAATGCTGCACTCCCTGATCAAGAGCTTCTCTCCAGCTTTCCTGTAGCCCCCAGTAAGTACTGGAAGACTTCTATTACGTCTTCCCAGAGCCTTCACTTCCTCCTCTAGGCTGAACAACCCCAACACTCTCAGCCTGTCTTTGTATGTGAGCTGCTACAGGTCTCTGATAATCTTTATGGCTCTCCTGAAAAACTCTACGTTCTATTCCCCTCTCACTGAGTTACAGATGAGTCTTTTGAAACCAAGAAGCAAACACCTGCTGCTGCCAATATACAGAATATATACTCAAAACTCTTTGTATTCATATTAGGTATTGATCAGTCCTGAGACCTGTAAATCTCCTGCTCCTAAGAGTACAAGATATGAGGCATTACTGTGTATATATATATATACACATACATATACACATACATACACACACTACACACAGATTTCCTTTAAGTAATCCAACGTCTTTACTTATTTCACTCTGACAAACACAAGGGCCTAACTGGCAAGCAGGCACTTAATAATTTTTACAACGTCTTTCCTACAGCAGCTTCCATGGGATTATTTACTGTCAAACTAAATCAAGAATAAATGAAAAAACTGAAATATTTATAGCATAAGAAAAATCTGGTTCAGACTAGAAATCCCAAATGGGCATTAAATCAAGAAATGTAACAAGATAAATTGTGCCATCATACTCTTTGTTTTCTGGATGTAACGCTATCACTTATTCTAATTGTTATGCCACAGTTTGAACAGTCATTCTAGATAGATAGATTGAAAACAAAGTATGTTAAACACAATCATGGGGGAAACATTACCTTTTCCCCTAAAAATACTTATTGCATGTTCATTTTTCAACAGTATGTAATTTATACAAATGTGTTTGTTACAGAAGTAGTCAGCATAATTTTTTGTTGTTTTCCCACTAGAGAAAACAAGTCTGTGGGAAGGGACTCAATACTAAGATATTTTTAGCTGGTTTTCTGCTTATCTGTGGGGGAAGAAAAGCTACCTATTCCTGAGATATCCAAAAGTGATGTGTTGGACACACAGGGGTAAATACAAGATGTCTAATATCTTTATTGCAGACATGGACAGTGTTATTGAGGGTATCCTCATCAAATTTACTGATGGCACCAAGTTGTGTGGTGCAGTTGACACAATGAAGAGTAGGGATGCCATCCAGAGGGACCTTGACAGACTTCAGAGATGGGCCTGGGTGAACCTGGTGAAGTTCAAGAAGGACAGGCGCAAGGTCCTACACCTGGACTGGGGTAACACTAATCACAGATACAGGCTGGGTGGAGAATCAATTGAGAGTAGCCCTGAAGAGAAGGATTTGGGGTGTTGGTGGATTAAAAACTCAACGTGAGCTTGCAATGTGTGCGTGCTGACCAGAAAGACAAGCGTATCCTGGATTGTGTCAAAAAAAGCATGAAGAACAAGTCAAGGAACATGATTCTCCACTCCACTCTGCTCTTGCAAGACCTCACCTACAGCTCTACATTCAATTCTGCCATCCTCAGCAGTAACATCACCAAAAGAGGACAAACCATAGGCAAATACTGGTGGTTGTCTACTAACAGAGAACATTTGCACCTAGCAAAGTGCTTCCTTGCCCAGTTGTGTTGCTGGATGCACAGGTCAGGGTTGTTTGAGGAATCATCCTGCATGCAACCGGTCCCTGCTGCTAACCTATAGTTAGAAAAGAAGGTAAAACTGGAACACAAGGGAAGGCATCAATTCAAATTCACAAAATTAACATAGGAGGGATTAATGTGAAATCTTAGTAAATAGCTAAATTTCTAACTTTTTGATCTGCAAGGACCTGTTTAGGAAGGACAAGAAAAAAAGGTGAAGTTTTATTTCTGTCTTAAACATCACAGATGTGTACACCAGCTTCAAGACAAATATTGACAAGCAGGAGAAAGGCTGTGAAACAAGTATGCCGCAGTTCAATAAGAAAAGGCACAATGTTTCACTCTTAAGCAGAAATAATCAAGGCATACCTTCAGTACAGCATGGCAGTTTAAAGAAGGCGTGCGAGTGGAACTGAAAGAAATGCAAATTTATATATAGCCACTGTCTTTTGAGAAGGTGTAAATAGAAAATGGCCATTTGTCATTGCTCTCCCTAAGCTAAAGGACTGTGTCCAGCTCTGGACGCAGAAAAATGGTGGCTGTGCTGAAATAATCCAGAAGAGACAAAACCGAGAAGAGATAAAATAATTACTTAGGAAAACCAGAATAGGTATCCTCTAATATAAAACATAATATTATTCTTCAAGCATGTTAGAGGTATAGAGAGAAACATCCATGTCCATTGACAGTAGACAAATAAAGGCATTCATAGCCAATGTCAGGAATAAGTTTTAAGCCAACAACATTGTCAGTGGTTCCTGAGGAAGTTATGGAAAGGTTTATATCACCACAGGTCTTTGAAGCATGATAGTCAAATATTTATTGAGGATATTTTAGGTGCAGTTACTGTCTCTTAGGGTAGGATTGATGTATAAAGTTACCACCAGGCTCCTTTCTCTACTTTGACAGAATTATCCAAACTTCAATTTATTTTTTTAAACAGCTCAAGCCATTTATGCTTTTAAATGATGCAGAAGTGCTTCAGTAGGCCCCAGATGCGTGTGAAGTAGGACCTCACAAAAGATTAAAAGAAACTCTGCCTTTTCCATCCCTTTTTTCTTCAAAAACTTAGAAGCTTGTCAAGGTTTGATCATTTGTCACCTGAAATGGCAACTAGCAACGGTGCACAAGGCTTCTACGTGTCTCCCCTGAGACCACCTAGGTGAAGTTAGTAAAATCCTCTGAACAGAATTAGGTCCCTTATGGAAGTGGAATGACTTCCAAAAGAGTTGAATTTCTTAATTTACAAAAAAAAAAAAAAAAAAAAAAACATAATTTTATTTTAAAAAAAAAAAAAAAAAAAAAAAAAAAAGATAAATAAAAAAATTTTTTATATATTTTTATTAAAAAAATAAAAAAAAAAAAAAAAAAAAAAAAGCCATCTCTTTACTTGTAACAGCAATAAGTTTCAAAGCAATCCTGTATTATCACAAGTCTTTTCACACTGGTGTGACAAATGAGGCAAGCGAAAAGAGACTGTAGATCTGTAAATGTGGATCGTATATGTAATTTCTCATTGAAAAATTTTCAGCACTTAAAAGGTTTAAAATGACTTTATGTTGTTGTAAACTCATTTTATTAAGTGGTTTCAGCTGTTTTATGAACTGATTCTTAACAGTAAATTATTTGTTTGTCCTTTGGGATTACAGGTCAAAGATATACTTTTTTTCCTGGTTAAATTCAATCACATGTTGACTGAAATGTAAAGAAAATTAAAGCAATTGTTACGTAAAATCTTACAGATGAATTTTTCATTGCTGAAGAATAAACCTTGAATAAAAAACTTTGTTTCACTTGGTGGATGTTTGACATTGTATTGCCCTCTCATTCCCATATGTGATCTACCACTTTGTACCAATAACTTCTTATGCTACAATACATTCAACCAAAGGATCCTTTCTGGGATCAGAAGCCAGACTGCTTGTATAGCAAGAAAAGAGGATCATCACTTAGCAGTCAAGAAGAGAACAGTTTTTAAACCCCTCTCTTCCAACCCAGCAATGACGGACAAACAGAACACAGACAGATCTTGCCCTCTTACCTGGGGAAACTCACTCCTGTGCCAAGTGATCTCTGTGCCACATGGAGTGGGTGGATGAGTCTCAAACATTTTGTAAGCTTTTCATTGATCTTGTTACCAGCTCTGTGTCACTTAGGAGTTATATTTATGCTGGGATGATCCTATCTAGAATGTTGATTGTGTTTTTAGTGTCCGAGTCTTCAAATGGTGCAGTAGAACATAATTTTGCACAGAAAAAATTGGGTATTTATTTAAAATCTGTACGTTAATTACCCAATATCTCTTCCTGTTTTTACAGAATATCAAGGTAGTCACAGGAAGACACACTTTACTTTCCACTGATTGGATGGGAGGAATATTTGACCTTGGAAAGTGGAGATGATGTTGCTATGGAAACTAATAAGTCTGCTGCCATTCATGAGCTGCAGCACAGGTAAAATGTTCTGCTATTAGTGTTTATGATTGATAAATCTATATCAGTATCATAATTCTTCCAGAAAGGAGAAGCAATTACCAAAACTAACAGTGCTTATTCACTTGAGCAAGTGACTAAGAAGTTTTTCATTCGGACATGCTTTAATTTTAAGCAACACAAGGTGCTGCCTTTGAACCAGGAAAACACATTTCAAGATCATAAGAAAGCTGTACTCCAGGTAATAGCCTTAAAAATATTCTAAACTGTAACATTGAGAAAACAGTACAATCGTTACTGGGCTAGCAACATGCACATGCAAGATGTTTCTTAACCACAGCACATCTAACTCCAAAGCCAGCAAACGGAGCCAGATTGGTAACCAGAACAGTTTAGTGAGGTGTCTGGGAAGCGTTGCATAGATGGTTTAGATTCCACATATACTATCATACCCTTCAAATGTCTCCATACTAGTAAAGGATCTTTGAATCACATTCAGCTTAAAGACAACTAAAAGTAGTTATTTGTGAAATCCAAAATAGGTAAGAATCATAAGAATTACCAAAATATAAATACCAAAAAGGAAAGAAAACCCTGCTTAATGTCCAAAGCAAATGCAAACGTTCCTTCTTTGCTTTCAGTTGGCATGATGCATGCAACCTTCATGCAACGCACCCCATCACTGAACTGAGTGCTAGGCATCCCGTGAGTCCTCAGGTTCTATTCAGAGGAGAAAGCTTGGTTGGAAGAATCAGGACTACCTTCCCTATTCTCCTTCTTGAATATCCTTTCTGCTTAATTGAAATATCAACAGGTTGCTAACATCTTTCAAGGTAAAATATTCTTTTCTGCCTGATTGGGCATTGTTTGTGGTGAAGGTTTGGTATTTTAATTCATTCCTTTTTTTGAACCTTTCTTCTAATTCAAAGCACATAATTTGACAATCCTGCTTCATAAAACCATAATGATGGGATTAATTCATGTGACTTATTAAAGGCTCATCTAAAACTAGACACAAAATGGTAACTGAACCTTTTGAGATTATAATGAATTTAGGGATGAACTGACCCTTCACATTTGTCTGTGATAAAATTCATGACAACTGACTTTTGCCTACAATTAATGTATTGAACTCTAAATAGCTGGGATGTTACTCAGGCACATACAGGGAAATTATATTAGCCAAACCTCAAATGATACTTAAATTAATCATGTAGTGCATGAGTCAGCAGCTGTTTGAAATGAAGAAATAGAATCAGAGTGCAGACTTCAGTAGTGTTTTAAAATATGGTTTAAATTAAAATAACTAATACTTTATCTAATAGATTCCAAGTAATGTAAATCTCAGGATCAGAGTATCTGTTAAATCAATACTAATTGCCTATTTCAGTAACAAACAGCCAACATGTTAAGCACTTCGTATTAAAATGTTGTAGAGATTTCAAGCAAGCAGTTATTTGTTTAGGCCCACATATGCTGAACTAAATACAATGACAACCTGTTAAGGACCCTAGTCTTGCCTTTCATTAACCACTACACTGCCACAGCATCTATCAACCCTCTTGGGTACTTCTCAGATCATTTCCTTCTCTACTAGTTTAAGTGAATGACTTCTACCAATTTTTAGAGTATAGTATTTTCCTATAATGTCTTGTTTGCTTCTAGGAGTTTTGAAATGGATGGTGATTCTGAACTATGAATCACTCAAGAAGCCATACAGCTTGATGATGGACAAGATATTTTTACAACCATGTTTTATATTTCCAAATATATGTAACCTTTTCCTTCACTTCATTATTCAAGCTTTCATTTCTCAAACTTTTTTGCCATCTTCATCTTTTTTTCCTAGAGGATCATCTTTTAATGAGACCAGTGTCCTGGGCTGACTGAGTTACAAGATACTAGGAGCTCACTTTTACATTATGATCAGGTTTTTGAAGACTTAAGAAAAGATAAAATTTTAAATGTTCCTTATTCCCAAGCACCAAGAGTAGATCGCAACGGCACCTTTGTCCTTGCCCTGCCATCAATTAAAGGAAAAACAAAAGTTCCCACTCACTTCACAGAGATAAGCTAATTTATACCTGGGTGTAAATTAACTTCATTCATTTCAGTGGAGCCGTGCTGATTTTCACTACATGGCATTCTTAAATATGCTTGACCGTAATAGTCAAACCTGAAGTTATGAGCAAAACTTCTTTGAATTATTATATGGATGGTTTGCAACAATTTAGCAGTAATAGAACTGAGTGGGAAAATTAGGAACTAGTCATGATGCTGAGCAGAGCAGTCTTGTAGGCTGGGACTTAAAAGGTAGTTCAGGTTCTTAAATGACACTGGTCTTTCTTCCTTATTTCTACCTCAGCTCTACAAGACATATAAAATGAAAATTATATTGACCTATACATGAATTTTAAATCTAAGGACTGAATGTGCTGTACAGCAGAACTAGATATTATTAGCCCCTCCTCCACTCTTCCCAAAATGGCAATTCAATTACTCAAAAATCAAACTACCCTCTATATTCTCTACATATAGAAAGATTGTGGAAAGACTAATATTCCCTCCAGCTCCTGTTTTCCAATAGTGCTTTTCTATGTATCTCAGAATGGTCTTTGGGGTTTTCTTGCAAGTGACTTGGGGGATAAAATAAAATAATGTATGCATGCTCAGTGACACAGTGAGAGAACAGATTAGGGGTTTTTTTTATAACCCATTGCTATTTAAATGAGATAATTTGATCTAAGCAGAGCACCAGAGGCAAGAAGGGTGATGAAGATAAACTCAGAGATCATTACATTAAATTCTGTGTACTTGTTATAAGGATGCATGACAACCATCTCCTAACGCTTTTGTTGAAATTTAAACATTGCTTGATATTAGTATGTCAGGAAAGAACACTCATTTCTGGATTAAAAATCTAGACAAAATTTTGAGCTCATCTGAAAACAGTGAAGAGTCCAAAGTACTCAAGAAAGAAATATTTATTTCTTCCCACTAAAACTGTCTCAAGTTTTCCTCCTATGGCTGCTCCCACCTCAAAGTCCTTCCTCTGGAGCTATAGTGTGAGACTGGTTGCCAAAATATTATACTGAGAGAAAGGAAGCCAGCTGGAACATCCATTAGATGCACTTTAGGCTGCTATCTGGAAGTGGGTGCTAGGTCTGCTTCTGCAGCAGGCTGCCCACGCAACAACAGGCTCCCCATCTATCTGTCTCTCTGGTCCCTCCATTCTCTCCACTGTCAATAAGGATTTGTTGATTCTGTCCAATGCTGTAATGAATAATTTGATCATAAATACGTTACAAAATCCATTCTCCCACTCTTTTCTATTAACTAGTTAAGGAATACAGGATGAATGCGTGTTGCAGATCGTAGACAAGAAGAGAAACGTGCAGCTTGACTTTTTCCCATGGTTGACCTAAATATATGGCACTGGGGGAACAAACAAGTCTGTTGGTAGTTCCCTACCCAGTAGTTTATAGACAGTCCCACTTTGTCACCAGTTTTGTTGCAAATATCTGAGCTTCTCTACTTCCTTCTTTAAGTTCTCCAAGGCTCTTTGCAGTTTGGGAAGAGAAGGAATTATTATTTCTGCATTTTCTGTCTTCCTCCTGGACAGCTTATCCAAATTTTTGGTGTCCCTCGCTTTCCTAATGTCTGTCATGACATCTCTCTTATCTGATCACCAGTGGCTTCTGACCTTCAAATAAATACATAAACTCTTCCACTAAAAGATACGTTTTGCAACTGTCTCATGTTCTGCTGATGTTTTTGACTCCACCAAGGAAGCAAATGGACTTTACAGAGTTAAAGATGTGGGTAGAGGAAAATATCAGTAAAAGATATCAGGCACTTAACATTAGCTATAGCCAACGTAAATATTAAAAGCCAAACCAGCAAGCCTGATCCTTCATTTCGGAAATGAGATGTAACTGTATTTGTACACAGACTTTTGCCTTATTGGCTTAAATTCAATTGAAGATGCAACTGCAACCTCCCGGGCTGTATCTTGGCCCATCATTTTGAAACTGCTAAATTAGAGAGAGAAATTTCATGATGTAAAGTGTCCTGATACTCCTTTGGGTCACAGCATGATGAATATTGAATACATCACATCCCACAATCTGCCTGCAGACTCTTGCAGATTTATTGTTAGCATAACAACACCTTTAGGAATGGAACAGCAGACCATATATTTTAAGACAAGTGACATCTTTGCTATTTCTAACAGCGAACTGTGGAGATTAACTAGTCCAGCCTGGAAATGTTAAGGCTTCTCTGAACAACCAGAGGCATTTGGAGACCAACAGATGAATCAGAGAACGATAATAATTAGGTCTCCCTTGGATGACATGAAAGTTTTCATGACTTTGGGAAAAAGTTACCCTGAAAGCTGTATTTCTGTAAATGACTTCCAAGCATCTGGCAGGAGAGGATGGCTGATAACAAAATGACCTTCTCAGGAGAGCGAAGAATGACATTTAAAGAAAAAACGTTTGTTTCTATCTTATGGAGTGCCATGCAGTTCAGCTCTTTTCCCAATAACAGTGAATTACAAACATACTCTGATATAACAAAGCCAGTTGAAGAGATTATTAGTTATCTAGTTAATTGGATTTGATGTTAACATGCTTTATTTGATTTCTGGTTTTAGAAGGTCCTCATAAAGATCTTACTAATTGCACCACAGCCTCACTCTCCATTGTAGCCAACAGAGGTGCTCTAGCAGATACGGCTTTGACTGTCTCTGATTCTGAAAGAAGACCTTGTCTGTGGGAGGTACTTTCCTAATGGTACAAGCTGTTTATCCAGCACCTAGAGGCCCTGGCGCAGGATAATGTGAGCAGTGAGAGGTGAGAGAGGTCTCTCAGGTGTGACCTTCACTCTCATGTTCCTCTTGTCACTTGTTTGCTTTTACTTTACATGCAATGGACCGATGGTCTAAGTCTGATATGGGCCAGAAACATCACAGCTAAAAGCTAGTACTCCAGAAGCTATTCCATATATGCTCAAAGACAAAACCAGGACCTAATACTTTCTGTATTAGCAGGAAAAATACTACTATCAAAAAAGGCATAAGAAATGTGCAAGATGTTGGGAAAAGACATCATGGACAGGAGGGGAAAATAATTTTTCTAATTCCATCATGTAATTTTGCAGATATCACATCTGGAAAACATTAACCCAAATATAGGGTGAGTCACAGAGAGTGAGCTGCTTGCCCTAGTTCTTTTCTGGAAGGGTTTACACAGCGCTCATCCCTCTATATTTAATTTTAAGAATGAGAATGAGCAATTTCACTACTTCTATTTCCCGTCTCTTATCAGAGCACAAACTGTTTCTAACTCAAGGGCAAAAAACAGATGAAATAAGCCCGTATGTGAAAATTATGAATGTCTGTCTACAGTGCAAGACAACATAAAGGACGAATCCTCTCGTGATGAAGAGGACTGGTGCTCATGAAGCCTGTGAGCAATTTCTGGCTGTACCACTTGCTGGCTGCTTGAACAGGATAATGTTACAAGGCACCACAGAGTTTAAGACAACTATTTCCGTTACTGCTCAATTCAAAGAGGGATATATTCACACCAGCGTGTGGCTTTTGCCAGTATAATGAAGCACATGTAGAAAGTAATAGCAATGCAGTAATGATAATAACTTCAATAAAGAACTGACAACCTACATTACTAGCAATTAGCTGATGTGATGGTAAGGACGCAGCATTGCAATATGAATCTCATCACTTGATTTGAAAAAGGAAGAATTAGGACAAGGTTTAGCATTTCTGAAACCCTCTCCTATTACATTTAGTGAACGTAAAGGATTTTGTAGCTTTTCACTAAACAGAAACGTACCTATTTCAAAGCAGTTATTATTCTGAGTGGGCAACGGAGTGTATCACTGTGGTGTTGCAGAACTATACCAAACCACATCAAACTGACCTGCTGGATACAGGAAGGGACAATCATTTAATTTTATATAATATGAGCTGGACTCATATTATAGAAGACTCTGACTTCTTGTACTTAATTTCCAAGAAAAATTTGAATTCTTTTTTGAATTCTCTTGGGTGCATACACATATGGCGAAAAAGGGGTTAGAGCTCAGATGCTTCTCTGAGGGTGCACTTTCAAATTTTNCTTTGTAAAATAAGATCCTGGTACTTCAGAAGTGATTTTTTTTTTCCCCCACATTTTGTTTGCAACAGCTTCAAAGAAAATTCAATTGCACCTTATTACCACTGCCAAGAAGCTGAAATCAGCAGGTGATTAAACACATAAAACATTTTGAGCATTTTCTATTGCCAGCAACGGAAAAGTTAAGTATAAAAAATTAAACTTGTATCACTGAAGTAGTTAACTGAAGTACACGGGTTTTAAGTAAAATGCAATTGACTATAGCTCTTCCATTTAATATAAATTTTGGGTGAAGACTCTGCTTCCAGTACTCCAGATCCGTTACTTATGGGCATTAAACAAGCTGAAACTGTACATCAGCTGTAGCCTCTCACATTCAGTGAGATGTTTCCCTGACTCTAGTGTCACTCATTGATTTCATTCACAGCTAGACACCTTCAGAAAGAAGCCCACAGCTTATGTTTGATCTCTCACTTCTGTAACAAGCTCACTTTTTTACTAACTTTTGAGCTGCGTTGTTTTGCAGAGGTCACTATTACAGCAGGGTACTTTGTTTATACTGGTCTGGATTTTGGAATCCCCCATTTCAGAGCTGATGCTGCTGCATCTTAGTCCAGAATTTTATCACAGCAATCAAATAGTTACCAACATGGATTCCATTTGAGTTTAAGAGCCCAATCCATTCTCTCTTTTTCCTCACAAGCAATGCCTTAATTAAAGCACTGGCATATGAAACTTTACATTTTATTTTGGTGAGAATGATGGACGCATCCTACATGACATGGAGAGAAACTCACGTGTAGTCTTAACTTTCCACTAAAAGAAAAATGATGTAAGTAGAGAGTAAATAATGAGGAGAACTGAATTTGTTTTCAGAAAACAGACTTTGAAATGCAAAAAACTGTTAAGTCTGCTTTACTTATAAATGGAAACCCAGAACAAATTTCCAGTCAGTTTAATATTCCCATCCAGCAGACCTCCACACATTGACGAGGATGAAGACCTTGCCCATTACCTTTTAAGACCTGAAACAATATCTGCTACTTCCACGTAATCACAGACTGATCATCCTTTCCATTGTTTGCAGAAGCTTGAAAACAAAATGTCTCTAGTTATCGATTTGCCACTTCTTTTTCATTTAGTGACTATTGATTGCTGTTTATGCATGTGTGTTTCTTGTTGAACAGAAATTAACATTGAAAACTTCTTGGAATTCACTGCATTCATATCTACTTGACATTCCTAGGAGAAGCTTGCTACTACAATCACTGTAACTGGGGTTTTCAAAAATCCGTTTTGTTTTCTTTTCTAATCTCTTAGCATCAAAATAAGATTTATATACAAAATCTTTTTATTATTATTATTATCATTGGCACTTACTCAGGACATAAAATGTCATTGTCACAAAGTCGAAGCTCACAGAGTCATTTCAAACCACACAGTATTATTTAGGATGTTGTTATTGTGCCTACATTATAAAAATAAACCTCTCAGGAATGTGAGGATTATTTTTTTGTGATTATCTTGAAGAGAGGCTCTTATGATTACCACTAAAATTGTTTGTTGGTGTGTGCATGGGAAGCCAGCTCTGAGACACATGCTGATCTGTAATTTGAGAAAAATATGGATGGATTACGCTAGTGGGGCCATGTGTAGGGGTTGGATGAACAAAAATATCTGAGATAAAGATGAACCATTGTTCAACTAAAGCTGTTACATCTGTACCATCTGTTAAATAGTCCTCTCATTGATCTCTCTAGTTTACCCAGTTTGGGTTTGTTAGCTCCAAATACAGTCAAAATCACAGGCCTAATTCACATTTTCCATGAGACTAAATTGTACTCCTGAATCATCAAATAATAACATAAATAGATTATTTTTATTAACCTTGTGGTTTTTTTTCATCCTCCAGAACTCCCCTTTTCTATATCCTTTCTCTAAACTTCAGGGTTAGACTCTAAAAAATAAATAAAAATAAAAAAGCAGTGTTTAATTCACATGGAATTACACAGTTCCAGGAATCACCTACCATTCCACACTTTATGATAGTAACTACTCAGGTTGATAGCACAGTTATTACAATTTGCATCTACACAGCGACAAGGCTCCCTGCAGCTTCTTCTGTAGGAGTTAAGAGGGGAGCAAGTAAGAGGACAAATTTTGCATGTGGAGGTGAGTTCAGACACACGAGATCCGCAACCCTCACTTCTCTGGGATCCTCTGATTCCCTCTTTCTGTGCAACATCCATCTGGATATGACAATCCTTGTCCTAGCAGAGACACTTAGGAAAGTTATCTAAAGTCCTACCAGCTTTGCAGCTAGAGGTACTCTTTAATCTTGACCTTTATGCCTTTACTTTAGTGTCTTTGATTTTTAGACCCTCTTAGAGCTTTGGCAAAAGGATTTTTTTTTCACTCCTGTATGCCATAGTACCATGGTATTTTATCCTTTGTTCAATATTAATATATGCTTTATTGTCCTATTCTAATTACAATCTCATTATTAAAAGGGCACTATGTTTTCCTCTGACAAATATTGCATCTAGTTTTTAGTGGATCTTGGTTATTCTGTGCTTATTGTTATTAATAATTTGTAGCAATTGAATTGGTATTAGAGTATTACTCTGCTAAATCACTTTTGCTGCTAATTAAGGCACTATCTGTGACATTGTTTAGCTTCAAACATCATGCTCCTGCTTTTCATTCTAGTATAATTACCTGTAAGTCATTCATTTCTACTTCTATAAGTCAGGTCTTTTAATCAAGACTCCTGTGAGCTTTGCCATGGTGTGAGCTGCTGTTTGTAAGAATTAAAAGTTCTCATGAACAAATACATTACTGTAACAACAAATGCACCTTTCATGGGAGCACTGGAAGCCCTTAGAAATAGAATAATTATATTTGATGGTTCCAAAATGGGGAAAAAATGAGGGGTTTGGGGAAAAAGTGAAAGATTACTGAAGTAATCCAACTATTTATTAGCAAGAAAAGTTACCATAGCTTTAAAATGTCTTCCTCACAAAATATTGTCTTTAGGATCAGGTCGTATTAGCTCTTGAGATAATATCTTCTCTGAGTAAGCAACATCACTTCATTATTTGCCTGGGAATGTTATTCATTTTGCTCCCAAAAAAACCAGAAGACAAAATGTTCATTCTTGACTCATTAGTTAAAATTCATGTTAATGGCTAGGGGGCTTATAGATCTGTATTTTGTATAGGTTCTGATTCTCTTTTAGTGATAGGATATCTGATGTATTTGGTATACTGTAAACATTTTACACAGATGCAGCAAAATCAGAAACTGTTTATTTCTGTGCGATTCATTCCACAGACATTTTACTGGATTGCAAAAAAAGTATTAAAAAGTAGTAGAAATTTGCACTGAAATTGTCATACTGGAGCTGTTCTGCACATGCACATACAGATAAATTACATGGGCACATCAGTCCCACAGTTACATAAAATTTTACATTAGTTCATTTGTAATTCTAATTTAAGCAGACAATACCAGGAAAACTGCAGTCACCAATGCTGTTACAAGCATACTTGAACTGCACTGAAGCCACATTTCACCTGCTGGAAATTTCACCCCACGTCCTTTGTTTTACTGTCAATATCTGCCCAACAAAGGGGTGCTCAGGGTAGGGTAGGAGCAGGAGAAGGAAAGGAGGGCTCAAAATCAAGGAGTGGTGCTCTTTGTTGGCATTTTCACCTTTCTCTTACTCAAATGATGTAGGAGATACTCCTGTCTCCTCCCAATTTTACCACCAATCTTATGGAGGAAGGCCACCTAGACAGACAGGGGCTCAGGCACTTCAGCATCAACTCAAAGCTTTGTTGCACCATGGATTATTTGTATGCCTCAATCTGGTTTATGCATGCATTGTTTACCACTGGACTTCCTTAAAAGCAGATGCAAAGCTCATTATCTTTTTGGGAGAATTATTTCAAGTACTAAAAGCATGTTGTAAAATC
Source organism: Piaya cayana (assembly GCA_013389865.1). Classification (NCBI taxonomy): domain Eukaryota; kingdom Metazoa; phylum Chordata; class Aves; order Cuculiformes; family Coccyzidae; genus Piaya; species Piaya cayana. The sequence continues at coordinate 8,130 of WAAB01020788.1, read as the reverse complement.
TCAGAACAAACATTGTCCTCCAGGACCTTCTTCCCCCTGAATTGCTGTGTGCTCTTGGACAGAATTTTGTTTATTTTGTTTCATTGGCCCGGTAGACACCTGAGCTGCCATTCCTCCCAAAGCACAGTATACTCTCCAGATCATAGACTGTTGTCCTGAATTCACCTTGGAAAATGGCTTTGTAATTCAGAGTAAAATCTATCCAAACTTTGACTCACGTGCTCAGATGGCCTTTCTGCTAATAGGAAAGTGATTCATGGAATGCAATTTCTTCATCCTCTAATATTGTCCCACTTCATACACTTATGCCAAATAGTTTTTTATGATTGATTACTTTTCCTACATATTATAAAAAAAATTATACCAGTACAGGCAATGTGAAAAAAACCTGCAGGGGATAACCTCTAGTAACATCCTGTAGAACATTAATCAGATACATATTTGAGTAATATTAATCTAAAGCTACTGAAATCACTGACAATATAAAACAATTTAAATCAGAATATAACATTATGCTTCCAACTACTATTTCTAATTAGATTTGTTTTGCTTTACATTGAATGTAGTAGAAGTAAAAGTTTTCTATGTGCCTTTCTTGTAAACATTTTTAGTTTGCAAAACAGAAATAGTCTTCTCTAGTCCAGAGAAAACTTAGTCATTTATGCAATAGATATTGAGTTCATATTTGTCTAACAAGTGACCTTATCAGCTATAAACTGTCATCTTCTAATTATTCTAATTTTTTTTTCCTTCACTAAATTAACCTCCAGCCTCTCCTGAAGATAGGTTGTTGATATACAAAATTATGTGCACATGTACTCCACAAATTTTCCTTAAAGGAATGTATATCTCCTTAATGTCATATCAATCCAATTACAAATTGAAGTAGATTTTACTCTCAGTGATGCCACTATCTTGCAAGGATTACTGACTGGTAACTATGTCTTCTCTTTAGAGAATCTAAGAAAAATCACATAACAATAAAAGCGCACAGTGAGATCTAGGGACCAGGAGTAACTCCATATTATTAAAACACATTTCAAAGTACAGAAAGCAAACAACAAACCCAGTTTTATTATTGTATTTGGAAGCTTCCTTTTATAACAAATCATAAATAAGCTACCCTTATAAAATCTGAGGCCGCTTGAAGTTTATCTGGATTCCAGGTTCATTTTTGTTTCCATATCTATTTTCAATACTTTCTATGATATAATGTTTAAATTGAGAATATCTGGAGATGTACAGAAGTACAAGTTTAGGAGGCTGGTAAGCTTTCATGTACATGACCTGTATGTCTACAATTTTTGTAACACCTCCAGGGGTTGATAGCTGCAGATCAAAAGCTCTGAGGATTTGGATTTAATTCCTTCACAAGTTAAGGGCTCAGGCACTTAAATTTTTAAAATGTTACTGTGCTTTACAATAACAGACTGACCTGAAAGGTAAGCAACTAATATTTGTATGGGCAGAGTCCCATTAATAGAATCCAGCCTGATTTGTATTTTATGCCTTAAAATAACTTGGTTACAGGTTTGGATAAAAATCCAAGCCATGTGATTTGAGAAATCAACTGAAATGCATATATACTTTAAGGAAATCTTATCTAATTCAAGATTTTATGTCACAACCTTATGCACTTAAAGTACTGCACGATGCATATACATAACTAATTTATGGGGAGAAGATGAGAAAAAAGCACTTCTGTCAGCCCAGACCTGGACATTTGCTATAAGTCAAAATAAAAAAAAAACCCACAGTATCTTATATAGCCCTGACACATTACTGAAACATCCACTTAGTTTTCAAAACGACAGAGACATAAAAATACTAGCATGCAGAAAATAAATGCTAAATAGAAATGTTAAAAGATGATGCATTGTGGATACAATTATTGAGGAGAGGAACATGTACTTTCCTTTAAAATTCTGCACTCTAAACCTACCCAAATTAGAGCAGCATCTATCATTGGTTATGTCATTCCACAGAAATAAGGTCTTCAGATGGTTTGTCATAACCCTACTGGTGATACTACCCAGCAGACACATTGAGTATCAGTCAAGATGATACCATTTTCCAACTACTACAAGTCGAGTAGATATTTTCTTTTCCTGCAGATGGATGATACAAGGCT
>WAAB01020786.1:14180-27774 GCA_013389865.1 Piaya cayana | reverse complement strand
CAAAAGCTGCAAAAGAGGTTTTTTAAAAATAGGTTATTTTTCTCATTATCTATTTCCCATCGCATCACAAAATAGAGGTTATGAAGTCTGCCTGCTGGCACGATATATTTCAAACTTTTTTATTTTGAGGAGATTTTCTCAAAGTAAACTTTGTATTTATCTCAAAATGGAGAGCTATAGTGTTAGCTGTACCATCAGTTGTACAGGTGTTGTATCCTTTTGCAAAGAGAGACTGGGGGTAGCAGAAGACGCTCAAGTTGTGAGGCTTGTTGAATTGTCTGTCTTTCCTATTTTGTCTGTCTTTTCTCAGAGATGAGGAGATTGTAAGAATTTATTTTTTCATGATATTAATATCTGAAATCCTAATAATCCCTCTCACACTGTGACCTGGCCTGCAAATTAGCTTTGGATTTGTTGCTTTATCCCATGTTTTTAATTAATTTTTTTGTCAACATTACTTTTTAACATTTTGTTCCCCTTTTGTTCACAGAAATGGAAGGAGATAGCTGACTTGTGAATTATGGGAGTGCTTAGCCCTGGTTTGTTTTGGTTTTGCACAAGTGTTAAGAAGCATTTATTATCAGGTGAAGAACTTCTATGTGCTCATACAAGGACTTCAAAAAATCTTTTACCTAAGGGGCTTTCACAGGTTTCTGAGTATGGACAAGTTACTGAGGCCACAGATGTTTTGTTAGGTATCTAGGTCAATATTTAAGAGAATTTTGTTGGAACATCCTGTTTCCTCTAAATTTCTTCTGCAGAGAGAGAGATAAGCTACTGCACTCCTTTATCCAAAGCATTTACCCCTGTCATCACCTACACCAATTTCATTCACTCTGTCAGATCATGGGGTGAGCAGAGCCACAACTTGAACTCCTTTTTCATACTTCCCACTGATGTTTTGAGATTTTGTTGGAGCAGTAGTTCTGGAAGTTACCCAAAGGATGTGGAGACAAGAGTGGGTGGACCTTATGGTACCTTACAGATACCCTGTATGATTTGGTCGTGGAGTTACCTGATCAAAACTGCCCATTTGTGAAATAGATACCCAGACCTGAGCAAATGACTTTGGTTTCCTTGGTAGTAAATGGAGAAAAACCAAACAGGGTCAGCAGAGACGATACGTAATTTACCTCCTGCAAAAGTGGAGAAAAATCAGATGTTTTCTTACAATGAATAGATAGAATTGAAAGGACCAATGCAGAACAGGGAAAGACCCAGTCACCTTTTTGTTTAGCACCACTGGAACTAAAAGGCACTCTGACATTTACTAGTACAAAATACAAAAATTGTTTTCTCCTTCTCCTCCTCTTCCTCCTCCTACTCCTCCTTCTTCTTTTTATTTCCTTTTATCATTGACTCCATTTTAGACTGGAGATTTTTCTTCAAAACTTCACTGTAATGAGCATCATACATTAGAGCACTCTCAATAAGTACTAGAGCATCATCTTTAGATGTATTGTGAAGTAGGCACTTGCCTCAGCCTCCACCGTATGCTGGTGGTTGAACACACAGCTAAAAGAGCTCAGTGCTCCAGACCCACACTTCATTCATGGGTCAGACTGTATCAAACCCAAGATAAGTGGCTCAAGACAGATCAAATTAATTCCCCCTCTTGAGTCTTCATTTCTTTTTAATGGCTCAAAAGGGTCTTTCACAGCTAGCTCAGATATAGGCATATCCCACCTGTCCCCTAGTCACTTGAACAGTATAAAGTTCATGGAAGTGTCAAGCTCTATCTGGAGATCCACCCACAAGTCATGAGACAGCGTGTCTCCAGAGCTGTGCACATATCCACTCTACAATATAACAGCTCAAAGAAAAACATCTAAATGAACTGTGGAATAATGATCTGGCTTGTGGATGGTGTCCTTCAGAGACTCTGCCACTGTGTGTTATAGGTTAAAACACCTCCAAAAGTAATTTTATTTTTAATTTTTTCATTCTTTGTGCCAGAAATAAAGGAACCCCTGGCACAAGATGTTGAACTAATAGGCTGAGCTGGTTGGTTTATAATTCCTGAGTATCTGAAACAGTAAATGACTAGCCTCATAACATATGAACTGCAAGTAAAATCATAGTATTAGTGGCATCAGTTCACTTTTCTTTTACTGTTTTATAAAAAAATAAAATTAAATCAAGAATAGAAATAAAACAGCCCAGAGTTCATGACCTGTTCAGGAATGCAATTAGCCCATAAAAATCATGACTGGGATTTGTTGCAAGGTAGAAACATGATCACTTAAAAAAAGTTGCTGCTTTGCAAAGTACCAAATGATGAGGAAGAACAAAATAAGGGAGAGATGAGCGGTTTTTATTTTAACCCCACTTCCCTCCCTCCTGAACCAGAAAGAGCTGTAAAAGAAAAGACCCATCACCTCCTGTAGTCAGGTTTCACAGCAAACAAGAAGTCCTGAGCAACTCTGTGATTACTTTTATCTCTGTAAGACTAATCCCATGATAAACCTCTTGTTTCCTATACTTGATGTACCTCTGTTTTACTAGTCCTGAATGCATCAGGCACATTGTGGATGGCTCACTACGAACAAACAGAACCTGACAGTTTCCTTCCTTAAAATAAACAGAAGTGGTACTTAGACACAGTTCAAAGAGTTTAGCACTCCCAGAATGGCTATTATTACCCTTTCGGTGGGCAAGTAGGCCTAGGTTTTCATTCTAGGAAAGGCATCTTTTTAATTTTTTTCTGCCTTCTCATTTTTCTACCGGCAGTAAAATCAGTATATAATTACCCTGCCTGCTTTTTTACAGTCCTCTGCTTCCACTTTCCATGTGAAGTGATCTATCTGTTTACACCATTGCTTGTTTACCTCCACCTCTGTTTCTGAGAAAAAGTCATTTGATTCAGGATTCTCAGAAAGTATTTTAGCAATGCTTCTCTCTCTCCTCAAAGCCACACCGTACTGGACTATTACCAATAGCAAGAGAGATCATATTTTAAGAATTACAGTGACTTTTATGAGGCCTTTGCTCCAAAGATTTCTGAGGCTTAACCATTATCAGTGATGTGGAGCAAACCTACCTACATATTCCCCTAGAAGCTTTTACTCATGAATGGTCACAAATTCTATGGTACCTATGACGGGAACAAGCTTTTTAAGAGACCTTCACTGCCCTTGTCTGCACAGAGTTTATAAAAGAAGTGCTTAGAGCGTAAATTAAGTGCAGTAGCTATTCTGAATGAAACTCTTATTTGGAAACTCATTCATCATTAAGGTCTGTGTGCATTCTGTATGAATGAAGGAACTGCCCAGTGTATTTAGGACTTATTCACCAAGAGGACAAGTGGAAGGGAATTTATAACCTTTAACACTAAATATCATTTATTTGATTGACCTACTGGAATAACCCCAGTAGAGGATCACCAAGATAGCTGGAGATGGGGGCACATAGCATAATAAGAGAGGCTGAGGGTTCAGAGTTGGCTCAGTTTCAAGAAAAGAAGACTTAAGATCACTTTTCTTATGACAGTAGGTACTGCCGCTGCCTTATGGGGGTGTGTAAAGAAGACTGAACTGGACTTTTCTCAGAGCTGCACAGCAACAAGACTAAGGTAACAGAAAGGAAAATTCTAGTATATTAGGCACATCTTTTTTTCACCTTGAGAGTGGTCAAAAATTGAAGAGGGGCTCATCCATCATTGGATATATCCAAAACTCAGTCACGTGAGGTTCTGAACAATTTAATCTAAGTTCAAGGATAGGTCTACTTTGAGCGAGAGGTTGGACAATGTGATCTCTAGAATTTTTTAAAGAAACACATAATGTTTCTATGTTTTATTACAACTGAAGCTAGCTGTCTTAGCTCTCTCCATAAAGTGCATCCCATCGTCTTATTAAAGCTACTTAAGATGGCTGTGCTCAATGCTGCTGACATGTCTTTGTCTTTCTCTCCAGTGACTACATGGGGACTCTAGAATATTCCTTGGCCTATTAGGTCTATAAAGTTAACCGAGACAAAATATATCTCTAGACACCCAGGGCACACTCTGTAATTAACAGAAGTGAGAAAAAGAAATGCACACTCCTAACAGCTTGAGTAAATCCAGGGCTCATCAGTTTCATTCATATATGCATATTCTTCTTGAGACATCTTTGTTATGTGAGCCATACCCAGAGACCTGCAGACATTACAAGGCATTTGAGGCAACGCTTTGCACCCAGATGTCAGCCCATGCTATTAGGTGGGTTAAATACAGGTTCAAGTGTCTTCCCAGTAAGCATGTAAAGAAAAAGTAGCTTTTTCCAGTGGATATTTGGAACTTTGCCTTGGGCAGTGAAGACCCTAAACACCTGAATAAAGACATACACTAATATACTATTATATACACTATTTCTTAATAGTGCCCTGCAGCTCCCATTTTGATGCATTTGACTGAAATTTCCCAGGAAGTGGGTTGCCTTGTCTTTTGTGGAAAATGTGTTACAGGTGTCAAAACAAAAAAGGGAAAAAAGAATAAAACCAGAAAGTTTTGGGTTCTAGATGGAAAGCTTTCAGTGTTTGTTGGGGAAATGTGAAGGTTTTCATGTTCTTGACAAAATTCTCCTGTTTTCCACAGAAGGTGCTTGCCTCTTCTCATATAATTTATGCAAGTTCACAATTGTCACTTTAGAATCATACAATCATAAAATCATGTAGGTTGGAAAACACTCTCAAGATCGTCAGATCTAACCATTAATCTAAAACTGCCAAGTGTACCACTAAACCATGTTTCTAAGCACCACATCCACATGTCTTCTAATTGCCTCCATGGATGGTGACTCAGTCACTTCCCTAGGCAGCCTGTAGTGATAACAGAGAAATATTTTGGCCGGACCTTAAGAACACGCAAAAGAAAAAACATCTGTAAAGAAGCCTATTATTTTTGAGCCTATAAGTTCCAAATGAATCCTTTATGGAAATGCTCCAGAAGGGTCAAAGGTTCAGAGAGGTGTAAATAGGTAAGTTTTCGGGCAATGATTCAAAATATGCTTGAAGGATAAACTGAGTGTTTGCTGATGCTGTTGGGTTTGTCACAGGAAGGAATACTCTGAAGGGTGACTGTTCTAGCCCTGCTGGCAAAGAAACTGGTGCAAATACTATGCTTAGTTTATATTTCCAATAAATGTTGCTAGTTTAGCTTTCTTGGCTAGAAGATGTGAGCAAACCCAATGCAAACAAAAACCCCAAGTCAAACCACCAGAGATGTGCCATAGATGGTCTCCCCTTTTCTGCCATTTCAAGGATGTATTCATCTGTGTATATTGCTCTTACCACGGTATGATGGGGTCTTCAGTGTGTGAAGTGACATTGTGTCAGATTTAGTGACACAGGGCATAAAACCAGGGAAGAGCTTTACTGGGAAGCTGCCACTGTGAACACATCTCCCAGCCAGCCTCTTCTGCATTGAGGTGCCGCTGGCAGCAGACCTATGGGAAGTTCTCCTGTGACCTTTCTCTGGAGCTGAAACTCGCTGGCTTAATTAATTTTGGCAGTCTGGCTCACAGGCAGAGACGATATCACTGTGTGTAATATATATCTTCTACTGCATGGCAAAAAAAAATTATGACAGTTATGAATGTTATAAACCTTATGTTCAAAATATGATACCTGACAGGACTCTCTGTGACAGTTTGCTAGTGCCAGCAAAGATTCGACTGTATAAATCAGCTTTGATATTTCCCAGGTTGCCACACTGGAATAACCTGTAACACTGATTAGGTTGCGGGTGCTTTGGAGCCCTCCAAATGTATACAGGGAGGGGTAATCATCCCCTTTTATAGCTGGGTAAACCAAGGCACAGGGAGGAGATGCTAACCAAGAGCCTTAGTGCCACAGACTGCGAGTGAAGCCGTTTCTCCTGACTCCCCAGCACTTGCCTTTTAACCACTAGACCATGAATCCTGTTTGCTTTGTTTTCTTGGGTTTTGCATATGTTTGTTTTGCCCTTTCATGTACCTAATGATGCTGGTCCATAGCAGGCAGCGGACAGCTGACTGATCACATGGAGCACCTGGCTGAAATAGAAGGCAGGACGCTTCACCAACTCCAGTGCTATTTAACTTTTCTCATATGGTGTAGGCCTGGGTCCCTCCCACTTGTGCTCATAATAACATCCTTAGGGCAAGGACAACAATTGCCTAAATGGAAAAAGGAAACATTTCCTGTCTCTTCAACTTCTCTTAGTACAGTTTTGCACCTTCAAAGAAAGTAGTGTTTTTAGCTAACTGTCAGCCAGCACTCAGTAGATCATCAGAAACCTGGGATTTCAGTGAACAAATCTATGTGAAACTGCACTGAAGGAGCATAACTCAGCACTACAAGAGTGCTAGGAAATACCTGTTGGCCTTTCTGCTACCCATAAGCCCAAACTGCATAGGAAAGTGGTTTTAAAGACCACTCCACTCAGATTTGTTTTCACTCTTGCTTCACATAAATTTAATTGAGACTCATCCAGCATTCTTCATGACAATCTTTGCACACAGGTACTGATGGATCTTCTTCACTTCCATACTTCTCTGTCCTTCCACAAACGCTCCAGTTAACATAACAGAGAAAAGGAGAGACACAGAGAGATGAGGCCAAGAGTGTGAATGCTTTAGGAGCTATTTGCTCTTTACCTCACAGCGTCTGCTAAACTCTTAAACCCCAGTACTGCCTAGTTTACTGGCAGGGAGGACCAGCCTGAGCCAGTGAAGCAAAGCTCATTTTTGCAACTCTTTAATATGTATGTGTAGACACTGGGTTCTTTTATTTGTTTGTTTGAGTTTTGTTGCTGTTTTTATAATTTTTTTCCCCCAGTTTTCTGGCTGGATACCTAGATCCTTTTTTCTAGTGTTATGTAAGAAAAGAAAGTTGTAGTAATCATAGAATCACAGAACTGTAGAATCATAGAATGGTTTGTGTTAGAGGGGACCTTAAACTTCATCTATCATATTCCACCATCCCTACCATGGGCAGGGACACAGTCCACTGGGTCATGTTGCTCAAAACCTCATCCAGCTTGGCCTTAAACAATCCCAGGGTTGGGGCATCGATATCTTCTCTGGGCAACCCTTGCCGTTGCCTCACCACCCTCACAGAAAATTATTTCTTTCTAATATCTAATCTAAATTTACCCTCCTTCAGTATAAAACTGTTGCCTCTCCTCCTATCACTGCACTCCCTGATGAAAAGCCCCTCCCCAGCTTTTCTGTAGACCTCCTTTAAGTACTGGAATTGTGTGTGCATAGGAAAATGGCTCTGTTAATAATGATAGATGCTTTAAAACTTCATATGAACTTTTTTCAGCTTTGATATCTCATGGCAGTTGCATATCTACAATTAGGCTCTGTGCACATTTGATTTTCACCAGTAACACATTCCATGGCAAGGTAGACTTCCGGATGCCTTTCAGTTCAAAAGGCTGAAATGCCACAAAAATAGTACTTCCATACATCAGCCCCAAGAAGAAATGTCGATATATTTTAAATATCGCAGTAGTTCTTTTGGGGCAGCAGAGTATAACTTGTTATTACTGGTAATTTCAATGTTTCCTTTGGTCCAAATTGGTGGCCAAATCTCCACTGTACTCATTGTTGAAAACCAGCACAAAGGTAGGTCCCACTCCAAAAAGCTGAAAAACGAAGTGAGTTTGTGTCCAGGCTGTTGAAGAGTGTGGTCTTTCTTTGAAGAACAGGACAACTTGCCATGCAGCACTGACCCCAAAGCTGGGCATGTGGGCTCCCTGCCAAGCTTGCAGATATAAAAGCTCCTTCAGAGCTTTCTTCACAGACTCATCCATTAACTTCCTTATATGTAGGCAGTGAGATACATACCTGTGACCCTCTTCAGACGAATAAACCTCGCTTGTCATACTTATGAGGATATCATCCATTAGTTTTAAAGACCTGTAGCAGATACTGTAGGACAAAAAATAATAATAAATGGATACACACTGAGAAACATCTGCAATGTCATTATTAAGTCTGAATGCCAGAAGCAAAGCACTTATTGCGATTATTCTCATGTTATTTTGCCATTAGGGATTCTAATTAAAATGCAAGACCTACCTGAGCTGGACAATGTTAATATACAGTCCCTGATGAAGAAGAGCTAGGATTTTAGGTTCTGCTGTATGAAGAAGGTTGTGCTGCATTTTAGTAAGCCTTATTAAAGTTGGAAGGATGAAAAAAGGGAGAAAACCATCTTATGAGTGCTGGAACATCTCGTTCGCCTACTGTACATCCCCCAAATAAAGTGAGATGCTGTACAAAATGTTTTGTTTCCTCTTCTCTTTCTTGGGAAAGGGTGAGAATCAATTAACTGTCAGTGGCAGGAGATTTCATTGTCCTGCAAAAGCAGAGGTCTTTTGCTGGCTCTGGGAATGATGTATCCCAGTGTGAAGCGTGTGAATTGGGCCACATGGTAAATATCACAGGAACTGCAGGTCTGCTCCGCAGTGGGTGTGAAAGAGTAAAAGTGAGGACAGTCATGCTGAAAGGAGAACCTGTGAATGAGGTGTGACTGAAGCCTCATGGCAGCCTCCTGCTATTTGACAGGAGACCAGTGGCATGCACGTGGCTTTTAGCGGCATCACAGGCATTCACAAGCTCAAGAGGGGATGAGAAAGCTCTGCTTTATTTTGCTCAATGAATTTTGGTGGCAAGCACTTTTTTTCAGTTGTTTGGTCCAAGTGCTGGTTTTGCTGACCTCATTTTGCTCTGCTGGCCAGCTTATGGGTCTGCTGGCAATTAAAAAGTTGGAATTTTCATCAATCAACTAAGCTTATTTGAAGATGTTCTTGGTGCAAATCCCACTACATTTCAAATCTTTTTGTTTTCCCCATTGTTATCAGTGGAAATGAAATTTTTAAAAGAACTCTAGCTTTTGCTTAGATAGTGTACTTGTGGTATGATGGTAAGAGTCCTCGGTCACTAAAGGAAAGTTTCTTCAAACACAACCTGTCCCGTGTCCTCTCAGGACTGCCTGATGTCAAAAGACCCATTGCCAGCATCCTCCTACCTATTTACTTGTGTTGTGTCTTCTCTGGGAGAACTTGATACACCACTGTGGCAGTTTCAACTCTGAATTTGAGTAAGAGTCAGTATGAAATTCTGACTTGAAGTTTCTTTGGAAAACAGTTATTCATTCAAACAGATGGGTTTTTTTGAGAAAAAAGAAGCAACAATGAAAAAAACCCACAAACACCCAAAATACAACAAAAACAGACAATCAAAATGCTTTGGTTGTATTTCCTATTTAAAAGTTTAAAAGGCAAGCTTTCAAGAGAAATAATTTTGATCTTTCTTTTTCAAGAGACACCTTAAAATGAAAATACTTTTTGCTTGAGTTTTTTAATCCCAGCAGTTCCTATATACATAAACAATTTCTGAAAATATATCCAAATCCTTGAAAGGACCCAAGTACTTCTCTGCTTTTTATGAGGAGACAGATACATCAGCTTCTGCCTACAAGGGTTTCTGGGATGTCTGCCTATGGCAGGAGCACATATAAGTCATGGATTGAACATGGGTTTGAGATCAAGTTTCCCATATCCCAGAATAATGCCCTAATCACCAATCCACACTTGCTTGCTGACCCTCAGGGGAGCACTGTGCCTGTGATGGAGATGTCTGTGGGTGGTGGATGTACCTCTTCTTGGGTCTCTGCTGTATGAGGAGGTTTCCAATAAAGGCTGAAGCCTCTGCTCTGCTCCAGAGCCCCCTACACAAGACGGGACTGGTTGTGCCATTGGGTTGTGTTGGATAGAATCTGGTCCAAGGTCAGAAAACATGCCAGGATGACAGCAAATGAGATATCTGTCATCCAGTGGGGAAGAGGGATCAGGGAGCAAAGAAATAAGCTCATGTGTGGTGTTTGAGGCTTGTCAGGATCCATTGTGTTTAAGAACATCCCAAAGCTCTGTCTTCCAGAGCCAGGAATCCCACCCTTCTTTCTGGTGAGCAACCCTTGACTGAGCTGCAAACTAGTCCTATTCTAGTCTCCTATGACATGGGCACATGTCTGAAGGTTCTATTTGCGATCATTGTTTCCTTTTGGTGTCAGATTTAAGAAATGCAAGAACAAAAGCAAAACCTCTCCAATAAATATTTAATCTACCTTAAGAAACCCCAAGCCACTGACAACACCAAAACATTAAGTCAGAGTTATAGGAATAAATAAAGCAGCTCTACAGACACAACTGAGAAAGGGTCAGGCTGCAGTCAGCTACAGAAAACACTGGTGATGGGAGAGTCTGACAAGGTGAAGTCCGGGGGTGGAAGCTGTGGTAGAAAAGAAGGTCATTTTGTTAAGGCAGGGGAGTTATGACTATTTACACCAGATGAGAATCTCATTACAAACAGACATGATGGCAATGCTAAAGGTCATAGAGGACATTCATGAAGCCCGCTGGATGGAAACACTTTACTTTCCACTACTCACTGAAGTAGATATTGAAAAAGAGAAACTCAGTCTATTTTCTCTTGATTCCATAGGTATGCTGCACACTCCATCTTCCTCAGGCCGTGTGCCTTGACAATTCCCTTGTGTGCTGTGATCTCTTTTTTTTGTCTTACTAAACATCTGAAGAGTGTGCCATGAGCAGCAGTTTGAAATGGATACTGAGAGGCACTGCAGACGACGACTTAGCTCTCAGGTGGATGATGTAACATTTGGAAAGTGGAGGTTGAGCTAGAGCTGAGAGAAGCCTGCCTTCTCCTTTGCAGCTCTGAGCTCGTGCTGAGTGATGGGAAGGAAATATCCTAGCTGTGAGGTTATTAGCTCACATTTAAGTGCCTTAATGCCAAGCGACTTTCACCTGCATGAGGTTGATTTCATCTGCACATTCCCAAATATGCCATTTAGGTGAACTCTTTCAATCATATAAGAGAAAGGTTCCAGCCAAAACCTTGGCTGTGAGCACAGACAGGATGCACAGGTGTGGTTTACAAGGAGAGAGGAAAGAAGGAACCTTTAGGTCCTCATTAGTCTCCATCTCCTTTCCTTTATAGACAAAATTCTTGTGCTCCCAGCCTAGCTGTGTGGCTTTTCACCTCAGCAGTACTGTAGGAGAAAGAGATGGTGAGCAGATTGAGCACAGGGACAAGCCCAAATCTTGATGTGATGATGTCAGGAAGAGAAGGGCTCAGCCCTCTCCGCAGACACCGGGGCTCCTTCTTTCCCTGTATATTAAAAACACCAAGACCTGACATTTCCCTACCCTGCAAACCAGCACTTTCCTTGGGTCCTGCCTAGGAAATTGGCTTGTTTTTCTGTAGCATCCCAAGCAGTCTGTCTCCCTGACAGCTGGAGGTACTACTGCTGTCATGTTCCTATCTCTAGACTTGAACTTCTCTCTTGGTTCAACATCTCTGTTGCCAGAAACAGCCAACCCTATACTAGCAATATATAAGATCCAGCATTAAAGAGAAACTATTAGCAGACCTGTTTTTCTCTACCCTTTCTTAACTGCTGAGAGTGACATCCCTTCCTCTCTTGTCATCTCCCAGAATGCATGAGCTATGTAAGTCAAAATCTAAATCTTCTTGCAAGTTTCTCAAAATATTTAGCTAAGTCTTCCTTCAAAATATTTAGTTATCTAAAGTCTTCCTTCAATGCTCTTTGTCCTGACTGAGTTACTCTCTGCTCTGTATCAGAGCACTGCTCTGCATTGCAGTTGTGCCAATTATAAGTGGTGCTTATTATGTCTGAGAATACGTCTGTTTGAATTTATTTTATTGTGATACCTTAGAAAGATGCATTTTTACATCTGAACTTAATGTGGAGGCAGGATGAAGACTGGACCTCTCCCCCCTACTAAAGAAAACAGGCTGTGGGCAACGCCTGCTAACTGAACAAGCAGCTAGTACTTTCCTGCCCTGCCTCTTACACAGCTGTTCCCAGAAGTATTTTGTGTAGACATCTTGCTGGCATGGGAGAAAGGAGCCAGGACCACAGGAGCTACAGGCCAAACCCCTGTCACTGTTCAGTGTACTGAATAACGTACTGAATATTCCTGGTGAGATCTTTCAGGCTGATCTCAGTGTACCTGACCACCGCAGGTGACTCAAAGCACAATGCAGAGGGGAGCTGGTCAAGGCTTGTGTTGGCTTTCCTCCTCCTTATTCGTTCACATGAGGAACACTTGGAGAGAGGCTAATTTGAGCCCTGTTCATCTCTATGCTTTGCCAGAGCAGCAGCAAAAGGAAATTTCCTTTATTCTTCTGTTGAATTCTCTTGCATTTTGTTTCACACCAAAAAATGCCCATGCCTTGTCTCCTGTGTGCACAGGATGTTTTGGCCTGTTACTTATAAGTATAGGGGAGGAAAAAAAGCTATAAAATGTACTTAGTTTCTTTGGCTTACTTTGTCAGTAAAAAAAGTGCCTTTTTTCCTTCTTTTTCAGGTTACAGAGTGATTTCTTTGTTATGACAGAGGCAATTCACTGTACTAAGCTGGAGAGTTGTGGTTAATTAGTAGCCAGTTTAGGAAATTATGTTATCTCTACCTCATTTTTCTTAGCTTAGCAGCTTTCCTCCTCTTCTACCCCTTTCCCTCCCCCACCGCCTCCAAACTTCCCTGCCCAAGGATATTATTTTTGTTAATGACATTTAAGTCACACAAACTCAATCTCCTAAACACACCTCAGCATCTCAAGTCTCTTGTAGTTTGAAAACCTGCATGAATTAACTTTTTTGGCACAGACACTGCTCAAAGAAAACCAAACTCAAAAAAGATGTTGTTGTTCTCTTTCCCCTCACCATCCTGATTTTGCACTGACTCTTGCCCCTACAGCTCTGCACCAGGCACAGAGTGTGATGTTGGTTTGACCTCCACCTGCCCCATGTTTGTTGATAATGAGCATGTTCACTTCCACCCTCTGTCATCCTCCCCCATGCAGAAAACAAAGGGGAAAACAAACAGCAGAAAGGAGCAAATAACAAGGTCCCCTCAACGAGTGGTGGCAACGTGCAAAATCAGAAAGAAAAAAACATGGAGTGGGAGATAAAAAACCACAACTCAAACCAGGATTTTTTAGTGTTATACTTTGAAACCAGGCACTTGTTATTAATGGTTGATGAGGGAGGGGAGTGGGAGTTCAGTGATGGAGGCCTGGGTTTACTGATCTTCTGTTCAACTCTGCCTTATCTGGAGTTACAGACTGTCTCAGGATGCAAACCAGGGCTAGATACATGGGAGGAGCACTTATCTACCAAGTTTTGGCCCAGAATAATTTTTAATTGGTCTTCTGTTACTTTTCTTACAGCTGTTTATAAGGTCATTTTAGTTTTCCCTCCTTACTGTGTTCAAGGTCACAGTTGGCATGTATAGTGAGACCCAGACACCTTGGGAAAGAGTGGTTGATATAGAAACTTGTGGAGCACCGAGCTCTCAGGCTTGAGCTGAAGCTTTCAATCACCCTGTCGATGTGGTCACATGCACAAAAAAGCATTTGTGTCACCCACGTGTTGCCAAGTTGCTCTTGGTGTACAAACTATAAACATTTCACCAAGCATTGTTTTCATTCTCCTTTTGGTTGCATTATTTTTTTTTTTTTTCAATTCCCTTTGTCCTGGTTTTTCACATTTCATTACAACCTTTCTTTGGGATTTTA
>WAAB01020786.1:0-12827 GCA_013389865.1 Piaya cayana | reverse complement strand
TTTCTTAGCTTAGCAGCTTTCCTCCTCTTCTACCCCTTTCCCTCCCCCACCGCCTCCAAACTTCCCTGCCCAAGGATATTATTTTTGTTAATGACATTTAAGTCACACAAACTCAATCTCCTAAACACACCTCAGCATCTCAAGTCTCTTGTAGTTTGAAAACCTGCATGAATTAACTTTTTTGGCACAGACACTGCTCAAAGAAAACCAAACTCAAAAAAGATGTTGTTGTTCTCTTTCCCCTCACCATCCTGATTTTGCACTGACTCTTGCCCCTACAGCTCTGCACCAGGCACAGAGTGTGATGTTGGTTTGACCTCCACCTGCCCCATGTTTGTTGATAATGAGCATGTTCACTTCCACCCTCTGTCATCCTCCCCCATGCAGAAAACAAAGGGGAAAACAAACAGCAGAAAGGAGCAAATAACAAGGTCCCCTCAACGAGTGGTGGCAACGTGCAAAATCAGAAAGAAAAAAACATGGAGTGGGAGATAAAAAACCACAACTCAAACCAGGATTTTCTAGTGTTATACTTTGAAACCAGACACTTGTTATTAATGGTTGATGAGGGAGGGGAGTGGGAGTTCAGTGATGGAGGCCTGGGTTTACTGATCTTCTGTTCAACTCTGCCTTATCTGGAGTTACAGACTGTCTCAGGATGCAAACCAGGGCTAGATACATGGGAGGAGCACTTATCTACCAAGTTTTGGCCCAGAATAATTTTTAATTGGTCTTCTGTTACTTTTCTTACAGCTGTTTATAAGGTCATTTTAGTTTTCCCTCCTTACTGTGTTGAAGTTCACAGTTGGCATGTATGGTGAGACCCAGACACCTTGGGAAAGAGTGGTTGATATAGAAACTTGTGGAGCACCAAGCTCTCAGGCTTGAGCTGAAGCTTTCAATCACCCTGTCGATGTGGTCACATGCACGAAAAAACATTTGTGTCACCCACGTGTTGCCAAGTTGCTCTTGGTGTACAAACTATAAACATTTCACCAAGCATTGTTTTCATTCTCCTTTTTGTTGCATTTTTTTTTTCCAATTCCCTCTGTCCTGGTCTCTCACATTACATAACAACCGTACTCGGGGAGATTACCTACACTGCCCCCTCTGAGAGACAACTAGTCAGGATTGAGACCCTCAAGACAGCACCTCACACAATGTCTCTACTGATTTCTTCTCCTACCCTATGCCAGTTCCCCCTTCTCTGCAGTGTTCACAGCTCTCAGACATTCACAGACTGGGTGGGGCTGGCTCAGAAGTTAGTTATTTTTTCACTGAGCTGCTCATGGTTTTTGCTGCTTTTGCCAGTCCTAAAAATTCATGCCGCTCTTCTCTGCACCTCTTCTACTTGCCATGGATGTGAGGGGCCTGGGAATGCATGTGATAATCCCTGCAGTGTCCCTGAAGCTTGCAAGAGAAGGAGTTTTACTCCCCAGTGGTGATCAAAATATTGGGACAGGCCAAAATCACCCAGGCTTTTGCCATATCACATTTCAAGGCAGAACTATCTGTTGCCTCTCAGGCAGTATTTAGGCTAGGGAAATAGGTTGTGTCTGAAAATAAATGCATAACTGAATTTTAAACAGGACTTTGCACTGAGGATAAATCAAGCTTCAAATCATCTGAGCTGGCTGTAGCCAGCACCAACAGTGGGGTGTGTAGGGAAGGCTAATATGTGATTTTTTTCCCTTACACTTGGTGCTAACACCCATTGAAAATTGCATGAGTTGAAACATGTGAAATTTTTTCTGGAAGTGTTATGAGTCTGGTTGAACATCTTCTCTCCCCAGTATTGTCCTTTCTGAACAGTGTATTTCAAAGGTTTTTATCAGTCATTGTGCTTGTTTATGTTTTCCCAGGAAGAATCTCCTTTCCACCTCTGCTGTCCAAATGGTGCATCTCTCAGGGCAGCTTTCTGCTGTAGCTGTCCACTCTCATGGGTCTGAGTTGTAAGGGCCCAGCAATGAGGATCTGTGTGATACTATGGGGGGAAGTAGGAAGGACAAACATTTCCAGGAGTTTCACAGTGTTCTGCTTGTCTAGAACAAGGCATTGGAAACATCCATCCAGCTCCTACGTTCATCTCATTCATCCTTCTATGGATGTCAGGTTTCTGGGGTCCCTTGCAGCGTGAAGAGACCTTCATGCTTCAGGGGCTTCATCCTGGTGGGTCTTACAGTGGTTTTTAGCATTTCTCAGGGATCAGGGTGGGATGGTGAGAGCCAGAGGTAGCACTTAAACTCTGCAGAGTAAGTGACCTTAACCAAGTAGAGGAGTCACTCATTTCCCTGTTTGCTGGGAGGCAAGAAAGCACAAGAATTTTGGTCAGTTCAGAGGCACAGCAAGCTGCCTGATGGGACCCAGGCCAGGAGCCAGCTCCAAAGTATAGCTGGAGCTCGAAGCAGCATGCAGACATGTGGGCATCTCTTCTGCTAACACACCCAGCTCTGCCATGTCCAACGTGCCTCGGGGACATGGCTGAAATCCATCATGAATCCCTGGTGTAGGCGCTCTGCAACTAGTCTAAGGTTAATTTTAAAGGGCTTAATTTAGTGGGGTAAGTTATCCAATGAAATTCAGAAGATGTTTACTCCTGTCTTGATCTGCCTATAAGAAAAAAAGATTTTTACTGGCCGTTCAGTGAAGTTCAGTGAAGTTCAACAGGTTCAGCTTTCCCACTGCAGGCAAACCTCTGCCCTTGTGTTTGTCTACATTCCCTCTCCTACCTCTTGCAGCAGCGGGGAAATCTTCAAATGCTTCAGATTCTGGCATCCTGATGCAAAGCAGAGCAATTTAATTTTTATCACTATTAAATACAGCAATCTCTTCTGGGGGTGGCTATCTTTTAAGACTTAGATTCAAGGGATGCTGCATTGTGGTCTCAGCTTATTTCTCATGCAGCTGGATGCATTTCAGAGGTGGTGTGCCTCAGTGCTTTGAACAACATTTGACTCCTCAGATAGCCACACTGAAGTCAGAGGGCATCTTTTCTGAGTGAGGTGTTATTTCCAGGGGGACAGACACAACTACACCCTGGCTCAGCCTATTTTGCTTTGAATTCCTTATAAATACTCAGATGCTGAAATGAGGTTATCATGTGGAATCTCCTTTTTTTTTTTTTTCCCCTCTTCGGTGTAAGTTGTTTTTAATCTTTGTGGCTGTGTGGAAACTGGAAAAAAAATAACCCTAGGTGCAGAAGATGAACTGAAAGATCTTTGGATTTTATTTTTTGCCTTAGGAATTCTAGGTAGGCTTGCAGTTTTTAACACCTGACAGCTACATTTTGCAGACAAACAGCCTAAAGCACTGACGCCCAGTACCCTGAGTGTCTCTAAGGCCCAGGGTTTGCAATGTACAGCTCTTTTCTGCCCATGTTCTGAGGGCTGATTTTAAATGAGCTTAGTTAAACCAGAGAAAAGTCTCCCCTGCTGGAGACATTATTAATATGAAGTAAGTGTGTGGACTGACCATGTCTCATTCATTTAATAGAACCTTTTGATAAGATGCCTGACTCAGGCTGATGTGGCGAAAAAACATCCCCTGGGTTGCTTCTCACTGTTTTTCTGATGTCACCGTTGGTCAGTTATAAATGTGACATAATTTGTTTTCCCTTATCACCTAATATTACTGCAAGAGTGTTTAAAATAAAAAAGAAAAAGGATGAAGGTGACATTAAACCAGCTAAAAAAGTCTCAAGAGATCTGTCAATCAAGAAAGATATTTACTGAAGCTTCTATTGACCCATATATGCTCTTATCTAGAAACCTTTATCTTCTAAGACAATGTTGACTAACAGCTTTTCCTTTACTCTTGTTTCTATCTTAAAAGAATAACAAATAAGCTTAATTCTTCACAAAATCTTTAGCAAATGCCTTTTAAGCCTAACACAATGGTAGCTATTTTAAGAAGGACGGCTAAGCACTGCAACACTTTTCTATTTTTCTGTCTTCGTTTTTCATATTGGAGCACTTAATCACAGTTAATCTTTGCACACAAGGAAGGCACATTAACTTTGTTTGCACAGGACTGATATAAAAGCTTTCAACTCCTCTGTTCCTGTATTCATCTCCCTGGTAAGCCTTATAAAGGAAATGCTGAAGATTCAATGATAGAGTCTATCCTTGCTCAAGTAACTGCAGGGACTCAACTCAGCAAGCAAACTTACAGCCTAACAGAGGAGCCAGCCGGGGCTGAGCACCCGCAGATTCCACTGGAAGTTTGCGTCAAAGAGAAGAGCATAGTTTATAAGTGTGCATCAAGAGCAGCAACCTGAGAGGATGCCAGTGCTTAGGATGATCAGAAAGGACACCACCTCCCTGTACAACCAGGGATATTCATTTGTCTCTGCTCTCCACGGACACAAGCAAGCTTCATTGCCAGTATTGCAGCCATCTCCTGACACTTACCTGAGTGTCCCCTTTCAGCGTTTTGCTTCAAAGGCTACACGAATGGCTTGTTAGAGTCTTATTTTGATAGGGTTATATTCTCCAAGGCTGTGAAATTGAGAGCTAAATCTCAGCTCCAGTGAAGTCAATGACTCTGAAACGAACAGAATTCCTTTTGGACTGACTCTGAATTTCACTGTTGAGGGTAATGGTAATTTAAATGCCTTTTTGGCTTCTTTGCAATGTCAGAGCAGTAAAAAGGGGCTTGGCGTTTGTTTATAACCCAAAAGGTGCCCTGCTTAATTATCTTGGAATAGTTAAAATAATAAAACCCATTCCCTGCTCCCTGCCTCCCTAACAACAACTGGAGTAGATCTGCAGGTGTAAATGTACCAATGTGAGACATGAAGGGAATAAGACTGCAGTGGTTTGGGGGTGTTGACTGGAAGGAGCCAGCTGTATGTTAATTCATTAAGTGAGATCTTTTCCCTAATTTCTTTTTTCTTCTGTCTGGATGTATAGATATGCACTTAACCTTCTGAACTGGGGAGAAATTCTGGGATCTTGGGGATGGATGCATACCGTGGCCACCTTATGATCTCAGAACCTGGGGAGATTCAGATGTACATGGAAAACTCCGTGTATTCATTCACATAGGAAAGAAGCCTGGACATATGGACTAGAGGGACTCAGTCTCTGATGTTGGTATCTGGGAATCAGTGCTCTGGGTTACAACACAGTGCACATCCTTGACTTGATCTAGGAAAATCAGCAGGTAAAAAGAAACAGAAGCTGAAGAGAAGAAATTCCATGCCAGCTTTGGTAGATGTTAAAGCACCCTGTCTTTTGCTGACTCTTCCAGTTCTGCGCCCTGTTTTGTGTTTGCTAAGTTCCAGTAAACTTTCCAGGCTCCAAACTTTCTCTGTCTCCGTCCAGGCATTTCTGGGAGCTATTCACAGAGACCAAACTGGGAAGCATTGAGCATAATTTGGCCAGGAACCATTTTAGTTTGCTCTGAAGTGTTGTAGTATAAATAAATATATACGTGCAAACAATGTATAAAGAATATTTGTTTGGTGGTCAGAAGAAGCAAAGCTGTCCTTACCCTTTCATCCCAAGATGAGAGGACATTAGATCAGACTGAGAAGCATATAGGCTGCTGGATGGGTATTTTTCAGTTTAGGTTTTTATTTCTTCTTTTCATTCTGTTATTTTTTTTGTTGTATTATTTTATCTTAACAATAATTAGGTACAAGAAGGCTATGTAAACAACATATTAACTAGTCATCCGGTAGACTCAGAGGCCTGAGAGTCCAAAGGTGACACTCAAAGGACATGTCTATGACAATAAGTAGACCATGACCCTGATGGTGTATGGCACAAAATGACAGCCATAGAGTCCACTACTGGCAAACAGTTTTGTCTCCTTTGCACTGCTCACTTTCCATACAAATGTGCTGAGTGTCCTTTGAGGTACTTAAGGGCATGTTGTCTTGACTCCCAGTGCTGCTTAGAAGACCATACGTCTTCCATACATTTTGAATCACATCTGAAAAAGTGATGCAAATGTTAGAGGTTCTCTAGGGTTTCATTCCAGGTATCAGCTATGTGGCCAGCTTGACGAAGCTCCTAGTAAGTGTGGTCATTACCACCAAGAAAGCTTATTAGTGGACCAAATAAAAGTTTCTGCTTTAAGATCAGCTGAGAAAACTTTTAGAGGCCACGGACAACATTAATAGACCCCCACCAACTGCAGTGCATCTGCACAAAACAATGCATGAACACGTAAACTTGGATTCCTTAATCTGTGAACAAAATCTCATTCCAAATTCCTACTTGAATATCTAATTCCACTTGAAATGCTCATTCATGGATCTGACCCTCGGTATCTAAGGCGCTGTATCTTACCCACTTTGTAACAGTGCAAGAGTAAATAGAAAAAAATCCTTAGAAATAGGCTTCTGAAACTTCTTCATGTGCAGTATGGGTAAGACAGAGGAACCCCTTTTAGCTATATCCTTCTTTACAGAAATGCCCTATTCTGCTGCTCTAGGGCATGCAACTTCCTTTCCTGAGGAAGTGGTAGATGTAATGAGATTTTTATTGCAGATAGATATGCTCATTTCTATCTCCCTGTCCTGGTGATGGCAGTGTATGTGTCAATCGGTTCTCATTGGCTTTGTTAAAAACAACAGGTTCCTTGGGTTTCTTCAAGATTCCCAAAGAAAGTTTTAGTTCATTGGCTCTGGGTATCATCCTACAGTGCCTAAATACTGGTGCTACTGGTTAGGTCTTGGAAGGGATTCAAAGGCAGCACTGTACAAGAAAACTTCACAGGTCTTGGCATGTTAGATAGTGGTGGGTAGTGGGGTTGCTTAATAAAGCAGTTCAGTTCAAAGGGAAGGTAGAGGGAGTGTAGGCTCATACATCATAGCACACATGCTAGCCCAGAAATGCCAGGGTATTTCATTTGTCATTAAAACATGCAGGTACATGAATTATTGGTAGAGCTAACTATCCTGTGATGCCTGAGCATGGAGCCAATAGAGTCAAAACACTTCCAATTTTTAGCAAGTTTGAATGCTTTGGCAAATTGTTTAACTTGGAAGTTACTGAAAGTCATATTCTTTTAATTAGCCTTCCAGTGTACTGGCAACAAGTCTATGAGTTTATCTGTTCTCAGACCCCCTCCACGATAGGTGTTTTTCAAGACCTGCACATTGAATTTTGGAAGCAACTTCAGGAATTCTGAACACGAGGGGTGGATGGTACTTGTTTAAGTCAGACAAGATGTGGGTAAGCTCTTTCTCAGCTACCTTGCCCAGTTAATTCTTGCTAGTACCCCCCACATCTCACCTGCCAGTCCAGGGCTGGGTTTTCAATAGGGAGTGATAAGGTTCTTGACATAAAATCTCTGTGTCTCAGATTCAGAATATCACAAAAATTGTCTCAGTTTTTAGGGGATGAGTTGTTCAGCAAAGTACAGACGGAGACTCCAGGTGCCAAATTTGGACCACCTCCTGTATATGTCTATATACCTCAGGACAAGAAACCAGTGATTGATTTGCATTACCCTGATCTCCACACCCTGAACCACTAGTACTGTGAAGTGTGAAGTGCCTACAGTACCCAAATTAGGCATCCCAGTAAAAAGTTTAGAGGTTATTAGGACTATATTCAAGTCACGCAACATTTGAAAATGAGAAGCATAATTAAAAGAACCAATTTGTTTTTCATAGGGAAGCAGTGAGGACTTGACCTTTCCTCTGACTTTATAATCTCCTTTCTTTACCTTGGGATGTTCATGAGATATAAAACCTTTCTATTTTTTTTTGTATATGGTAAGAAACTCCCTCCAATGAAAGATAATTAATCTTTCATCATAGCTCATTTGCATCTATTTCACTACCAGCCCAGGAATGCTGGTCTAAACAGAGACAATCTCAAAAAAACAGACAGGTAGACAGGGGGAGTAACAATGTGGACTTCATTTTAGACATCAAAGCAGCTGTTAACTGAGCAGTTCTATTTATAATGTTGGTATATTTTCAATGCACTTTCACAGAATGAGATAGACAATTAAAGAGTGGAGGTTTTATGTCGATGAGTAAGTAAGCGTTTTATTTCTAAAATGATTTGTCTTAAATGAGTTGCTGGAGGTTCTGTTTATAGTCTTGGAGTGCTGGAGTACTGACACACCTTGCTTGGTAACATCTGTCCTAAGGGACTTGAGGGAATAGCATCTGGCCATGTGTCTTTTTCTTCAATAACTTGCTCGTATCCTTTGCTTCTGAAAGCAGTGCAGTGTTTTTGTCCAAGGTCTATGTTATAGAAGGCAATTTCAACCCCCACACCTTTAGGACCTCTTGGCTACAGGACACATTCCATATCCAAAAGACTTTTTCTTCACTCAACATTAAGGCCTGGGTTTGTGGAGTAACTCGAGGCTATGAAAATAAGGAGAAAGGGCCTTCACAGTCCAGGTATTACGAAAGCAGGAAGATGAAGGAGGCACAATATGATGGGGAGAGAGAGGTATTGTTCATGGTAATGCAGCTGAGTGCAGTTCTGGAGAGCAAGGTTTTGCCACAAAGTTTCCTATGTGGCACCTTTGGCACCTGGGGGAACGTAACTGGCCCCACCTGGGACTTATTAGTCACCTGGTGAAAGAAACTAGGAACTATAAACTGATTTAAAAGTTCTGCCCTCTCTTGCTATAACATTCATCTAGTGATGATTTCAGACTCACTGTAGGGAAAAGGGAGAACTGCTTGCAAGAAACACTTCTGCCTTTGTTTATCCTTAGCAACCTCAAGGATTGGTTCAGACCAGCTTGGGGCAGCATCCATGCTGCCCTTTTCCTCCTTGATGCTGCTTTCTACCAATACAGGTATTCTGCACCTCTCATGCCACTCAGTCCTTTGAAAGTCATATGATACATTCCCAGAGCACCAACTTCTACAATTCCTGATGAAATGCTACATTATTTTTAAAGCAGCTCTTTCCATCTCTCAAAATGTTGAGGATGACTTCAATGACATGTCTTGCTAAATGCTCTGTATCAGAAAGCAAATAAAAGATAAAACAAAATTTCTCCTTGGTAAAATCTCATGTTTTTCCTCAAGGCAATTTCAGGGTCTGTGGAGATTCCCTCTTTATGAGTGTTTGACATCACTGCTATCATCTCCAAGCCTTTCTGTCTGAAATTGTAACACAGCATTAAACTGTACATTGGTCATTTTTAAGGGCAGAAAGGAACTCAGGTCAGATGTATAGAGCCTTGTATGTTAAACATGAGACTTGCAATATGTGACTCTTCCTTCAGCTGAGAAGAAGGAGAAGAGCAGCATGCTATGGCTAACAGTGGCAAACAATAGATACCTTGGAAAAAAAGCTGACAATAATCATGTAACGATACTTCCTCAAACACCCTCACAGGTCCAGTAGCCTCTGGGGTTTTTTCCTTCTATGAATTTCTCATTGGACTCAGATAAGCTATCGGCAAAGGTCTGTCACTCTCACCTCTGGAGACCAACATTGCGGCTTCAATCCTGTATTTTCACCTGCCAGGTGCTGCTGGTTGAACTGGTCTGGTGTGCATGAAACAGTAGTCTTGGATGTGAGGAATCACAGCAGTGGGAGAGTCTGCAGGTCTTTATTGCAGATGGGGCGTATCACCTGGCAGCGCCTTACCCTCAAAAGAGATCTTGAAGGTACATTCCCAAGGACACCTTGGATATGGAAAGACTAGCCTGGGAGATGTCTCTCTGGTGACCAGAAGCACAGCACCATTTACTGAGTTTCACATGGATTTTATTTACCAGTCCTGATTAGGTGGACAATATGATATTAGACAGCAGCATGATACTTTACTTGAGTGATATCTCTGCTATGGGAGACAGTGGTCTCTTGTCCTCTTTTTTTTTCCCCCCTCCTACTGCTAACCCCAGCTGTATCAATAGAGCTTTCAGGGCTAGTGTAGTGTGAACAAGATAGGATATGGAACTCTTCTTAAAAAAACCCAAACAGTCTGTCCCACGCTTCTTCTCCTTCCAAAAGCAGCACCAAAGCAGGAATGGGGTGTGAGGGACCTGGATGCAGATAAGGGTGGGTGCTACCCCTAAGGAAAAGTGTGTGGAATCACAAACTTGTTTACTGAATGTCTTTATGAATTTGGAAGACACTCCCAAGACACTCCCTACACGCACTCCTGTACCTCCCTCACCTCCCCATCTTCACACATGCCTAATGGGAGGTTGGCGTGGGCCCCAGTGATGCTCAGACCTACGTAGGGTGATAATACCAAAGAAACATTTTCACCTCTGAGGCCTTTCTAATACCTACACCTCCCCTCACTTTAGCCAAGGCAGCTGAGAAACTCAGCTGAGGCATGAAACTCAGTTCTGACTGAAACTCAGTTCTTGAGGCATTCCCACTCCCTCTCCCACCTACCCATCACCTTGTGTACCCCCCGTGCCCTGACTGGCCAAGTGCCTTGCTTAGAAAGGTGGGGGAGCAAGCTGAGGTGCCACCAGGAAGGTTCTGTACACTTTTTCAAACCTAAATGAAAGACAAGGTTGCTTCCTAAAACAGCCTATGAGAAGAATGGGTTAACCCAAGAGGCTGTGAAAGCCACATGAGAACTACACAGGTGCAGCAACAGTTTTTATTTGGTAAATATCAGCTCCACAGCCCAAGAGGAGGCTCATGAAAGAAGATGCACCTTCTGCACCTAGGAAGAGTGTGGTTAGGAGCACTTGCTGAGCTAATAAAGGCTGTTGAAGCTTCAGCTTCCGTTGGTGGTTAACCCCGTGACATTGCTCTGCTCCTCTGAAAACAGCACCTGAGCGATACACAGCTTAATTATGTGTGATATAAACACATTTTTATCACATTAGCTTGCCGCTGAGCGTGCAACTGAAATGCACTGCTTAATCAAGTAGGGGGTAATTTGTACCTAACAAGATGGGGTTGTGCACTGCTGCAGAGGGTAGCGCTTGGGTTGGCAAGTCTGCTCTTACCCGATGAGAAACAGCTGGAGCGGGTGCAGGGCAGAGAGCTGTGATGTGATAGAAAAATGATCACCCTTGTGGTTAAAAACCAAAGATTGTCGACCTACTTCCCAGCAAAAAAAATGCTCAGTTACTGCTTTGTGCTTTTCTCTGTCTATCAGGAGGGGTCCTTGGATATAATGACCAAGATGTGCAGCCGTTGGTCTGTCAGAGATGAAGGCTGAACCTTGGCTTTGTGGCAGATCCCCGCTGATCTGCAACACTCATGTTTTCTACAGGCTAAGGCTCTACATGGATATATGAGCTACAGAGCAGGAAGGATGCCTGAGCACCAAGCTGATTTCTGCATTAGGAGGGTTTTTTTTTACATCACTATCCCAGAGCCCTTTTGCAACCTTTGAGCAGCCAGAAATACACTAGCAAAAAGCTGCCCACACCTCATGGCTCTGCTATAAAGCTGCTTCACAAGTCCAAGGGCTAGTTTTTTTTCTACTTTCCTCCAGAAGTAAATAATCTCAAAATTGGAGGAGGATGTTGCTTGGACCTGGGCTCACCCTACTGGATGGTTACATCCAAACCATTACATCCTCTCCTGAACTGGGAATGGTTGTTCTCTCTTAACCAAATAGCTATGTATTTGCTAAGATCACTGTCCATAAATATATCTCTATTTTTCTCCATCCCAAAGCACTGTTAGACTGTCTTTCAAGTACTGATGAAGATGAGGGAAAAGAGTTTGTGATGATAGTCAAGTTAACACATAAAGTCTGTATTCCAGGAGCATTTCCCTCTGCAAATGCAGGCCTCTGCAAAGGTATTTAGGGTAAAATACGTATGTTTTTTCCTTCAGAATTTTATTTCTCTGCAAAGCATCACACACACCCTCATGGTCTATAGGAGAAGTCTGATTTTAATATTGCTTTGGTTCATGTTTCACTCACTCCTTATCAGCAAAGCGGTGTGTACAGAGTTGCAGCCCACTTCCACTCTGGTAAACAGCTCCCTAGAGGTCCTCCTTCATTTGGGCCAGCTCTGCTCTGCAGTGGTCCAACACAAAATAATGGAGTTTAAGACTGCCCCTGTGGGAACTCAGCAGAAATTTTCTCCTTACTTCCCTCAGATGGGATTGAGACAAGGCCGTCATATGCTGCAGCGGATCAAGGTTGATCCTACTTGACTTTCATTCCTCAGACCTTAGCCACAGAGACTCCATCCATTGGCTGTGACAAACATTTTTTCCCCACCTCCTTTTCCTCTCTCCCCTGTCCTACTCTCCCAGCCAACCTCCTTCGCACAGCTGGGCTCCTCACAATGTTGATTTCTGCAGGCATTAATTTATGAATGGTACAGGCAGCACTTTGGAAATTTACCCCTTCGTGCCAACTTCCTGCTATGTGGAACACCTGCATTTTTAACAGCAGAGAAAGAAAACAACCACTGCAGTAACCCTTGGTAAAACTGGTTTCAATTAGGAGCCTTAATTGCAATGAAACTGAAAGGAAACAAAATGGGATCTTTGCTTATATGAACACCCCTCCTTCTCTCTTCCCACCACCTTTTTCATTCCCTCTAGCCTGAGTGAAGCATCAGACCTCTTCCATTCCCATCCAGACATTCAGCAACCCTACAAATAGGCCTAGTATACAAATCTGTGTTATCTTTCTCATTTATCCTCTTCACAGCATGAGGCATGATTTCAACCACAGATTCTTACAGCTGCAATGGACCTTTAGACCATTTTTGACAACCTCTACATCCCAGGCTGGTGCCTCTCAGCCAGTTACCCTCACACGAAGTCCAGTAAGTAGTTTTTAACTAAATGAGAGATCCAGAGACCTCAACTTTTCTTCTTGATTCCCTTCACCAGTACTCCCCTGGGTTTAGGATGTCAGCTGTCATGTAGCAAATGTACCTGACTTTCTGACTG
>WAAB01020784.1:0-35106 GCA_013389865.1 Piaya cayana | reverse complement strand
GGAGTTGTTCTGTTTGCACCCAATAGGGACTCAATACTCTCTCTGGCCCTCCTTTTACAGTTAATGTAGTTAGAGAAAGATTTTTTTAATTATCTTTCACCAACTTGGCCAATCTGAGCTCTAGTTGGGCTTTAGCCCTCTTCATATTTCCTCTGCATGATCTTATTTCTTTCCTGTAGTCCACTCAAGACACCTGTCACTTCTTTTGAAATTCATAGACATTCCTCTTCTTTCTGAGGTCCACCCATATCTCCCTGTTCAACCAAGCTGTTTTTTTCCCCCACCAGCTCGTTTTCCAAAACATGGGGGCAGTTTGCTCCTGAGTTGCCAGGTTTTCCTTCTTGAAGTGTACCCAGCCCTCGTGGGCTTCCTTGCCCTTAAGGACTGTCTCCCATGAGACTTTGCCAACCAGCCTTCTGAACAGTCCAAAGTCTGCCCTCTGAAAGCTTAATGTGGTTGTTCTGCTAACCACCAGCCCCCGTCACTTCATCTAGAAAGAAGAATTCTACCATCTCATGATCGTTTTGCCCCAGGCATTCTCCAGCCATCACATTCCCCACAAGGCCTTCTCTGCTCACAAGCAGCAGGGCCAGGGAGTGCACCTTCCGTTGTCAGCTCTTTCACCAGATGTGTGAGGAAGTTGTCTTCCACACACTCTAGGAACCTCCTAAACTCCTTCCTCTCCACTGTGTTGTACTTCCAGCACATATCCAGAAGATTGAAGTCTCCCACAAGGACAAGAACTAGCGATCTTCAGACTTGTCCCAGTTGTTTATAGAGGAGCTCATCAGATTCTTCTTCTTGGCTATGTGGTCTATAACAGACTCCTATCACAATATCTGCCTTCTTGTGGACTACACTGATTTTTACCCACAAGCACTCAATCCTGTCATCACCATAATCAAGCCTGAGGGTATCAAGGCGCTCTCTAACTTAGAGGGCTATGCCACCACCTCTTCTGCCTTTCCTGTCCCACCCGAAGAGTTTATACCCACCATAGTTACACTCCAGTTATACGAGTCATCCCACCATATTTTTGTGATGGCAACTACGTCATACTCTTCCCAGAAGGAAAAGGCAAATTCCAGAGAGATTAAAATGGCAGGATTTGTCTTGAGTGAAGACATGTGTAAAAACTGAATGGGTTACAATTTTCAGACTGGTCCTCGGGCAGGTTTTCGGTGAGGATGGAAGTAAGTTTATCTGAAGATCATCTCTGAGACCTTTATGTTGATCAAGATCTTCTGGATGGAGACATTACCTCTTTGAAAATCCGATGGGATATCCTTTTAAGGGCTAATGTCCGCTGCTGACACAAAGCTCAGAAGGTAGCTTACTGTTCTACAGGTCAGTCCACAACTAGGGAAAGATGGTCTGTCAGAGATGCCAGCAAGGATTGGAGAGCCAGAGAACCTGGCAGTGGGGACAGCCAGAACTTCAACAAATCCAGTATCTCTGGTGCTTGCTTAGCAGAATGCCACACAGTAACCCAAGCAAGATCATGAGGGTCTTTTTCTGGAACCCAGACTATGAAGTGCAGTGACAATTCAACCTGAGGTGAGAGATCACCTCCTTCCTTGTCTAGGATCTGTTGCTCCTTATCTTATTGTTCCTTAGCCACACAAATCATAGTTTCTTATATGTGGTGATACAGCAGAAGTGATATTAGTCCTCTGGGGTTGTGCGGGACTCTTGGGAGGACAAAGAGGAAGAACTTCCAGGGCTACTGAAGGATTTCTTCTGTGTTTGCACCCTAGCATGACTGCAGACCTGACCTGTGACCATCATTGCTGTTGACAGATAGAGTCAAATAGTCACCTGATTATAACATCTGATTTCACGGATGAAAGACAAGTTAGACATCTCACTCCTGCAAGCTATTGTATTCGTGTATCAGCCACTGATCTAAAACTAATAGAAAATTCTTCAAAGCCACAGTACATCTGTTCATTTCTTTGACTAACCTCCCCAAGACACGTAGAAGGCTGAGATGCAAGACTGAGTCAGATGTATGCCAGCATTTTCTAAAAGGTTCCTTCATCACCCCTGAAACTTC
Organism: Piaya cayana; assembly: GCA_013389865.1. Lineage (NCBI taxonomy): Eukaryota > Metazoa > Chordata > Aves > Cuculiformes > Coccyzidae > Piaya > Piaya cayana. Next base: position 33,050 of record WAAB01020784.1, on the reverse strand, counting down.
ACTCTTTATATTCACCTCTGAATTGTGATGAACCCCTTGAGTTCAAGCCTCACAAATTGAGAGTGGGAGATGAATTTCCAGACTGCATTTGACAGTTTCTTCGCATAAGAAAAGAGATTTCCAACATTCTTAAGGAATGCCATTGTTAGTGCAGAGCGCACTAGGTTTCAAAGGAAACACAGAAATACTGTCCCTCTACTAATTTGTCACAAAGCAACTACTATTTCATGCAAATTACTATGCAATTACAATGGCAAAATAGTTGCTTCACACAAATATTTGAATGATTTCCAGGGATAAGGTATACCTTATGAAGAAGATGAAAGAGTAGGGAGGTATAAACAAATTAGCTTTAGAGAGAGTAAAGGGGATTTTTAAAGCATGAAATCAGAAGTCAGAAAAGCAACCCTAGGAGTCCATAGAATGGCTCAGTGCCAGTGCATGAAGAGGTGACACTGATTATGACAGAAAGACATCTGCCATCTCATTATGCACAAACTTCTCTGACTACTTGTGCTTCAGAACGAGGTACAATAACAGACTAACTTAGACTAACCTGAAGTCCAGTGGAGCTTACTCCTAGTCCCCCACTCAATTAGTGAATGATTCTTGCTCTAGAGTTTCAGGGTTTATAAACAAGTTTGTTTTCCTTGCCTAATAACTATAATTGTAATTATCCCTGTGCTGTCTGGTGCATTAACAGAGTTTGTTATGGTCTTCATCTTGGACCTAAACCATCTAGCGTTCTGTGTAAGGTTGAATGCTCTTGTGTTTTATGAAGCAGAAAGAATAATTCTATTTCCCTGCACCTACCCAAAAATTCTCTAGCAAGGGAACAAAGCCTGCAACAGGCCATTTTTTTCAGCTGCATGCACAGACCTGAAACCTCTGCTAAACCCCACCCATCCCCTAGCTACTTCCCAGATGCTCCCTACAGCCTGGGGCAGACCCAGAGATCTCTGATACTTCCTATGAGACACCAAGGTGGGTCACAGCCCTGCCATGCACCGCGGTGTCCTCAGCCAGATCCAGGGTTGTGGATGGCTGCAGCAACACCAACTAGATCCTGGGACTCCTAGGACCACAGCATGGCCAGTCAATATGAGGAGCATTTTGTCAAGTCTTCATATCTGGAGATAAAGAAACAAAACCAAATGTAATCATTAAAAAGTAAGTTACCAGTACACTGCTGCCACCAGAACATCCACTAAATAACAAGTTTATTTCATCACTATCTTGTTTTCTCATGTTTTTCAGCTTCATTAAAAAATNTTTTTTTTTTTGAGGAAAAGTGTAAGTAGAAACTGACAGGTCTTTTTCTCCATTGCTTAGTTTAAAGATTTCATTCATGTTCTTGTGGGCTAGTATTGTGGGCTACTTTCTAGCCACCACAATCGCCTTCTGCTGCTCTTCACAACACAATTACTTTTTTGTGCAAGATAGCAGGTGCTATCCACACAGTTTGCACATAATGCACTGATCACACAGAGCTGCTTTAGTTCATTTCTTCCAGCCACTCAGTCATGTTAAACTGCAAAAGGTTAATTTCCAAATACTCATTGCCCATATAAGCTAGTGCTGTTGCTGTGGCAAGGGTCCTGTCAGCTCAAGAATGAAAAAGAAACTATTCTACAAAATACACTATTTAAACTGTGATCTGCCACAACTTTTTTAAAGAAAAATCATTCAACCTATTATGTGAAATACAAATGCAAGTAAAAAAAGAAACCTACAAGAATGTTCTATATTGCTTTTATTAAACATTTACTAATCTGGGGAGGGATTTTAAAGAGTTTTCAGCATTTATATGCCAGGAAGTTTTTTGGAACAATTTTTAAATGTATTTTAGAGCAATAATATCTACTTAGGAAGACTTAGGAAGTATTTTGAGATCATGTATCCCTTGATTGCTGACTAAATGAATCTTAAGCCTATCAAATACATGACAGTGATCATATATGTTGCTGAGTGGGTACAACCTCCTGTTGAAACTTAGGTTGCAGGATGAGGACCTTAATGTGATATGGAGGATGGGAAGACATGAGAGCTGATTTTTTTAGTCAGACAGATGTTATTGATCTTTTGGGGGAAAAGTCTATTTCTATGGTTTTGGCAGGATCTCAAAGAGTTACGTAGCATTTCCAAAACAATGCAATCAGCATAGAAGCAATGATTTTTCTTTGGAGATGGCACTCATTACACTTTGTAGGTACATAATCTCAGTGATTCTTTTTCTCAACAAGTCATGAAAACCTTAGAAATATCTCACAAGCTACCTATGTTCTCTTACCTTACCAAGAACAAGAACAACCTCATAAAAGCCATTTGTAGCTCCAGTTCTGAATCCAGCCAAGCTATCATTAGTTAAGAGGGCACCATTTTTGCTCCTTTTTCTATTCACAGATTTATTGTTCACTTTAGCACTTTTTTTTTGTTTTGCATTATTCCACACTAAGCTGCTCTAAAACTAGTTTTAATTTTAGCACATACTATATATTTTGCTGCCATATCCTGAGAACAATCGATGACCTTTCTTAATAATGTATCACTTTGCTGAATATTACACATAATTAAAAAAAATGAACAGAACACATGCTGTATTTCTATTTGGTAGTAAAAATACCCTCTTAAGTAATATTGCTATCAATGCAATCATACAGACAGCCATTACTATTAATGGTAAAACATGAACAAACCCACAAATGTCACTGACCTGTTCATATTGCAATCATAACAACAAAGGCTTTCTTTTTTAGTTGATAGATTCCTGCTTGAAATATTATCCGCTGCTGTTTTCCCAAGTGACAGGGGACAGGACAAGAGGGAACGGCCTCAAGCTCGACCAGGGGAAACTTAGGCTAGACACTAAGGAAAAGTTTTTCACAGAGAGGGTCACTGGGCATTGGAACAGGTTACCCAGGGAGGTGGTTGTTTCACCTTCCCTGGAGGTGTTTAAGGCATGGGTGGATGAGGTGCTGAGGGGCATGGTTTAGTGTTTGATAGCAATGGTTGGACTCGATGATCTGGTGGGTCTCTTCCAACCTGGTGATTCTATGATTCTATGGGTACAAGTTATTCTGGTGCCGTATCGTCACTGCTTTCAACTGAATGTTGTTAGTCTAAAGATAACAAGGAAGGTAAGAATAAAAGGTCACTAGTAAATATTTTTTTATATTGTTAGAGGATTGGGATACTGGTATAGGACATCTCACATCCATAATGATAGTATATGGGAAAAAAAGAAGCTGTCTCCATGTAGACAGTAGAGCCAAGAGTGAAACTGCCCCTGGATCCTTTTACTTTTTTGACAAAACCAAAGATAGCATTTGTAAAGATATTCTGGTTCATATTATGCATTCCTGCCATATCAACCTGAATGATCACACATTCCTGCCTTGGCCAGATGGGCTCAGAGTTCTCAGACATCTTACAGGGTCACTTAGCTACAGCGAGATTGTTACATCTGGTAACAGCCACTCTACTGTTGTGATAAGTAGCCTGTATGCAAAGACGTCCTGTACCACTGGAACCTCCAGTCTTGGAAGAGGCTCCAGATGTCTTCTAAAGTTTGTCAGCTGCTGGTTTTTCTTCTCTTTTTCCTTCTGGGGCAAGTGCATCACACTTAACCTGTGATGTAGTGAGTTGAGATGTTAACCCATTCCTTCCAAACAGAAGTAAACCTAATTCAACCAAGGGGCCATGTAAGTGAGTTTCTGCCGTTGCTTACTTCTTTCTTACCAGCAGGACTCAATTTCAGGGTCTTGTCTCTGAATCATCTTTTCTTAGGGTGGTACACAAGTGCATGCAGTCCAAAGAAAATTTAAGAATGGTGTGTGTAGGGATTAATTTAGAGTATTCCTGGAGAAAGGACAGCATCTAGAACTACTTACCTGTGTAACTGGGGTTTTTTGTTCAGGACTTAGTTTCAGGTTGCTTTTTTCCCCAAACACTAGCTTACATGAACAGTTGGTACTTTGCAATTAAATTAACACTTGTATCATATTTCTGATACCCTTTTTGTAGCAACTGTTATTGAATGTGTACTGTACAACACTGAGTGTGGTGACAGGGCTCCATACCTATTAAATTATAACAAAAAGTTTGCTTGGTCACTTTCAGACCAGAAGAATGATCTCAAGCTGATTTGTGAGTGTATTATAACTTATCTGTGAGTGTATTATTTCATCTCCTCTTCTGTTTGTTTTTTTTCCTGGTGGGTGTGATCCATTGTCTCTAAAATCAAGCTGCTCTTTGCAGTTGACTTCCCACTGACATGACGAGCAGGCAGCAATTTTGCTTCCAGATGAAACCTGAGGAGAATAAACATCTATGAAGAACAGAGAATGGTGGTAGCCCAGTAAAACATCTGAGAGCAAAGTGTTCAACATGCTCACTAACAAGTGTCAGCTTGATTTGAATCACTTGCTAAAGTATAGCCTGGTTGAAGCCAAAAGAACATACCTTTCCTCAATGAAATGGAATCCCAAGGCATAAATAAAAGGTTTCACTGGAGAAGAGTGATTTATCATCTCCATCCCAAGAAAGATGCCTGTGATTTACCACACCTCCTTGCTTCGTAGCAGAAGAAAAACCAATCCCTTCCCCAAAATAACCCCTAACCAACAACCACCAGCACTATCTGCATTAACTGCAAGAGAAGTCTGAGACACATTTATACCAGTGATTTAGCCGAAGTCAATAAACTCATATAGGTGGGAGAGCAGACAAAGTGAGAGACAAACTGGGTCTGTGGTTCCAAAAATTAGGAGATATTCACTGATATTAATTTGAAAAAAAACAACCAATACCAAGCTATATCACCGTGGGATTCTGTCTAACCTAAAACTCTGATCCTATATCCCACTAAAAGAAGCCAGCTAATTCATTTCTGACCATATGGATGATGTAAAGTTGTAGAGATCAAACCCCCTCCCTGACAGAACCTTGGATTAAAGAAAGAAAACATTTCTTCTCCCTCATGAGTAGCTCTTCAGGTTTTACAGGGAGTCTGATCCATGCTGGGACAACAGTTTGAACAGCTTAGTCAATGCTAAAGAACATTCGCACAGCAGACAAAATCAATAAAGCTTATCATTTATTTACTTCATTCCTGAGTCTGAGGAGTTTCATTTCAGGAGCTGACATGGGATGTCAAAGTGAGGAGGGGCTTTTTGTGGTGAATAGCAGGTTTTAAATACTGTATAAATCTTAGGTAGATTCTCAATAACTTCACACTCAGGATTATACTGAAAACAAGACATTATACGTCGACACACCCTGCAAATTAACACACCATGTTTGCTGCTAGCTGCTGCAATAAGTTACATATAGAAAACTCAAAACCACCAGACAGTTATCACTAGTTGTCTCTTTGATTCCACTCACTTATGAAGCCTGAGGTTCTGTGGGTTGTGGGAAACGCAGGCAGGATCAATTATAATTACATACAGTCCATAATTCCATCTTCTCTCCTGCTGCTGCTTGAAGTTGTGAGAAGGAAGAATGGTAGGGAATCTAAAGTGGTCATAAGTTACAAATAACTGAGGGCATTTCTCTCTTCTCTTCTCTTCTCTTCTCTTCTCTTCTCTTCTCTTCTCTTCTCTTCTCTTCTCTTCTCTTCTCTTCTCTTCTCGCCTGGCCTGGCCTGGCCTGGCCTGGCCTGGCTTTGCTTTTTTCTCTCTCTCTTTCTCTCTTTCTCTTTCTCTTTCTCTGTTTCTCTCTGTTTCTCTCTCTCTCTTTCTCTCTCTCTTTCTCTCTCTCTTTCAGCAAAGTACTGACACTTTTCCCAACTTAAGAATTTTAGCAAAATCTCTAAGTAAGTGACTATCAGGGTTAGCCAGCAATCTACTTCTCTTGAGCAGGCAAGTTTACTTAGTTCCTGTACAACTTTACCTTTCTTTCCAGTATGAAGTAAATTATCTGTGGTGCTTACAATGTTGCTTGGAGTGCAGAGAACTGGCTGAGACAGTAGAATATTTTCAGGTGAAACAGTCCTTTACTGGAAACATTGTTCTTTAACTTACTCAAGCATTAAGCCAAATATAGGAAGCCACTTCTGCCACAGGAACTGCTTAGTGTCTTTTTCTTTCCAGTCCTCAGCAAAGCATCAGCCAGTTTTAGCACAAACTGATCATTGGCAGAGATAGCTCTGAATGCATGACAAGCCTTGAAAACTCTCATGTGGCAATAAGTATGCTGAAGACACTGCATGAAAAGATCATTAAGTGATTTGGCCCTCGTTCTCCTCTTCCAGGGTTTTACAATCTCTAATAAAGGTGAAAATGTGATGTGGGTGTGACACACTTAGATATCTTTATTTACAGGATGCAAACTATTGCCTAAAGCTATAGTCCCATTTATATCAAAAAAACATAAATAAACAACATAAATCCAGGCAAACAAATAAATGTGAGCTTTAGCACATGCTGCATTTGTACCAGTGCTTCCCTTATTTAATTTTTGGGTCTCCCTTCTAATGGGAGAAATTTAACAGGGGTGTAACAACATGGGACTAGAAATATCCCTTAGTCCAGAAATAAGAGTGCCAGGTACTTGTACAGAACAGTGACCTCAGCCCTGCGGCTACATCCCCTCTGATCACACTGCTGGCATTTAGCCAGAGGGAGCCTGCACATGAAGGAACTAGGGTGGGAAGGCAAAGGAAAAGTAAATCAGTCTATGTCATCCCTGCTTTCCATACCAAAGCAAGGGCTACACCACCACAATTTAGTAATCAAGTGGAGCTGAGAATTCTCTGAGTGTCTTCTAAAACAATCATAGCAGAGTTTACAGTGTCCAGACAGAGCCCAGTCCCCTGTGCAGCATTCCTCCACACGTACTGCACAGCAAGGGCCCTTGCTTGTAGTCATGAAGGCACTAAAGAAATTTAAGTTTACTGTGAGAGTTCATTAGCCCTCTCAATATGAGCTTTGAAGTTACTTCAGAAGCTCTTCTCTGTTTCTTAGGTCCTGCAAGAGCTCAACACAGGAATTACCCCTCCTCAACATGAACCAGGTAGAATTTTCTTCTTTGTGATCTCAGAAAACAGTGTTTAACCCAAGTACTTGGCAAGTACTGTATAGTACAAGTACATCAAAACCATAACCAGCTCTCACACTCAGACAGAAATGTTAGCATTGGCTGCTGTACAATATCTGGGATATTCCCAAATGGCAGAAGTAAAAATGGTAGGACTAAGATACATACAAGATTCATGCATCAGACAGAAACTCTTTTTTAATGTTCATTATACCTAAATTGTATACTTTGTGTTTTACAGCTCAACCCCACATTGATAAAACTGCTGTCTCTCACCCATCTCTTTATCTAAATTAATTATTTATTTGTCAGTCAAGGAATTCTCTGGAAAAGAAAACTTGCTCTTCTACTTTTTCTCCAATAGAACTACGAAAAAAAAATCACTCTTTGGGCTAATGTACCAGTGTATATCTACCCGTAATATTCCAGTAATTTCCATCTGTTCTGGCATTCGGAATCAGAGATGCTAGAATTTCTGAGGAAACTGGAAAATTGTAATGAGTTTCCAATTTCTGGTAACAATATAGCAGGAAAACAAAATGCTGTCATTTTTCGTGACTCAATGCTTAGCCTATCTGGAAGTGTGGACAATTGCTTTAGAAACAAATATTTCTTTTTCTGAGTAGCTGCTTCACAAGATTACCTATGCCTGTTTATGGGGATTTAAGTAGAACTAATGCTGTTCTGTGCCTGAGTGAGATTTATTTCACCCTTAGCAAGAAGTCATCAGTTTATTTGGGACAGTTAAAACTTCTATTTATAGGAAAGTGATGGGGAGAAAAAAAATCCATTCCCCTTTTTGCCCAGATTTGGAGATTTTAAAAATACTTTACATTGGAAAGGAGTTCTGGAAATCCCACATCCACATAATCTGACCTAAGAATATAATGCAGGTCTGCTTGCTTTTACTGATTGTGTTGCCTGTTGTTGATGCCTGTTGCATTATTGTTGGATTGCTTCCAAAAATCACAATAATAATAATACAATAACTCATTCCAAAAATGTTTATCCAAATATCTAAACAGTTGTTGGAGGAACAAATCCATATTGAGTATAGATATCATTTGCAGTAATATCCAGAAGAAAAGAAAAATGAAAAGTGTCAGTCAAGGTAAACAGATTCTATATTGCAGCCCCCAGGAGGCCATGCTACAGTGTATAATATATTCAGTTACTCACATGTAGTCCTGTTTTCAAAGTAATAAACTGGGGTGGATTTGTCAAAGTTTCAACAATGTAATTGTTTAGCTGTATATTTTTCTGCTAGCAAGTTCCAGAGTTTTCACATACTCCCAGGCAGGGATTCCAGTTTACAGTCCCACATGCAATACATGGTTCACAGGTAGCATGTTGAGCCTGCAAACTGTGCTGCCACAGAAGTTTTCAAGGGACCTTAAGTACACAGTGTAATTTGAATATATGATACTTGGATACTCATCATCATGCACAAAGACAGTGACATTGTTGCATTGTGTATGATCCACCCTGGAAGTGCAGAGTAGGTTTAGAAGTGTGTAGATCACTAGAATTTTTTAGCATCTTGAGCAAGAAGATGCATTCCCACTTGAAGGCATGTGGAAAGGGCTTGGCTCAGGCCATATTTCAAAATAGTCTAGGGAAACACCTGTGTCTCAGTTAGTGTGAGGCATGGCCCATAGCTTCTTACTTTAGCTATTTTTCTCCTGACTACACAACTTATGTCCTGACAGCAAGCTCTCCTGAGGATTTTGCTTTCATTTGAGTGCTTATTTAACTTCCATCTAAGTTCTACAACAGGGCTTGAAGTGTTCATAGAAAAAAAGTACAAAGCAGTCATACTGAAATCACTTCTTTGCAGGTAAACATGATGACAGCTGATGTGCATAAACTAATGAAGAGGAAGGAAGAGAGAAGAGCATTTCCATTCTCACTGGATTAGGAAGTCAAAGAGTATTTCCCTGATTGAGCTTGAGTTTTCACTCTCAAAACACCATACACAGAGGTCTTTATTTATCCTTAGATGGAAGAAAAACAGTGCTGGAAGCATGGTGCCGTGTTCCATCTCTCACTTAGTTTTACCTCTCTGTTATTTGAAGGGCAGCACAAATCCTGCCACCATAAACATTCCTTACCTGAAATTCACTGCAAATAACCTTCACCCCTTAATTCTTAAAAAAACCCCAAAAACAAAAACAAAACCCAGAACCTATTGCAATAGTTTTAACTGTGCCTAAGATTGTCCTATAGTGTGAGAGTGAGAGAGAAACTATGACTCTTCCTCCATGCCTTTCTTTGACCTATCACTGATGCATCAGAAAGGGCCGTCTAACCCACTCGCTTACAGCGTGGGGCAGCTGCTGCAGATGCTGTCAAGGGATTTACTTATACATATTGAAGGTCTACATTTTTTTGGCCACTTTTGGGGTTTTTTGTGTGTGTTACAGCACATCACCCACCCCTTTACTGTCAAGACCCCTCTCTTCCTAGCTGCTTCAGCTCATTGAAGTTCAAAGAGACATAGCTGGCAGGAGGTCACCCAGAACATCCTGGTGAGCTCCTATTCCTGAAAACACAAGCACTTTGTGCCCACCTCAGTGTCACCTTAAAAAAAACCCAAAAAAACCCCCAAAAACCAACCAAAAAACCAAATGAACAAAACAAAACAAAAAACCCCTTAAAAAGTAAAAAGGATAGGTTTTCCTATTTTTTTATTATTAAGGAAGTCAATGCTATGTCAGCCAATATTGCTTCCACCCTCCAAATAATTGCACTAGGAATTATGCAGAATTCAGGGAAAAAAATGCTAGAAGACTGGGTCGCTCTAAGGGTCAACACAGGTTCTGACTAGAACAAAATATCTGAGGCTAAATTGAGCACTTTCCTCAGGTGGCTTGGCATTTCCACAGCAACCTGCAGTAGAAGCCTTGCCATCAGCCTCGATGCATAGAGGCAAAGCAAGGTGGGCCTCAGACACCCAGGGCCTGTGGTGATGTTCACCCTGCCCCTTACAGCTTCTGTTTTGTATATATGTGTCAAGGCAGTTTGCAAACACCTAACACAGTGCTGCAGTTCAAGCTTTGTGATTTGGTGGAGAGAATGTACAAAACATAAATGTACTCAGTTCTCTTTCATGAGAACTTACATACTTCAAAAATAATTGGAAGTAGAGCACAAAGTTAGGGCAGAATACTGAGTGGCAGTGAAACAGCTGTAAGTATTTGCTGTTTCTTTTTCCTCCACTTTTGAAAACACACAGAGGAGAATTGCCTTATCTCCATCTTCCTTGAATAGCACTGAAGATCAAGAGGTTGCTAGTGTAAGGTATTACAAATTCCTCTGCAAGACAGTTTTCTAGCTGGTATCTGTAACTCTGTGCTTGCCTCAAGCTTTATCCAATAATTAATCAGATTGCCCTGGTCACACATACTTGCACTGTAAAATGCTTCTGCAAGAGACACTCACAACCATCCCTGACTTGAGACATTCTCAAAGTTCTGATTTATTCATCAGTTTGGCCCGAGTAGAAGCAAAGCTATTGTTTTTTACCTGAGGTGTGATCCAGCACTCATTGATGTCAAAGGCAGTGCTCCCATTGACTTCCATGGGACGCAGGATCAAGGATTTTGCCCACTAGCAACTGACAGTAAGTCATGCTGGCAGGGAGGGCAAGGCTCCCAAAGGCAATTTAAAGTGCAACAAACTTACCATTGTGTGCTAGGTTACAGAGGATGCTCCTTATAATCAACCCATCCAGCATTAGTATTTAGGTAACTCTGCTGAACAGCTGAGCCGCACTGGCTAAGCTCTCAAACCTTTGTTTCAGCCTCTGTTAAATTCAGTATAAAACCCTGAGGCCATTTCCATCTTTTATTTTTCTTCCTTCTGTTCTTCTTTTTCTTTCTTTTCCTCACTCCCTTCATCCCTTCCTTCCTTTCTCTTTTCCTTCTTTATTTCTTTGTTTTCCTTCTTTCTTTCTCTTTCTTGTTCCTTCTTTCTTTCCTTGTTTCCTTCTCTCATTTTTCTTTTCCTTTCATTTTTCTTTCCATTTCACATCAATGTTCAACACTCTACTTCTCTTTCTTTCTTCCTCTTTCCTACTCCTTCTCACAGTGTGACCAGCAGGTCCAGGGAGGTTATTNTTACTGGGCATTGGAACAGGTTACCCAGGGAGGTCGTTGATTCACCTTCCCTGGAGGTGTTTAAGACACGGGTGGACGGGGTCCTGAGGGGCATGGTTTAGTGTTTGATAGGAATGGTTGGACTTGATGATCCGGTGGGTCACTTCCAACCTGATTGTTCTATGATTCTATAATTCTATGATTCTCTTTTACTCTCCTTCTTCCTCTCACTCTGTCATCTCTCTCCCTTCCTCTTTTTCTCCCTTCCTTTTCTCTTTTTCTTTCATAACTAACTTTTCTTCTTAGTTTTGTTCAAAACATTAGACAGCAATTCAGAAGACCTGTACATGTCTTCAAATAACATACAGCCTAGTTTGATTATGCTTCTTTTTGTAAGAGCTGATAGAAATGTGTTAATACAGCATGACATTCTGGAACATCACCCATGCAGCAGCTGGACCCTTCAGTCTGACTCCGTTGCTGCTGGTTCCTGCCCTCAGAAGTCTTGCAGTGTCAGTAGTGTTGAGAGGTGATCTGCTAGATAGGTGGGCACTTTTCTTGGTACTATGCACAGGTTCACCCTTATAAGATAAATTTTTCAGTTAACTTTGGAGTTTTTAAGGATTTACAGTCACTCTTTTGAGAGCAAAATTAGTCCTCATGTATGAAGATAGCATTTGTTTATCCCAATTACTTTAAAACTGGCTTTTTGTCTCTGATTCATAGTCAAATACCTATTCTTTAATCAAAATGTGATATTGTTTCCTCCACGTGTTCCTTAGGGCTATCTGTTTTTTCAGCTTAATTCTGCTTTCCCCTCTCCTTGCTTGGTCCCAAATGCACTAAAATGTCCCATCTCCCACTATTTGAAGGTTAGAGGTGACTGGTTTATCTAGAGTTCACTTCAGTTATATTGACACACACATGTTGCAACTGGCATATTCAGGCCTCCAGGCTCCAGCTCTGAAAGCCGTTTCCATGTTGTAAGAGGAGGGGATGTAGGCTGTGACCCATCAGTACATTGTCTGTATGCTGAAATAATGGAGAATGTGATAAACTGTCACCAGAACACAGTCTCAGTTCCCTGAGTCTTAGTGGTAGAATAACACAATAGGGTCAGACTAAAAAGGTTTCCTCATGAAAATTTTATCAGCAACTTTGGTAAATTGCTGTGGGAAAGGTGCTTTGCTCTCAGGCAGACCTGGAACTTGTTTTTACAAGGTACAGTTCACATGCATTGCCTCACTCCCGCAAGATATTAAGGACACTCAAATTCAATTAACACCAAATCAGGCTGGTGCACTTAACAATACAAATGCACTTAAGGGATCCCTCAAAATTATTTGTGACCGAAGAAAGCAAAGAAGATATCTGCCTTGAAGACCACAGGGGTGGTGTTGTGTGTCATATACAGGAAAAGCCATAAGCAGAACTTAGAATACCGGAAAACCATGAACTTCAAGGGCTCTCAGATACCTTATACCCAGCTGTAAAGTAGATGGTCTCTTTTGTGGTATATAGAAAAAAATGATAAATAAATTACAGCCAATTTTCCTAGTGGCATGGTCTCCATTACCTCTGACAGCAGCGTAACTGCTTTGCTAAAATGATGAGAGGTGACTAATGGTATATCAGGTAGCAGCAAAGGAAATTCTGAGTTGTCTGTTCTCTCTGTGAAAACAATAACAAAATGCATAAATGAATGAGATGTGATGTGACAGTTGACAAGGAGCTCTATGTGGACTGCTGCTAAGGCCAAAGCATCTGAACCATATATCCCTGTAAGAGAGTGGAAGCACTAGGGTTTTGTTTTACTGTTAAATTGTCAGACTCATCCTTTTCAGGAAGCAACCTCTGCCACCATTTTTCATCAGATTACTTAATTGCTTCTCTCTCTCAGAACCAGAAGGCCATATTTTTCTGTGTTACAGGACCAGCCCTGCAAAATTTAGACCAAAACCAGGCACAAATAGCATGAAAAGTGCTAAGTTATGCAACTCAGGACTGCTCAGTGGATCAAGAATTACAGAACGATAGGTCCACCATGGTGAAATTGGTCTATGTTGAGAGTGTACACCCATCTTCCAGCTGAATGCCAAAAGCTAGGAAAGAAATCTCCCATGTACCTACAACTTTGATGAGGGTCCTAACAGCCTATGTGCAGAGAAAGACATAAAAACACTGCTACAAACAGGAGTTGGAGTTGTCTCATCAATGGAGGGAAATCTCCCCATACACAGCAGTAACAGCCAGCCAATGATGCATTTCATCCCCATGGGTGAGGGCCAGCACCAGCACAGCAGGGAGTCAGCCAGGGAGCAGATCTAGCCCGTTCTTTTTCTCCTTCTTACATGGCCTGAAAACCAAGTCCCAGAAGGGAGGCAGGTGGAGATATTTAGGGCAGAATATACCTTTCCTCCTTTCCTGCATCCCAGAATAGAGCAGAATAGCCCAGACACAGGCTAATGACTTCACAAAGCTGAATTCCTGCCACACAAATAACCATCTTGTGGCTGCTGAACCAGACGAGCCACTAGATGCCCATCTTAATAAATTTTTTAAATGAAATTAACAAAAAAAAGCACCGTGCAGTTACTTCTTATTAACTCAGGCCTAGTTTCAGCTTGTATTCATGGCACGCTTATTAACATCTCCTCTTGGAGTAGTAATCAAACATATTCTCTAAATTTTTGCTCGGAATCAAGAAATATTCCTCTAAGCATCTAAAGCAAAAGGATCAAAGCTCATACTTTTATTCAAGTTCTTGTTCCTGAAGAGAATTCTGGAGTTCTCTTGTGAAACTGAGTTCTTGACCAATTTCTGGAGACAACTTAAGACTGAAATATGTTTGTACACTTAAAAATTATTCTCATGACTCAAAATTAATCAGGCATACAGATTTCAAAGTATAAGGCTGAGGCACAACAAAATATAATCTTTTCAGGCATATATTACGTTCCAATAATCTGCATTTACTTTGGCTTAGTCTCATCAGAGGCAAAATTTTCTATTAGGTTTTTCTGTAAAAAGAGTGAATGGAAATGTAATAAATGATTAATAACAACAAATCCTTAATTGACGTTTTAATAAATAACAATTGTTTGAAAATCCACTCAGTCAGTAGGTTGCTAACTGTTATTAAAAGCCATGCATTACACCTCTTCTTGACATGCTTTATAAGCTGCCATATGACTTGTTACTACAAGGCTTATATCTCTCTTTCACCTCTAGTAAACATTTATTATCCCTTCATAAACTCTCTAGGAATTAAATCTTGTTGTGGAATGCAAAAAGAATACCTTGTGATTCAAGTCTATTACAGAAGAGAATATCAAAGGTGGAATACCAGTCCCAATGTACTTCATCTTTCTTACCTAGGCAGCAAATTATTTGAAGGCAGTTGAACCAGATTTTCTATTGTGTAAGAAACAGCTATCCAGGAATTTCACATGTGTAGCAGAATCACAGAATGGCTGAGGTTGGAAGGAGCCTCTGAAAGTCCAAGCTCCCTGCCACCAACAGCTGTTTGCCCAGGACCATGTCCAGATGGCTTTTGAATATCACCAAGGATGGAGAATCCACAGTCTTCCTGGGCAGCCTGTGCCAATGCTCCGTTACCCTCATAAAGAAAAAGTGTTTCCTGATGCTCACACAAAGCCTCCTGCATTTCAATTTACTCCCATTGCCTCTGATCCTGTCACTGGGCATCACTGAAAGGAGGCTGGCTGTGTATTCTTTCACCTTCCCTTCAAGTATACACAAGGCTAAGATCCTTGTGAGCCTCCTCTTCTCCAGGCTGAAGAGTCATAACTCTCACAGCCTTTCCTAGTAGGAATGATGCTCCCGTACCCTAATCACTTTTGTGGTCCTTTGCTGGACTCTCTCTATTATGCCCATGTGCATCTTTTACTGTGGATCTCGGAACTTGATGCAGTACTCCAGATATGCCTTCACCAGTGCCAAATACAGGGAAACGATCATGTCACCCCACTTGCTGGCAGCAGTCCTCCTAGTGCACCCAGGATACCATTAGCCACCTTTGTAGTAAAGTCATGTTGTTGTTCCAAGTTTGGCTTGTGTTTCATGAGGATGTCCAGGTCCTTTTCTGTAAAGCTGAACAATATACAGGTTTATCAAACAGCTGATCCAAATTCCATATAGTGGAACCTCTTAATCAGTGCATTATATATTAGCTTGAGTTAACAGTAGAAAATTGTCCACTGAATTCAGAAAGTTCAAAATCTAAGCAAGGGCAAGTGAACTCAAGAATCTATCAGCCCCCTTGGATCTGTCCCTTAAATAACAATTGACGAACTTCATATCACATTTTCATTACCAAGTATTTAGTTGGCCATCAGAATATAGCAATAGATCCCAGCAACTTTCTCCTCCAGAAACAACTTAAGTAAACACAGCTTAGGAGGAAGATGTATGCCTTGCTAACCCTAAGAGTTAGCAAAAGTTAATAATACTAAAAGTTAACAATTGCAAAACAAGGAGACAAAGTACTGTTTGGCTCTGAGTCACTCTGCTCACATATCCCCTGACACTTTAAATGAATTCATCATATTTTATAAATACTGAAACTTCATCCTCTGTCAGTGAAGTTGTTCTCTTGGTTTAATTATAACAGATGCTGTGAAGTTGTATCTCTTGAAATCATTTGCTTTTCTGAAGGTCCCCAGATGCTCACTGCTTAGTTGTCGCTCAGTTACACTCACTCTTCTTCATATGCACTTTACTCTTTACTCAGCTGATTGTAGCCCACACAAACATATGAGTCACAAGAGGAGAGTTTTCTCTTTCAGATATTCATACTCAGCAGAATACAGAATAAAGTTTCTCTACTAACACATGTACATACATGTGCATACATACAGACATATAGATACATGTATGTAGATATGCATATGTATATGTGTGTGTGACCTAGACACTTCGGTTATTGTAACTACCTGACCTAGGACTTCCATGGACAATGAGGTGACCTCAGATATTTTTTTTGTTGGCTGCAAGTGCTCACTCTGATCAAGAAACAGAGAACACCTCTTCTCTCCCATACCCAGCCACAAACCTGGGCAGGAGTTTCCCAGTACATTTATCACATTATGCATGAAGTTAGGTTTCCCATTACATCTAGAATATAATTAGCAACTAGATAAGCTTGCATGGACTGCCAAACTCTCATAATGCCCTCTAATATTACAGTATAAATATCAGTGTCACTTAAAATTCTTGTGGTTGCAATGGTCTACCTGAGGGGATTCAACTGTGGTATTAGGCAGATCATTCAAAATTTTATAGTGACAAGAGAAAAGACCTCTCCATCTGTCTATTACACACAAAGTTTCGGATAGCATGTCCTAATAAGGAGTGGTAAGTAACCTAGTTCTCTTGTCAAAAGGAGAGGGAAGCCTAAATGTGTCATATGTATTAAAAACTGTGGGAACGATTTAACTTCTACTCTGTTTTGGACAAGAAAGTATCTGAATATTTTTGTCTTTTCAGATTGAGGAGGAAAAAAGGATAAAACAGCCACAGGCAAACATTAATTGATAAAGTCATTTCTAGAGCTGCCTTTTTTTTGTCATGGTTTCTGAGAGAGTCAAGGAGCTAATGTTTTTCAGAAAATTATCCATGACTGATGACATTTTGGGACTTTTTGCATGTGGGTGGGTGGATGCAATGTTAAACAGTTGAATTCACTGCAGAGAAAACCTTTCCTGCTGTCAAGTTAAGTCCCAGACTGTAATCGATTATGACAGAGATTCACAACCCAGCAATGCCACCACAATGACCAAGTGTTCTGGAACAGTAAAGTCTCCCTGAGGCTGCCTGGAGCAATGAGCTTTCTCCCTCCCTAACAGAAAACAGTCTTTTCTTCTTTCCCCTTTCATACTGACATGTAGAACCATTAGCTTGGTTCTGAGGTTATTTCTGGCATGGTGACCAATGGGGTCTCCGTCTGGTGTTTATTCACTTATTGTTTGTATAAAATACTTCTGGTGCAACACATTTGTATGAACTAGATGGTGTTTAGAGGAAGACTCAATACCAGAGTTCATAGAAGAAATTGTTGTCTCATTCATTCATTATTTTAATTGAATTTTCCTCACTGCTGTTTGTCACTTCTTGTTCTATTTTTTATAGACATTGATTTCTTTTCCACTTCAGTTTTTGTTTGTTTGTTTGCTTGGTTTTGTTGAGTTTTTTGTTATTGTTGTCATTGTGGCTGGGGATTTTTCCACCTTGACCAACAGTGAGGTGTCTGTAAAAGTTTCAGACAGTCTTGTAGAATCAGATAAATGTGGCATCACTTATAGACCCAGCACTTGGAGCTAATGTCCATTCCTCCTCAGCACAGAAGGCTTCCCTTCAGACTTTCTGGAAGAGAAAATTTGATTCTGCTTGATAATCTTACAAAGCACATCATACTGCATTTAACACACTATTTCCTACCTTTAGCCAACAACTGTAATGAAACTGCTCTCATTTTACCTATTTCCGCTGTTTATGGCAAAGCCTTACTTAACATCCTCCAGTTCAACAGAGTGCTGTGGCAAAGCTCCAGTTCAGAACAAGCGTTAGCTCCCTGCTTCCCCCTCATGTGACTCGGACTATGTTCAACTGTGTAGGAACCCTCTACTCATACCCACTTCCAAAAAATGCCAAGTGGCACCAGGTTTTGATTGCTCTGTGATGGTATCTTCTCAGTTGTCAGAAGAGTAATGTGAAGAAATTATTTTTACTGATCTACTTTTAGGACATCTTTGAATGTTAAGATTCAAGCAAGTTATGTTTGATGCAGGCTATTTTGACTCCTTTTGTATATAAATACATACATATTGCATTAATATATCTTATAACATTTAGTGTCATTGCTGGTTAATGTCAGATGACGATTTCCTCCAATGTAAACTTTAAATTTTTCTGAATCCAGCCTTGATGGAACACAGATGCTTCTGAATATCTCGGATTTACCCCAAGGCAAGTTCCTAAAGCAAGGAAAATCTTGATATGCTGAACGAAAGAATTGGCTGTAACCTTTCTAAAAATTTATTTTGTCTTTATTTCCAGCTGGATTCATTTGGGGGGGGAAAAAAAGCTTGTTGAAATCAATGTGACCACCTTGAGTAGCTGAAAGGAAACCCCTGTGGTGCTTCTTCCTAACCTGAGTGCTTTACACTGATAATCACAGAATCACAGAATCACAGAATCACCGGGTTGGAAGAGACCCACTGGATCATCGAGTCCAACCACTCCCACAAAACTCTAAACCATGTCCCTCAGGACCTCGTCCACTCGTAACTTAAACACCTCCAGGGAAGGCGAATCAACCACCTCCCTGGGCAGCATATTCCAGTGCCTAATGACCCTTTCCGTAAAAAACTTCCTCCTAATCTCTAACCTAAACCTCCCCTGGTTTATAACATCACAATCTATGAGTTTCTTGTGTCTGACCCTAACTGACAGCAGTATTTTTCAATTTCTATATTACATAATATAGAGATAATTGATGTTGGGAAGGAAAACTCTGATTTTGCTTTATAGCAAATATTCCAGCTCACTGGCTATGACATATCATCAGTGATATTAGAGGCCACGCAACACTGAGAGACTAGATAAAATGGACTTTTTGGCTCTCAACCCATGTGGAAATATTCTGTGTGTGAAGGAAAGACTTACAAAGGGTTTTGGCAATAGGCTTGTTACATCTGTCCTCGAGCAATACAGTACTTAACTGGGTACCTAACTTTACATACATACCCAAACTGAAGTGCCACCTGGAACTGAATGGCATTTCTTATTGAGGACATCATGCCGTATCTGATCTGAGTCAATTTAAAAGACAAAGCTCTTCTGGTTAATAACCAGAGCTAACATCCAAGACCCAAGCTATTATGCTGTATCTGGTGTAGGCCTCAAAGACCCAAAGTGCAATGATTACCTAGCTTAGCTAGTTTTTTCCGTTTTCTGCTAGCATAAAGAGTTCTGTTCGTCATGGACACTTCCAGAATGCAACAGTGAATGAAATGGTGGACAAAATCACTAAGTGTCTCTGAGTTTGGTTTTCAAGTGAATGAAATATCCCTCACTGTGACAGGTGCCATGAAGTTACACTTTTGTATACATTATGTCTTAAATAAGGAATATTTTGCCTTTTTACATTACCAACTACTGCTGTACTGGAATCAAATAAGATGTTGAAGAAATTTGCCTATTCCAGTGAAATTAGACCAGTACTTAGGTCATTTAACAAAGATATTTGGAAAAAAAGTAATTAAACTAGAGCTCAAGCCTCCAAACACCAAGTGTGCTTTTTATAGTAGTGTCTACAAGACAGGAATGTGAGCACCCTCCATTACTTGCAAAGTCCTACTGACTTCTGTAGAAAGAATTGCAGGCACAGGTCTCTGCAGGTCTGCCTCTAATATGCCTGCATCTGGAGCAGGCTGATTATTAATTTTAGCAACATCTGAGGAGACCTGGAATGGTACAGCAGGCGTGTTGTGATAACTGAGCTAGAACCAGTCTCTCTTTGTTAACCTAAAGCACATGTTTAAAATTTAGAGGCTTAATATTAATTGGTGTTTTAGTGTCACTCTTGAGAGAGAGGCTGAATGGAAGAAGCAAAGATGCATTTTAGCTTGACAACCAAGTTCCTCTCAATGTTTCCAGGAGATGAGAACTTTTAAACTTCAAGCTGACTGTGAGAAACAGAAAACTCGAAGCAGAGTGAGATTTAAGTAAATCTTAAACAGTGTCAGAGATCTGATGGTTTTAAGAGCCATAATCTAAAACAAAAGAAGTAAGTCAATCCAACATAGCAGTAAATGAATTTTTTTTGCAATCCATATTATTTCATCACTTCCATTGGAAAAACAAACAATGCTTAGTATATCAAAACAGTTGTTATCACTTTTACTGGTGTAACTCATCTACCAGTATCATCTTGGAAAACTGAAAAAAATACAGTGCTATCATTCATAAAACCACAGAAACCATACAAAATTCTATTTCCTGGAGATAATGGTAGATAACAATTTTTCAGGACTCAAAATCATTAGTGCTTCCTCATTTTTTTGTATTTACAAGTAATCAATGAGAAGTAGAATAACAACCAGAAGTTAAGGTTAATGAAATCAAATGAAGAATTTTGAAAAGTCAGACCTGTTATTGATATGCCTAAATATTGACTTTAGCCCCTACAAATAGATCAATAGGGTTTAATGTCAGAATGAACTCATCATTACAAAAGACAACAAACTTCTCTTAAGAAATGCCTACGTCTGCCCAATGTACACTCTTGAACTACAGTACCCTATTCAAAAAAACAACAACAAAAAAGAGATCTTGACAAAAATACATCCCAGAAGTATAAATTATGACCCTTGCTGTTTCAGTTACTACCATTTTGAAGAATCGTCTTAATTTCAGCCAGAATTCCTCTAACTTCAATTTCCCACCTCTTAATCTTGTCAGGAGTTTGGCTAATGGAGAAAATGGTCCTACAGAGTAATCTGCAGGCTACTCCATACTGCAGCTTACCCTCAGGGCTCAGCATCACCTGGGGCCATTCCCTGAGCCTTCTCTGTATCTCAGCTCCCTCTCAGACTATGGGGCCAGTGATGGGCAACATTGCAGCAGGCTCAGTGCCAGGCTTATGTGTGCTGAACACAGTGTAACCCTCTTCGGTTATGACGACCACAAGCCACTGTGCTTTTCTTCATGGTAAAGTCCCCCAGTTATCAGTCTACTTTTAATGAAAGAGCCATGGAAATGCATATTGCTTTCTTGCATCCCCACTATACCAAATAACTCTAATCACTGTCCCTCCACTCTTGGGGAATGAGTGACCAATTACCAGCAATAGTTACAGTCAGTGCTCAGAGAAATGTTAAACAGTGTAAGGCTAGGTCAAACACCTGTGGCCTAAGAAAAGGAGGCTTTTGTAATTATCTTCTTAAGATCTGCTCCTTGTCCACTATCCAACTGCAGTGTTGGTTTGGTACTATTCTAGGCTTCCAACCAAATGACATGTTAATACAAAATAAAATGTTTTGGGAAGTTCTTAAGTTAGTGGATCAACATGCTGCTTTTATAAAGCAGCATTTTAAAACATCACAAATATACCACTTTTCCCCGGATCTATTTTCTTAACCCATACTCACTGCTGTTAACAGAAATACCATGCTTTTATTTAGGCCCTATGCTGATTTTCCATTATTTTATATGGCACCAATATCCAAAACAGCAGGCAGAGTAGCCCCTTTGTATTCTGGCACACTATTTGTTTTACTGTCTTGGAATAATTATGAGACATGTTAGGGGAAAAAAACCCAATGTGAGCACCTCAGAGGAGTTCTCAGCCATTTTTAAAAAAAAATTTGCTGGTATAAGACCCTTCAAGAGGTGACTAAACAATTTGATTTTCAAAGATGGTGTTTAACATCATCTTTCATTATCACTGGAAGCAAGAAGTGTTTAGCAATATATGACAGATGTATGGGGTTTTATCAAGTTTATAAAACCAGTATTTGTTGAACTCCCACGTCCTCTGCACTATAAATAGTACTACCTACTAGCAGTGGGTCATTGCAGACTCCTTTTGTTCCTCTGTAGACTTTTTCCTACCTTTTAACTCACTTT
Organism: Piaya cayana; assembly: GCA_013389865.1. NCBI lineage: Eukaryota > Metazoa > Chordata > Aves > Cuculiformes > Coccyzidae > Piaya > Piaya cayana. The sequence goes on along the minus strand of WAAB01020784.1, from coordinate 11,265 downwards.
CACTGATGCTATTTTCTTTTTTTCTAATAAGTTTTATGTCTTCTGGGGGGGAAGTGTGTTTATTTTCACCTTTATGCCTAACTTGAAAGAAAAAACAACAACAATAATTTCAAAAGCCTAAACTACAGTAGTCCTTTAGACTGAGAGTCTCAGCAGCTAGCAAAATATTTTGTAACAATCAACATTATTCTCTTTCTGGGATGTTCTTGCTTAAAATTGTTCTCAGTTCTGTGAAACTGACCCTTTAAAATGCTTTTGTATAGGCACTGCTGTTTCTGACTGTATTCTTTTTGCACATAACAAATGTAATCATGTTGAGACAATTCATATCTAAAAAACTACTGACTCTAAGTTCTAAGGTCAACTTTTTTTTCAAGGTGAAGTTTAGCATAAAGCTCCCTGGACTCGGATGTAACACATATTAAGATAGAAAACTGATATGTATGATTTTCTGAAGTTCCAAAACAAGCTGTGGAACATTGACAGCATGTGTAACCATGACCAAAAGACCCACAGAAGTCATCCACCTATTGAAAACTACTAACTTTCAGCTGCTAGAGCAGTGTGAAGAGCAGTTGGTGTCTAGGCTATGTCCTGGCAGCTGAGGAACAGAGCAAAAAACAGTAGCTTTAAAAATGAATGAAAACTAACAAAAGATAATAAAATGTGATTAGAAAATTCATGAGATTTTATTAAAAACTTGACAAATTAATGTTTTTAAACAGGGCAACAGATCTTGAAATATTCTGGAAAGTTCTACCTAGCAGTATTATTCACCTGAACAAACCTGTGCATCTAACTATACAAGCCACTCTTCAGCCACTCAGAAAACAATCAAAATGCTCCAAGCTTATCTAGAATCACAGAATCACCTGGTTGGAAAAGACCTCTGGAATCATCAAGTCCAACCATTCCTATCTGCCACTAAACCATGTCCCTGAGCAACTCATCCACCCATCTTTTCAACACCTTCAGGGATGGTGACTCAACCATCTCCCTGGGCAGCTGCTGCAGTGCTAGATGACCCTTTCAGTGAAAAATTTCTTTCTCATATCCAGCCTGAACCTCCCCTGGCGCAACTTGAGGCTGTTTCCCCTTGTCCTGTTCCCTGTCACTTGGGAGAAGAAGCCACCTCCCTCCTCTCTACAAACTCCTTTCAGGTAGTTGTAGAGAGAAATAAAGTCTTCCCTTGACCTACATGTGCGAGGCTCTTTTACAACAGCTCCTTTGAAAACATAAAAGTTGTTTTTAACAACTTTGACTTACTGGAGTCAGACAAACATATGAAAGGTATGAAAGACTTTTTTTTTTTGAAAAAAACTAAATGAAGACAAGAGACAATGCAGTCAAATTACTTCTTCACAGCATCATGCGAAGTTGACAGCCTGCAAGGCCTGGCTTCTTGACTGAATAACAAGTCCAGGTTGCAATTTAAACTGCAGGTTGGGTTTATAAATATTTCAGTACATGAGTATGTGCCACATAAAACAAAAATAAACTTTTTTTCACATCAGAAAAAGTGTCTTCTAATTTAATATTACAGTGTATTTGGTTTCTGCACTCAACATAGTAGATGAAGAGAGAACACATCCTCATATCACTCATAACAAATCCATATCTATGACTGATCTCAGCATTCTGGATTTCCCTGGTGGCTGGTGGTGACACACTGGAAAGAACAGCTCTGCAGTAGTGAGCAGCTTAATTTGTAAAAATCCTTTTTGAGGAATTAAGCCCATTGAAACAAGCATTGAGAATGCACACAGGTCTCTTCACTATTTGAACTCAGCAGACATGCTTTATCCACGGCTGTGCTGTCAGTGCTGAACTGGCAGATTCAAGACTTCAGGCATGCATGCCATATACACAAACTGTAAAATGAAGTCTTGCTGCATGAAAATAATTGCTTTGATTTACCAGCAGACAAAGTCACTATTTTTCCAAAAGTTTGGAATCTCTTTTGTGTTTCATAAGTGGAAATGACAAAGGGAAAACTTTAAGTGACCTAGCAGTCCCACACAGACAGACCAAGGTCCAAGTGATGAGGCAGGGACCAGCACCCACTACCAGATCAACAGTGGAGATTTTGGCTACCCATTACTTCAGAAAGTTCACATGATGCTCCAGCATCAGGCATGTGCTTAGAGATGCCAAACTCACTTGAAGATCCAGTGTTCACGTAGGTGTGAAGAAACTTCCTCAGTTTAGATTAAGGGAGACAGTTTGCTGAGAAAATTGGCCTGGCCTGTTCAGTATTTTAAAATACATATAATAATGACTTTTCCATCAAAGCTGTAACTTGCTATCTGCCTTAAGAAGTTAAACATAGGAAGAGTGTTGCTGTAGGAAAACCCAAATTAATTTCTCACTTCAAAGTAGGTGTTATCAATGCTATAACAGTTAAATCCTGCAACATCCCCCTCCAGACAGGAATGCTTAACAAAACAAACAAGGAGTAATTTCTTTTTTGCCCAGAGCACTTTGGTGTTACACTTGTTATGGGGTAAAAAGGGCAGCACGACTTAGAAGGGAAGCCTAGAACCTCCTGTTAGTGTAATTTAAATACTGGAGTGTAACTAAGCAACAAGTAGTTCTAATGAGTAGCCCAGCTAGAACAATGCTAAAACTTATTGTCCAAATGATCTATATACACAAAATAAACCTCCTTTCAATACATTATAGAAAACTGCCTACTATATTCTCCTTTCTCTGGTTTTATCCTGATCTTCCTATGGCCCCTGTATGTCCACAGGTCAGAAGTAGCACCTGTGTGATACCCTTCCACCCTTTGTCTTTATTGGTCTGGAGCCCATGCTACATCCCAATTTATTCTGTATGGTGCATTTTACACTCAGTAGATAGAAACCTCTTGCTTGTTGCTCCTGTGGCTCAGGTCCTAGGTCCATGTCTCCTTAGCTGACAGCAATAAGTTGTTTATAGCTGTGGGGTATTCAGGTGTCAGCCTATTCCCTCTCTACTAACACCCCACATCTGTATACATCTATGTGGTGTCCCTAATCCCAAGGCCTCTGTAATCATACCAGGTCTGCATATAAAGCCGTAATAATGACATCATTAAGGCAGGGTCATAAATTTTGCTTTCTGCAGAGTAGCTATACCATAAAGAATAAAATTATGACTATTCTGTGACTGCACAAATATAAGCAAAAGTTAAACAAATTAGGCAACTGTCACCTAATCATTGGAAGAATTGTTACAGCCAAATTAACTAAAATAATGCTTGGGTCAGGCCAAGAAGACCCCACACAAAGCCTTACAAGCTTGCCTCCAACCTGAGACTTTGCAAAGTTACTGCAAAGTCTACAGACTTTACTGGGATATACATGACTACTAAGAGCTTCTTGCCAAGAAAAGAAAAGTGTTATCCCAGAGGATGAGGCATCATTCCAACAAAATGTTCTACGTTAGTGCAACGGGAAAAGTAAACACATGTGTGCATTATCAGGAAAATAAAAGCTGAACTGACACTGACCCAGTTGGTTGCCATTCAAGCTCTCCATGATGTGAGTGCAACAGACAAATACCCCTTCCCCTCAAGACAGACATTCATATCCCACTTTTCAGACTTTACTCTTATATTTCCTGTGGCATATTAATGAAGAAGAGCACAAATGCCTATAAACACATTTCTGAAACACTGTTTATAAGGCAAGGGCATTCAGCTCCCACCGTACTAACACATTATTAAATAGATACTTCTGAATGTGCTGCATATCAGCCTGGAAGTGAGGAAAATACTCAACAGCTTTATAAAAACCTCTCTTTCCTTAAAGAATAAAGGGTCCAAAATGGTATTTTGTTATACTCCATGCTTTGTAATGACACTTCACAGATCACTGGTAGATATCCATTTGCATTTCTGTAACTTATAAATGCATACATTATTATTTTTCTTTCCATTTTTCAGGAAGCTTCATATAATATTCCATACAAATGGCACTATTCATGTATTCCAAGAAAACATATGTATCTTGGATGGAGATCTGTGTAAAGTCAATTTCAGCCCAAGTATTTTTTTAGGTTTTAATCAGAGTCAAAAGACTCCAGAACTGGAGGTTATAATGGAAATAGTGCAATAGAGTATCCAATAGCAGCACCACAAGATCTTTCCTGTAGAGGAGTAACACTCAGAGAGGGAAACTACAATGTTAACAGCAACACTCCACAACTCTCATTTGTACTTTTAACCCCAGATTTGTGGTGAAAAATGGAAAGAGTAAACAGCAGCTTAACATTTCTACTAACAGTATTAATATCAATGACTCTTGTAAAACCAAGAGCATAAATCTTGCTTGTAGCACATGTTTAATTAATCAGGCCTGCCATCCTCATTTGCCCTTCACTGGGTTTCACTGATGATTACCCAGTGGAAAATTCAGTCCCTTAATGCAAACAATATACTTTTTAACACTTTCTTTCCAGTGTCTGGCTTTTGGGGTTGGCAGAGGCACTGTCAGCAAAGGAGGCTGACAGTCTTGGCTCCAGTCATCCTTCTGTGTTTTAACCTTTTGTGTGGGTTACAAACAAACTTGGAGACTGCTTTCTTTCACCATCCAGAATGGCTTTTCCTTCAAGACCTCTGTTTGTCTCAGCTTCAGTGACAGGATTATAACCAAATATTTATGCATCCTGTGAATGTGAGGCAAGAGACATATTAAGTTTAAGTTATTCTTATTTATTCCACTAAAGGAATCATGTGAGGTAGCACAAAGCCCTCCCTGATTTTGAATTTAAGGCCAGTTACAAGTTTTGCTTGTAAAGGACATCAGAATTTTGTTTTCTTGTTGGTGGTGCTACCCAGGAATGAGAGAAAAAAAATCGTCTTAGAAATGAAACCCTTGTAAATAAAATATTATTCACAGACAGGAGCAGAATTTTCCTCTGGGTTATTATTAGTGAAATCCATTGAGGGGATAATAAGGACATGAGACCTGATTAATTAAACATTTGAACTATTGTGTGTAATTACAGTTTTCTGAATCATTCCAAGGACATCTGTTTACATAGGACCACAGAACCTGCCACACTGAGCTTTTCTGAGACCTCAGGCAGAGCCCAACATGCAGCAAACCAGCCACTGGGGCCCTGCAGCTGCTTCCCCAGACCAAACAACCCTTCTGCCTCCCTGGGTGGCACAGCACAGCCTGCCAATGTGGCCATGTGTTCACAGCAGCTTCTGCCCAGAGGAAGTCTCCAAACTGGCCTGGTTCAGTGCTGCAAATGGATCCACTGAGTATCTATATCCATCAGTCCATGAATCTGTCGCAACATCTGTAATTTTTCACATTCAGTTACCCGAGTGCACTGTGGAATTCTCCTAGCATGTGCGATGCTTTCCAATCTATCTTACACTTCAACCTGTGTTCAAGCCAAACACTGTTCACAGGAATTAATATGCTGGGGTTTTCAATTGAAACATTTTTTAAAGAAGTCTGTGCCATGCCATCATTTGCAGCTTACAGCCATTTTGCAGCTTTTAGTTGCTAATTAACTTATCTCAGTTTTTGCAACATTTGTAGAAAAAAGCCTTGAGCTTCTGTAGTACAGTAAAAAACAGAGTGCTACTGTTACCAGCTAGATACTGTGGAGTTACTAACAGAGACAGTGTCAGCCTGTCTAAAATTTACTGTAGTAGAAACATGAAATTGTCATAGCTCACATACACTTCTACAATAACTCTAAATTGCAGCACGTTTCAACTCTGAACAGTAACTGTGACGACAGCATTTTGGTGATCTGCTTCTCCAAGACAGCGGGGACTGACAGTGCTGGACTCAACCCTATCATGGCAAAATGTTCTCTATTTCTGGGAAGAGTGGGAACAGCTTTGCCGTCTCTTGCAAATGTTGCATCCACCTCCTCTGGATTGGAAAGGGTAACTGTCCTGGAAGGCCATTTTTAAGCATTTCTGGAGAAATAAAGTTATTTGTGAGAGGAATCTTAATATTCTGGTTCCTTCTTTGGCTTCTGCTTACTGATTAAATCTGGGATGTCTGAAAATATCCTGTGTTTCTTGAAGTGTGGCTCTCAGCCAGGGCAGTCCTAAGGGAGAAGAATGAACCATGGAAGTAACATGGAGAAAGAAATTCCAGTGTCATATATTCTTTTTTTTTCTTTATTTCTTATTAATAACTTTCCAATCTCTCACCCCCTCTTTAACTGATAATTATCTCTGAGTATTTTTACAGCATTTGTATCTCTGCTTCCTCTACCCATGTAAGAACAGATATTAAATCAGAACATTTCTTCAAATCCCAGACATAATAGGAAACACGAATAGCCTAGCAAAACAGGCTACTTCTTATGTGATAGTCAAAAGGCACAAGACAGCAACAGAGACCTAGATGTACATGACCAGAAGGGAAAAAAAGAGAAAAAAGGTTGTACAGTTGAAAACTTCTGTTGTGTTTTCTGTTGTAAGAGGCTTGAGTGTAAAAACCCTGTTAGCAAAATCCTGCCAGGCACTGTGGGTGTCAGCATCTTGTGTATGCAAACAGATAGCTGGGTTGTGTTCCATACTACAGAAATTCAACTGTCAGAGGTCAAAAAGACATGCTGAGTTGGCTCAACACAATTTCAGAAACTCACTGCTGTTGCTTTTTCCTTGCAGTAAAACACAGTCTGCCACAGCACCACCTCATTCTTGCATTAAATGAAAACATTTTTATCAGGTTAGTGCCAGGTTTCCCTTTGGTATGTCTTCTTCAGCTTACACTCCAAGTCTGGACATCCTGATGCAAACCCAACAAATTTTGAACACCCTTCAGGTCTACCCACTAGTGTGATCAGTTTCTGTATGGGCATAACAGACAGGAAAAAGCACCTTCCAAATCTTAGAAGATGGGAGCATGTGGGACTGAGGTCTTGGCGATGAAGGGTAAAATTAAACGTGGATCCTTGAGTCACACCTTCAGAGAGATAATCGCCAGGTATATGACATCTTCATAATGAAACAGAGCACCCATGGGCAACTCCTGCATGTATTCTCTTTCTCTCTCTGCTCTTCCCTCAGACAAGATGATCTAGTCCTAGGGTTCTCTACCTCTGTATTGCATGATGCCCACCAATGAAACAAATCAGTTCTAAACACTGACATTTTGCTTTAAAAAGTACAACCCCTCCTCTCTGGTTTCAGTAATTTGCTACATTTCATCTTAATTACTCTTAGCTATTCCTTGCACTAGCCAGATGAACTGTAGATATATATCGTCAGTAAAAGTAAGATTTGAATACACTATGCCTGAACACCTCCACTGCAACAAACTGTAGTGTGCTTCAAGCACAAGGGAGGAACTTGACAGATACTAGCAGCACAGGAAACTTTTAACATGACAGAATAAGGAAACAAAACAAAAAAGAGAACTAATGCCAATTTTTAAGTGGATTTAAAGTGCAAGTAAATGTAGCTTTCTCACTTTCAAAAATATTTATTCAGTCATCAGTTTCAGACACTTAATCATAAAAGTCAGATTACATATGTGTTTTCTACCCAAACGTCCTGCCTGATGCTTTTTCAGAAGAAACTAATTAACTGAACTGATGCACTAGGAAAGACACAACAGAAATTATCCTAGTTCCCTTCTTTACACAACTACATTTTTTAAAAAATGAAGAATTAAGATGTTTTACAGATTATAAAAGGTCTATGCCAAGCCCCTGGTTCTGTGAACTACTTGAAGAAAAAGGGACTGTTTTCATGAATGGACTGCCAGGGCTAGGTTTCACCTTTCATTTAGCCGCTCAGGTGAAAAATTCATCTCTAAGGCCAGCTACAATTCCATTTTGATTGAAACTGACTAGGAAGAAATTACTGAATTTTCCAAGACCTCAGTTTTCAGGTCTCAGCTATGGATTACTACTAAGTTTGATGCAATTTTTAAATGAGTGGAAAGCATTTGAAATAGCAACACAAAACTCTCATGCAATTTGGTGTGCTGCAAGAGTGCTGAGAACTTGGATCCCGTAAGTCTATGTTAAAATTTACTCTTGACCAGTATATGGGGCCAGTCACTTAGTCACTCTGCCCCCCCCCCCCCCCCCAGCTTATTTCTGCAGATGACAGATTTTAACATACCAATGGCTCACACTACTAGGTTCTCTATATGAAAAGCTCGAGGTAACAAATATTGTTATGATAGCAAAAATACAGTACATTTTCAATTGTCTCATGAGGTAGGGCTGCTAGTTTGCTAATTGGTGACTTTAGAAATACACGCCTGAGCACCATCATATTGAAGCTCCCCTGCCTTATACATCTTTATATAAAATGGAGTAGTGTTAAGTACAGAAAATAGTGTGATAATCAACTTTCTCTGTTTTTCAAGAAGTTTGGACAAGAGAAACAGAGAAAAATGAGAAAAATCTCCCCAGTGATGCTATCACTGCAACTTTGCCATTGAGATCATTGGCTTTGCCAGAAACCACACTGAATCTTATGTGAAAACAAACAGCAGAGAATCCTGAGTGGCTTATAGACACCTCAGGGAGTAACAAGGGCAGCATTTTTTCTTGTATAAACCCTGCACTGTGCAGTGTTGCAATTGACTGGGTGACACATCAGCAAAAATCAATTGAAATCTCTAATAAGGGTGTCAGATACGACTGAAGTGAAGCAGGTGAAAAAGATTGTAGATGACATAGTTCTGCTGTCTGAATATGTGATAGGAATGCAAGAAATGACTAGCGGTTCGAAATGGTGCCAGTCCACTTTAGTCTCACCATTACTAAAACAATATGACCTAGTATGGGACAGACAGTGCTTCAGAGAAGATGACCAGTTAGTGAGGCCAGCCTGGCCCCTTACCTGCAATAATGTCCAAATGCAGAAGGACTTAACTGGAAAAGTGACTGGATGAAGAAGGCATAATTTTGGCAAAGAGCGTGGTCATCACAAATGCAAGTAGATGCTTCTGGCAGCCAACAGAAACACTCATTGGTCAGGGTGGTTGCCCTCTGGATGAGGCAGGTTGATGCAACAACAGAGGTAGCAGGAGGTTGCAGCCCTCCTATCCTCCCTGGGCTTGTCCCCTGGAGATGGCTAGGATGCAGCTCAGTGTCTGACATTTTGTAACACTGTTTTTGTTTCAGTTCAAGAACAACTACCCAAACTAGCTGGTACACAAAGCTGAGTCAACATTACTAATGAAGACTGAGATTCAATTAAATCTTTTTACTTCAGAATTCTGCTAAACTGTAAAAGTACTTCCATGGTTTCACCTAATGGCAAAGCATGAAGCACTTTCTCCTACTGTATTGCTTTGCTAGCTGTGGTACAGATCTTTCCTGGTGCCTTACTCCATGACAGGATAGCTTTTAATGTCAGTAAAACATATTTATAGAAAGGAAAATAGGGAGAAAAAAAAAAAACATATATACATCCTGAACACAACCTGGGGACACCAAGGAGTTGTGAGGCAGACACTTTGTCCTTTTCACTGAACTCTTCTAACCCAGGTTTCATTCTTATAACTTTTAAATCTTATTTTAATTATATCAAAATACTAAAGAATAAAATCTGAGAGAACCACATATAAAGGAAATTGGACCTGTGTAAGATAAGGAAGCAGAATATTAGGCTCTATTTATCTCACAGTAGGGAGTGTTTCAGAAAAGTCTTTTAAAACTTCTTTGGGTCATAGTTTCAGCAGTCTTAAAATGAGCTAAAGGCACATTATAACAGGCTTTCGAAGTCTCAGAGAAAAGAAGTGCTGAGCATTGTTACTGTTTCTCCTAGTAAAAAAGGTCTGCACTCAAGGCAGGAGATAAAGAAGCACATCCTGCCTGAGTAACATTCCTTAAAAGCACTGGACATCCTAACAGACAAGTAATCCATGTCTGGTGTAACATGTCTTGGTGAACAAAAGGCAAAAAATTCCTATTCACTGCAATAGGGTCAGGATTTAACGCATGAGGCATACCACCTTAGTATGGTTTATTAGTCCTGCTTCCAAAACATCACCCTTACTGTCCTTTCTCCATAGGATCATGATGTCACCATGTTTCCAGTTTTAATCCTAGTGTTTTATAACTGGACACACCTGGTTACCAACAGCAGATTAAATTGACACACTTGCCTTTGCTGCATTATCTGTCCTCACGGAAGACATCCTAGGTATTTCTGACAGACTTGTACACTTTAAGGCCTATCGTATCAATCCACCCACTATGTGTTCTCTATTAAATCAGCAAGAAAACTCAGAATGAAAGTTATGCACCAGAAAATATTCTGTCCTGCAGTTTCCCTGAGCTGCAGGAAAATACCCTTCTGAAGGTGATTTCTGGTGTACATGGCATAAACCTCTTAAGTACACTCAATTTGGAATCAATTCAGGAATTTACAGGTATGGTTTATCAGCCCTTGTTTATTCACAATGATGAGAAGAGTTTAATTAATACCACACATATTAGTCAATTCTCTGCTTTTAAACCTTGCCTTTTGCCCATCAGCCAATTAATATGTATTTTAATCTTCTCCCCTGTTCAAGAGTGGTTTTAACATCTCACAGAACACAGTAGCAGATTTCACAGTCATTAAGTGCTATTACCGGCCCTTTCATTTTCTGAGTATCAGCAGTTTCTACAAATCCCACTTTCAACCATGTGTTATATTAACCATTCTTACTCAACACTTGTTTCTGAAGTATTCATTTTAAAGACTAAAGAGAGGTTCTACTAACAAGTAATACAAAAACTTTTTAGTATGATTTCCTTGCTATTCTCAGAATTTCTCATTTAACAAGGAAAAAAGAGGTAAGAATAAATAAACATACTTCCACATCTGTCTGCAAAACTTAAAATATGGGTAAGGAAGATAGATCAATATTCCTTGCTACAAATATGATTAAGCAATTTATTTTGGGATATACTCTAACTTTTTAATCCAAGGCATTCTAGGTGACAAATCCATCAAAATGAAAATGTTTGAAGGTTCATAGCCTACCAACAAGCAGCTCATCTTTGTACATATGCATCACATAGTAGTGTCAGTTATGTGTAGACATGGAGGAGTAACTCTCACTGACCTCTCATTCCCATTTTATTTGCAAATAAAACTCAGATATAAAAGGCAAGTGGACAAGAGGTGCTAGCAGGATCAAGTGAACCAGGAGGAGTATAGTGTTTATGTCCAGTGGCCCCAGGATGGGATTAGGAAAGCCAAGGTCCATCAGGAGCTGAATCTGGCAAGGAAAGTGAAAGAAAAGAAGGAAGCATTCTACAAGTGGACAGCCAACTGAACATAAGGCA
>WAAB01020783.1:0-23904 GCA_013389865.1 Piaya cayana | reverse complement strand
ACTGGACTCTGCTGTCATTGAGCATCCCCCCTCCTCCAGCGAGACAGAAACCTCAGGCTGGTGCTTCGGTGACTCGTGGTGACTGACGGACCCATGGATGGGGGAACAGGCACGGCTGGAGGCAGCACATCCTCGAGCAGGACACTGGGTACCACTTTGAACCTGCTGTCTGAGGAGCTCAGTCATCCTGGTAATTAATTAATTAACCTCAGCGATGCCCCCTTTCTTGCACTGCCTGTACCGCCCATTAACGCTGCCACCCTCATGCTGTAGTGGAGGCTCCATCGCTGGGAAAGTTCCAGCTCGGGTTGGATGGGGCTCTGAGCAACCTGATCTGGTTAAAGACACCCCCCCCCTCCTGCAGGGGGCTTGGGCTGGGTGACATGAACGTGTCCCTTTCAATCCAAGCTGTTCTCTGAGTCTGTTCTGTGATTCCATAGGTGACGTGGGGAAACTGAGGCAGGAGGGAATGGTTCATCCTTTCTGTGCCCTCCAAGAGCCCCTACTCTCTTAGCCACCGATCCAGGGAGTTAACACACGTTACTCTTGCTGTTCAGACAAGCTGCTTTTTCCCCAGTAGCTGCTCTCCATCAGATTCAGCTCCAGATCCTATTTCTGTCTGCGTGAGGCAGCAGAGACAAACCAGCAGCATCGCCCTGGGCAGAAGGTGCAATACTGCACCCCTGTGGGAACTGGCAGCCTTGGACACCAAACCTGGGATGGCTGATGGGCGCACACGGGATTTTTGTGATCTCCAGCATCCCCTTCCATGGCTCAGGCACCAAAAGAGAGGAGGCAAGGGTGGGTGTTGTATCAAGGGTGGGTGTTGTATGAGACTTCTTCCTCAAAGCCCTGGCAGTGGAGGTGCTGCCGTTCCCCGTGACGAGGGACAGGGAGAGCTGAGATTTCCACGGCTTGCGGGGGCCCTGCGGTTGTATTTTGTAGATAACAAGCAGTCAGCGTTGTCGCTTCTTGCAGACAGGTTAATCCTCTAAACCTGCAATGCGTTTCATCTGGAAGTTGGTGTATTTGATCATACAAGAAGGGGGAAGGCATTAAATAGCAGCCCATGCAAATAAGAAATTATGCAGATCACCTTATACATTAGACTGATAAAGTTTGTCATTGCTATTTCAACTCACGTTGCCTAAATGCAGATTCTGAAGTAATCTGCTAAATGCGAGTGAGCCTGACACGCGTGATAATATCAGGCCAGTTCCGTGGGTCCCCTGTGCTGTGGGGCCAGAGCAGCACTCTCTGCATGAGCATTTGGCTTCTTGCAGTGGCTCCTGGGGTTTCTGGAGCAGCCACTGCACCCCCAGCATCCCTTCTTGCCTCGGCTGCGGTCAGCAGGACCCCATGAGCTCCCCACAGACCCTCCAGAGCACCCGGCAAGATGCAGCACTCGGAGCTCTCGGGCTGTGTCAGGGCAGCGTGTGGCCTCGGCTCCGCAAGGGAAAACCATGGAGGAGCAGCTCTTATGACAATAATCGCCCATTAGCAATAGGAAGGATCTTCCCTCCCCTCACTGCTTCCCTCTGTGCTGGGTGGAGCAAAGATCTTCATTAGCTGCTGTTAATTCAGCTCCCACTGATATGGAACTGAACCTCTGATATTCAGATTCCTCAGCCCGGAGAATAGAAGGCTCCCAGGAGACCTTAGAGCAGCTTCCAGTGCTAGAGGGGCTCCAGGAAAGCTGGGAAGGGGCTCTGGATCAGGGAGTGCAGGGACAGGACAAGGGGAATGGTTTTCAGCTGAAAGAGGGGAGATTGAGATGAGATCTTAGGGAGAAATGTTTTGCTGTGAGGGTGGGGAGGCCCTGGGCCAGGCTGCCCAGAGCAGGGGTGGCTGCCCCATCCCTGGAGGGGTTCAAGGCCAGGCTGGATGGTTCTGAAGTGGCATCCGAGATGCCGTTCATCACACATGAAGAGGCTGGATCTCCCCGTTGAGCGGCACGTTGGATGCTGTGCTTGCTTCCCCAGGAACCAGCGATTTGCTGAGCCGTGTAAGAGGGCTCGAGCCTGGCTCCTCTCGAGCTGATTTAATGCTGTTGTGACTTTGCTGAAGTGCAGGGTAATTTATGCTTCCTGGGAAAAGGATATGCATTTAATGAGAGTTTTAAACCCTACAGCTACCAGACTGAAGCTGTCACCTCGTGTCTCTCCCCGGCGTTTCTCACACGTACCTGTAACGCTTTGGCTCGTTCACTGCTGTGTCGGTGTTTAAGGAACAACTTGCCCTCATGCTCCATCTCCTGCTCCGACATCTCGCTGGGGCCATCCCGCTGCCCCTCTGCTCCTCCCTCTGGGGGAGGAAAGTCATCTCCACCAGTTGCAGTATTAATGTTTTAAGATCTAACTCTGAAGAGTAAGAAATATTCCTGAATGTCTGGCCCTGCTGCTTCCTCCTGCCTTGTATTATTAAATACGTTAGGGGGGAAATATCAGCCTCGGCTTCTGCTGCCCAGTTCTGGGTTGGGTTGTGTTGTTTTCAGAACGAGTCTTTTCTTTTCCTTCCCTGCCATTGGGAAAATAGCAAGTGTCTGAGAGAGGAAAACTAAACAGGTCCTGGTGTTTGACTGCATCGTTTATCTTGTGTTTGAGCCTCTTTGCTGAGTGCAGCTGTGGGAGGGCTCTTGGTTTCCCTCCCGTTCGTGTCCAACAGCTCTTGGCAGTGACCGTGCCCTCCAGCTGCGCTCACAGCTCAGAAAGCCGCTTGTGTCCCGGGCTGCACCCAAAGCAGCGGGACCAGCAGGGAGGGAGGGGATTGTCCCCTCTGCTCCGCTCTGGGGAGATCCCACCCGGAGCCCTGGGTCCGGCTCTGGAGTCCTCAGCACGGGAAGGGCAGGGGGTCTGTGCCCCCGCCTCGTGCCCAGGGTCGTGCTGAGGAAGCGCTGGAACAGAGCAAACACACAATTAGTAAATGTCATGGGAGCATCACGCCCGTGAGCGGCACCGAGCAGAAACTGTTCTTGTGAGCAGCCGCTGCACTCCGGTTTAATCGGGTATGAAATCACATTGATCTCATAGCTGCCTTCCATAAGTTATTTATAAGTGGAGTTCTAACACAGACTGGGGCTCTGATTATTCCTTCTGACTTGCCTCATTGCCCGTGGCCTTTAAAATGTTCCTTTTACATCTTCTTCCATTCCCCTTCGCCAGCTCAGCAGTAATGAAAGCAGGACCCGTGCCCTCGGTGACTTCTGCTCCTCCGGCAGAGCCGCGTTAGCGCTGGCTGACGTCTGTCGGGTTCTTCGGGAAAACAGGCTGTGAGTTTGCTGAACCTCCTCCGCCTCTGGATCCCAACATCCCTGCGAGCGGCTCTGCCTCTCCACAGCACTTAATAGATGGGAGGAAACACTTCACGGAGCTTTCGTCCTCAGTCTAAGTAGCCACTAGTGAATTAACCCAGAATTTCTTGCCATAGCCTGATTTTCCTTGGAGGGGAGGGAGGATCTCAGCACAGCAGCTGCTGGTCGCGTGAGGCTGCCGGAGGACGATGCTGCGAAGCTGCCTCGCTGTTTTCTTTCTGCCCCATTGATCCCCATTAGGAAAGCCCTCGGTGCCGAGCTGCCTGCCCAGAGAAGCCCTGCTCGGCACATTAACGTAACAGCAAAGCTGGCACACGGAGAGCCCGGCAGAGCCAAGAAACACGGAGCTGCTTGAGGATCTTGCTGTTGGTGGAGAGTGCAGAAACGCAGAGGCTGGGGACAAGGCGAGGGGCAAATTTCTGCGGGCAGAGGACACGCAAGGAGTGTGCAAGTGGATGATCTGGATAATTTGGTGCTGGAATGCAAGAGGCATGTGCGGGAGCAGCTCTGGAAAGCCTGGACTCCCAGCTTCGCCGGGGCTGTAGCAGGAATTCAGTGCTGAGCATCTTGCAGGTGGAGCAGGACCAGAAACCCCACCAGCTCTTGCAAAGCTAGATCCAGCCTGGCCCCAACGCCATCCCCACTCCCCTGTTTCTGTGAATTCTGCTCTTCCAAAGCCAAACAAAGCTGCCTGTGCAGTGGAAGTTCTCAGCACAGCCAGTAACCAGCAGGTTGAGGTGTTGAGTCGATACCTTTCAATATCTGGGTGTTTATTTTAGTGCCGTTGGGTGCACTCTGCTGTAGGACAATTAATCAAGTGTCGGGATTCTTACAGCCCTTGTAGAGGCATCTTTTATTAGCTTCTGTTCAAATCGAGATCATTTTGCTCGTTACAACGGGTTCGACCAAGCCTCCCAGTCCCAAACCTCCAAGCTGTGCGGTGAGGCTGGGGTTGCTCACCCTGCGTGTGAGTGTTGCAGAGGGAGGCTTTCTTCTCCTGCTATAAATGCAGAAAGAGACGCTCGAAGGCTTCAGACAGTAATGTAAAATAATAAATGAGTTTCCAGGAGGGAGAAATAAAACAACACTAACTGGCTTGCAGCGCAGCGCAGCTCAATTTGGCTGCTCCAGAGGTCCAGATCCCTCATCCAGGGCTGGAGCTGCTACTGTGGGGTGCACTGTGCTCCTCGTTTGGAGGGGAAAGTGGGGTGCAGGGCAGTGAAAAGCTAGTGAACAGAGCCCAGACCAAGAGCATCTCCAGATGCCTCCCAGATGAGCATCCAGCTTGGGTCCCTTCCCCAGGGAGCACCCGTCTGCAGTGGATGAATGGTGCGCAGCCCCGAAAGGTTACCTTGGCTCTTAATTGCTGAAAAACACCTTTGGATAGAATATTTATAAGGAAAAATGTTAACGAGTTCTCATCCCAGCTAGATGTGCCCCAGCGCGGTGCTGCGCCAGCCCCAGGGGGGTCACAGGGCCCTTGTGAAAAGAGCACAGGCCCCCCAGCACGCGCTGCAGGTTATTTTCTCATCATAAAACTCTCGATTAAAGAAGAGGAAAAAAAATCATTGTGATTGCGATATCCAACTGTCAAATACGGTCAGCCTGGAAATCAGTCCAATAAAAATGGAAAGCAGGGTGCTAGGGGCAGGGAGGGAGCCTGGTGGAGGCAGGGGAAAGGGTTTGCTTGGAGACTTTAATTAAAAAGCCTTAAGAGGTTTTCAGGACGCGCAGCAGCTCCTCCTGCTTTGGTGAAGAGATAAAAGCATCTCGGTAAATGCTGACACACTCCAGAAAGGTTTTACTCTTCCCAGGACAGCTGGGAATGTCGTTTGCAGAATCCTCCTCTGGTGTGGAGGGGCCTGGGGCTGCTTCCAGGGAAGCAAAGCTGCAGCATCCTCGTGACCTACAGCATCCCCGCAACCCACAGCGTCCCCCTCGCTCTTAGAGGGATGACTGGAAAACATTAGCTGGCCAGCTTGCTGCTTGGTCAGCTCAGGGACAATTTGTCCTTCCCGTTTCTTGTTCTGGTTTTCATGCTTCTCCGCTCTCCTGCCCGCGGAGGCACGAAAATCAATCAGGGTCCCGGGGCTTTGGCGAGCAATCCTCCGTAAGAGAAAGCAATTTCCCAACATGAAGAGCGCAAGGTAATTCAGAGGATGCGAGACCATGGGCTGTGGTGCTGGGTGAGGCTCATTTCCAAGTGTATTTCTCTTTTCTCCTCCTTTTGTGCTCTGCTCAGGCAAGAACAGCATTATGAGCTTTGCAGAGGGAGCCCAGCGGGGTAAATGAGGTGGCAAACAAACTCCTGCTCCTTATCAAAGCGCTCGATCACTGTCGGGAAAGCCTTCCACTAAACCAGCAGCTCAAGGAGTGTTTCCTCCCAGTAAACTGCTAATGAGGTTCAGGAGAGCCGAGTGACATTTCTTCTCACTGCCTGTAATTAATGTTTTAGGTGCAGCAAGCGGCTGGAGAGCCGGCCCGCGGGAGGGAGGTGATGCCATGTGCCCAGAAGCTGCTCCAGCGGTGCCTCCAGCCCAGTGGAGGCACATCACATCCGTGTGAAAGGCCACTGGAGGAGTAAATGCTCATAGAGAGAAGGAACAGTTCTCTGAAGAGGTAGGAAGGCTGGGGATGGGCCCTGGGATGAGTCTGTGCAGGGCCGGGTGAGGAATTCATCAGTCTGCTTCACTGCATGGTTTAATGTTTGATGGGAATGGTTGGACTCGATGATCCGGTGGGTCTCTTCCAACCTGGTTATTCCATGATTCTATGATTCTGTGACTGTTTGCTTCACAGAGCAAAGCTGGAGGTGAACGAGTCCTTCCTGGAGAGATCCCAGCCAGGCTGCTCAGCTGCAGGCAGGGTCCTGAGGGGGGCTTTGTGTTTAAATATGTATAAATACATATGATATGTGTGGATAAAGAAGCAAAATTTGTTTCCTTTCAATTTAATAACACCCTTCAGCAGGTATCCCCATTTGTCAGAAATGCCAGCAAAATGGGTTTTCATGGAACGAATCATTTATCAGATCAAAGTTGCGGGAAGGTTGCAGCGAAAAGCAGTGATTTGGTAACAACAAAGAATCAGCTTCCCAAATGAGAAATCTCCCTCTTGTGTCGTAAACCAGGCATTTCTGCATTACCTTCGGAGGAGTAATGGCTCTTAAACCTCATGTAATGTAACATGAGCCTCTGTGAAGTGCTGAGAAAGCCAAGGAATTAAAGGAGAACACTCAGCAAATGAAGTTGCATGTTGCTTGATTGGAAAAAGGGTTTTCCAAGCATCCTTCAGACTGGAGCTGCTTCTCAGCTGCTCTGACGTGTTCGCTCCAGCACTTCACACACTTTGTTGGAAGGGAGAACGCTGGAGAGACGTCGGCAGTGACATCCCAGCTTTGCAGCAGGGGAACCTTGGCCGAGAGTCACTTTCCTGCTGAGCAGAGCATCTTTCCTTACAAGGTCATAACGGAGGCTGGAAGCAGCACCACGATCTCCAATGTGGGTTTTGTACATTCGTACTAACAGTGGGTGCCTGCAGCTCCAGCTCCTGTGGCTCAGCCCGATAGGGACAACTCTCCTTGGAGACAGGGTCAGTCTTAGGGTTAGAGTTGTCCCTGCTGAGTTGTCCTAGACCCTTGGCAGCCTAACTCCAGCAGAATGTGCTCCCTACTTAGAATGATGGGATGGTTGGAGTTGGAAGGTGAGACCATCAGCTTCATTAAGGTTGTTGGATCAAGATCTTTGCAGCTGGAAGGCAACAGGGAAAAACATAAAACAGTGAGGAACAAACCTGATAAGAAATGGGAGCAATAGCAAGGAAGAAAACTCATCAGCCACTAGTTGGTGGATTATTAATAAACCCCAAGCTCAGCTTCGAAGAGGCTCAGCCTGGCCTTTGTGTCTGCGAAGAGTTGGGAATTGATGGACGTGGATGAGGCTTTTTGGTGATCCTGGCACTCAGGATGCCAGACTGGCAGCTCTGGGGCTGCGAGCTCCTCCGTGAGGAGTGTCTGAGCAGCCACCAGACAGACCCACAGGCCAGGGAACGGATCCAGCGCTCCCACAGCCCCTCATTCCTCCCCAGGTGAGCTGATGTTGCTCAAAGTGCTGAGGATGGTCTTGTTGACCAGGGTCCCCAAGGGAGGGTATTTACTCAAGGGATGGTGCTGAAAGGGTTTTCCCTTTTTTTGCACCTTTCCTTTGGCAGACTGGGCCTTTGTTTACTTACGTACCATATATTTTTATGAAATGCTTCATTCCCGTTTCCCTCAGGTATAATTGGATTTTTCTCAATAAGCAACAAAATATAAAAAAAGGGTTTATAGCATCTCGTCAGCGTTACTTGTTTAAAAGCAAACAATACCCCAACGCTTAAAACCAAGGGTGCATTTTTAAAGCAAGGCAAGGCAGTAATTTCTGCTTTAAAAAGCCCAACAAGTTTTATGGCGCTATTTTACGCGTCTCCAAGAAGAAAAAAAATTGCTCTGTCAAAAGCAGAGCATATTTTTATAGCGGAAAAATTTCCAGAAGGAGACTGGAGTGTCACACACCATGAGCAGATGCAGACAGCCCAGACACACCTGCAGGTACCTGTGCTTATCCTTGTGTAAGGGCAGGTGCTGCGGTGATTCCAGCCTCACCTTGGCCCTTTGCTGCTGTTCCCTTACATCAGAAATCCACCCCGCATGCCCTCTCGGGCAGGTGCCTTGTTTTTCTGCTCAGGTCTGACTCACCTGGCAATCAGCTGCATGCTGAAAATAATGAAAAGGAGGTGGCCAAACCACCTGGTGTGGGTCACGGGCTCCACCTCTGCAGCTGGGTTATCTCCCCCCAAACCCCAACCAGCAGGCGGCTGGATCTATTTTTCTGTATGGGCACAGGGTCTCTCCTAAGAAGTGTTTTTCTTCCACCTTTACAAATTTGCTGGGTTTCAGGGCTGCAGTTGTTTAGTTCCCCCCCACCGTCACCCTTGAGACCATGGAGGATGTTTCCGACTCTCTTCAGCTGTGCTGGGGTCATGAATGTCCTCACGCAGCCCCGGAACAGAGCTGCTTTTGGTGCCAGATGTTCCCTGATGTAACTCATGCATCTGTGACCTTTACACGCTCAATTCATGGCCGCTCAGTCATCAGCCTCATGCAAAGCTCGCTCCGCACAAAGCTCTCCTTTCTCCTGCGTTTCCCAGGCTGGGACTGGGCAGCGTCAGGAATGTTTGCGGCAGTGTCAGGAGAGAAATGCCAAGCTAGAGACATGATCGTACGGGCGGTCTGTGCCAACCTGGAAAACTAACCCCCCCCTTGCTATTTGCAGATGCAAACATAAATAACGTTTTAGTTCTGTGCTGTTTGAGAAAGTCAGAAAGGCGAGCGTTGCAGCCCTGGGCAGCGAGCGCTGCGGACACGCGGGGGAGCTGCGGCCACGCCAAGGAGCGAGCGCTTCCCAAACCCACCCGTGCTCCAGCCATGGGGATTCCTGCCCCACTGCTGGGCTCAGCACCAGTGGGCTCCGGGGCTGAGACCCCCACTGCCGTGCTGAGCCACCCCTGCAAGCCTTTGCCTCCAGTTTTGAAAATCTCAGAAGCATTTAATTTCACAACTCTGCTGACTTCTTAAAGCCAAGGCAGAAGTGCAGGTGGTTGGGAAAGCTTCCATCAGAGCATGACCGTGATGGTGCTGTGGGAGTGGGGATTCCTGGCCCTGACCACTCGAATGGCTCTGAGTCTCTCCCCACATTTTCTCCAAAGCCTTTTCTTTCCAGGGAGATGAGGTGCTGAGCCAGTTTACAGCTGAGGTCTCCCTGGCAGGTTCTGTGTCCTGCACTTGCAGGATGTGGTGATTTAATTCTGTTTCACTTGCCTTCCTCCATCCATGACACGTCATTATGCCCCTTCCCCTTTCTCCAGCCACAGCCGGTGGCACTTCTGCAGACGCAGGTCGCCCTATGGCAGCAGCCACCCCTTTCCCCAGAGCTGCCTGGCCTTCTCGGAGCATCCTCCTGCTCTTACACCCTCTCTGGCCCTTCCTTGCTCTTCACCCAGCACCGTCCCTTCTCTGGAGTGGATGGAAAACGGTGCATAGGAAGGGAAGAAAAGCCTGCAAGGCAGGAACCTTGATAGGAGCCGCTACCATTTTTCATGTACGTGATGAAAGGCTGTCTGCCTGGAAACCATATTCCAAGGATAAAAGAGACAACAGGTGGAAAGCAGAGAGCCAGGAGCAGCACAGTGATCACAATTAGAGGTTTTAATGTACCTGCTGCTGGGCAATGCCACGAGGGCACTTGCAGCCCAGCATGGTTCAGGACAGGTAACCCACAGGCGTTCGTTTCTCCTGGGCTCAGAGACAGCGAGACCAGAGGCACTGTAAGGGTTCCTGTATTTATTAAAGCTGGGAATGAAGGCACCGTGCTCAGACAACCCTGTCTAGACAAAACTGTCATCTTCTGAGCGCACTAGACAGGAGACTGTCACAGTCAGGGGTGAGGTTTAGCACTGGACCTGTCGCTATGTAATGTATGTGATGTTTGGGGGTTTTTGCAGTGGATTCAGAAATTCCTGCTTCAGAAGCTGCTGGTTTCGTAGCCCATCACAGCACTGGCCCTGTCCTGCAACACCCTCCAAACCCAGCACTCCAGCTCCTGGCAGCAGAAAAGGCCACAAAAAGCTGTATTAGCCACACTGAGAACATCACGTAGGACAGGCAGAGACAAAACAACACGCCGTGTTCCCCACAGAAGGGGTTAGTTCTCGTTTCAGCCGTCACGCTGGCTTAGCAGACTGCTGGGTAAGCAGCCCCGACAGCGAAAAACCTGCTGTCCTCAACAGCATCGGTCGCTTGGCATCAGCCCCACTCCAGCTCAGGAGCCCATGGACGACGCTGCCTCCAGCAGCAGCTTCCAACGCGTTCTGGGCTCATTGCTAGAGATGAACCTAAACACCCTGAGCTCTCCACGGCACCTGCGTGCGGTGCCGGTGTTGCCATCGCAGCATCGCCTTGTGAAAGATGAAAGTTGTGGCAAACACATAACGTGCCCACACTGCTGGCCTGCCCAGGTGAGTCACGCTGCACAACAGCTCCTTCACAAATAAAACACAGGTGTGATGGAACACCCTGAGGGAAACCATCCGTGTTGAGAGTGGAGTCAAGCTCTGCCCCTGTGGTTGGGGCTGGTGAGGCTGCACCTCAAATCCGGGGTTCAGTTTGGGCCCTTGAGTACAAAGAAGGACACTGAGGGGCTGAAGCGCATCCAGAGAAGGAAACGGAGCAAGTGAAGGGTTTGGAGCCCAGAGGTTCTGGGAGCACCTGAGGGAACTGGGGTTGTTTAGCCTGAAGAAGAGGAGGGTGAGGGGAGACCTCATCAGTCTGTGCAGCTCCCAGAAAGGATATTGTGGTGAGATGGTTGCTAGTCCCTTGTCCCGAGTAATGGGATGAGAGGAAAGAGGCCTCAGGTTGCACCAGGGTAGGCTTAGATTGGATAATCAGGAAAAGTTTGTTTGCTGAAAGAGTGGTGAAGCCCTTGCAGAGGATGCCCAGGGCAGTGGTGGAGCCTTCATCCCTGAAGATGCAGAAGCTGTGTGGCCGCGACACTGTGAAGCCCTTGCAGAGGATGCCCAGGGGACTGGGCTGATATTGGAGTGAGTTAGCTGAGAAGGCTTTTCCAACCTTGATGATTCTGTGAGTCTGTGATTACTGAGACTGGGGCTGAATCTGGGACTGGAGAGCGAGACATGGGGCTGAGGCTGGGCTGAGGCTGAAATGGGTTGAAACTGGGGCTGGAGGGTGAGATTGGGACTGTGGAGGCTGGGACTGGGACTGAAACTGGGACTGGAAGCTGAGACTGAGGGTGAAACTGGGACTGGAAGGTGAGACTGGGACAGCGGTGGCCGAGACTAGAGTTTGGGAGGCTGAAACTGGGGCTGGATCTGAGACTGGAAGCTGAGACTGGGGCTTGGGAGGCTGAACTTGTGGCTATAGGGTGACCCTGGCTCTGTGTGGGCTCAGCCTGGGGCTGGCCCTGAGGGCCGGGGCTGAGCTCCCCCCCCCCGCGCCGGAAGTGACGCGCCAATCACAGCCTCTCTCTCTCCGCGCCGCGAACAAAAGGGCTTTTCAGTCGCTCGGCCCCGCCCCCCGGCGCTGACGCGCTCTCCCATTGGCCACTTCCCTGTTGTTCCCGCCCCCAGCCACCTCCCCCGCCTCCCATTGGCCGCCGGGCGCGCGGCCGCCGCTGCCATTGGCCTCCGCCCCCTCAGGCCCCGCCCCCCACCCCGCCCTCAAAGCCCCCATTGGCCGCGCCGCTGTCGCTCGGCGGGCGGGCGGCGGCACCGGCGGCGGCTCCGGGACCCGAGGAGACATCGGGCGGCGGCTGCGAGGCCCCGCGGCGGGGGGCGGACCCGGAGCCCCCTCCTCCCGGTACCCAGACCCCCCCTTCCCCGGTACCCGGACCCCTTCTCCTCCCGGTACCCCGACCCTCCCCCTTCCCGGTACCCGGACCCTCCCCGGTGCGCTGACCCCTCCCCTTCCCCCGTAGCCAGATCCCCCTTTCCCGGTAGCCAGACCCTCCCCTCCTTCGGTACCCAGCCCCTCTCCCCGGTACCCAGCGCCCCCCAGCTCCCGGTACCCGGACCCTCCCGGTGCCCGGACACGCCCCCCACCTTCTCCCTGGGGCTCGGAGGGGGCTGCAGGGCCTGGGTACCGGTACCGGCGGGGCTGGAGGGCTGGGAATGCTCTTCTTGGTCTCTTAGGTCCTGTCAGGGTCTGCGGGACTGGGGTAACAAGGCGAGGGACCCCGCCTCCTGCATCCCCAGGACTTGGGGGGGGGTGTGGGATGCTGGTCTTGGGTCCCCTTCCCACCCCTGGGACCCAGCGGGCTCTGCAGGACCAGGGGGGTGGGAGGAGGCTGATCCCAACCCTCCCCAGGACTCGGTGGGATTTGCAGGACCGGGAGTGGGTGGGTGGGATGCTGATCCTGGAACCCAGCAGGCTCTGAAGGATGGGGGGGGGGGGCGGATGCTGGTCCTGGATTCCCCCCCCCTTCCCACCCCCTGGGACCCAGCAGGCTCTGCAGGACCAGGGGTGATGGGTCAGATGCTGATCCTGGACCCCCCCCTTCCCACCTCTGGGACCCAACGGGCTTTGCAGGATGGGGGGTGTTGGTGAGATGCTGGTCCTGGACCCTCCCCTCACACCCTCTGGGACCAAACAGGTTCTGCAGGACCAGGGGGATGGTGGGGGGATGCTGATCCTGGACCCCCCTTCCCATCTCTGGGACCCAGTGGGCTCCACAGGATTGGGGGGGGGGATATGCTGGTCCTGGACCCTCCTCTCTCACCCTCTGCGCCCCAGCAGGACCAGGGCAGCCCCATGGTCGTTGGGTGGTTTGGTTATTCAAACACTTCACATGAAATTGGGGGTTTACTTCATCCCCAAGCAGCAGCTCAGGAACTGAGCGATCGCAGAGGATTTGGGGGGTGTTGGTGCTCCTCCTCCTCTGGGCTCTGGGACACAGAGGTGGGGATGTCATCGCTGCTCATCACCCCGTTCCCCCGGCTCTGATGCAATCCCGGCCGGCGTTGTGGGTGCACGATTATACAGCGTGTTGGCTTTTTACGATATAAAGGCGTCGTGTAATTATTTTAACGACTGGAGCGTCACGCGGCGCATGCAGCAGGGCTTTTAAAAACTCGCCCGTCCAGAGTTTTCACGCCGCTTGTCCAGGTCCTCGTGTGAGTGCGATGACGCCCGTGCAAGCTCCTGGAAAATATCAGTTCCTCTTCGGGGACAGGAAAATGAAATGGAGCTGATTCAGGATTATAGACACAGAGGCTTTGTGCATCGGCGTGGCTGTAACCCCGGCTTATGAAAGGAGAGGAAATACCCTCCTCCAGAGGAAAACAGGAACGACGAGCTGCCTTCTTCACAGTCTCTTTGGAGAAGGAGAAGAGTTGGCAGCGGATCTTGAAGCTTCCACTTGACAGAGCCCCTCAGGCTCCGGCTGCTCCGCGGTCGGTGACTCGAGCCTTCTCAGGGGTCAGTGGGTGAAGTTGGTTAACTCGGTTCGTGCTCGTACGTGTGTGAAACCTGGAACGGTTTCAGGATCGTTGGAGCATGGTTTGTTGCGCGGAGGAGCTGCCGTGGGCTGCAGGCTTATCGCTCTTGTTCCTGAAGTGGCACATGCCAGAGATAACAGCCCCTGCTTTGTTAGCTGGCGGGGCTGTACACACACTTAAACTTGATATTTCTTTTCAGTTAAATACCAGGAAATAACTTCCGAAAGAGGAGTTTCTGCTCTCTCCAGGGTGGCTGTGGGTCTGCTGCAGACGCAGCCCGCAGCACAGTGCAAGGAAGTTTACCTTGAGGCAAGCAGGGCTTTATTATCTTTGTTTATGCTCCAAACTCTTGCTTATCGTCCAAAAATGGTGGTATATCCTCCCCTCAGGGAAAATATTTACACCACCAGCTGAACCGCTGTGGTCCTTGCGGTCTGCGATCCGTGTGGTTGCGCTGGTCGGGATTTCTCGCTGAAGGCAGAGGGGGAACGTGTCCTGGGTGTTTGGGGTTCCTGATGCTGTGAAACTCCTTGTCTTCTGGTTAAAGGCTCGGAAATACCGGGTCAGGCTCTGCAGCTGATGAGTACAGACCCGCTTGGCACAGCTGGACTGTTGGCAACGAGGAGAACTGGGAACTGGACAGGGCTGGCGTGATCTTTTAGTATAAAGCAGGAGGGACGTGGAACTGGAAAGCAGCCTGGGGAAGGTCAGCTCAGGAGTCTGTGCTCCAGAGGACCAGGAAGGGATTCTGGTTCAGATCGGGTAGGAGGAGCTCAGATAGGTGCTTATTAGCTCTACGACCCAGAGATGCTTCTTGTAAAACAATAAAGTGAAAGGAATAGAGCTTTTTCCTGTTCTCCAGCTCCCTGGTATCGGGTGGCTCTAGGAAGGTTTCCCTGGGATCCTTACAGCTCCAGCCTAGCAGCGATCTGCCAGCTGTGCTCTCGTGCCTTGGAAAGTTCACAATAAATCAGTGCAAGATGCGGTTCTGTGGGGCTTTGGGGATCCACTCGCAGTCGATCGCCTCAGCAGCCCAGGGTCACCTTGCAAACAGAGCAGGGAAAGGTCTTTTATAGCACACAGGGAGGCTGAGGTGGTGCCACTTGCGTGTCTTTAACGCTACCTGGTTTTGTGTCGATGGTAGCTCTGAACACTGGCTCCTGCTCTTTGTTCCGTGAGGATTTTTACCCAGGTATTTTAGGACAGGGCTGTCGATGCTGTTAAGCTGATTAAAGGCTGCAGCCAGCGAAGGACGTTAAGAATAGCACACGGCTTATTTCTGTAACACCACAAAGTGCAAATCACAATGGAAGCGTTTAGAACACAGGATAGAAACGGTCTCTGCCCAGGCTGACGGCTCTAGGATGCGGAGCCACAGTTGGTGGCTGCCCCCACCCTACGGTAGCTGCTGGGGAGGTGCAGCTGCAGGCTCTCTGTTTTAGAGAAAAGCACAGGTACAGGCACAGTGAAAATCCATCTTCAAAATTCACTGCCCCGGGTGATGGAGTTGGCCGAGACACTTTGTTCTGAGGTCTCAATAAAACTTCTCCTTTTTATTTCTGGCTCAGAATGTCACAAAAACAAATAGAACTTGATGAGTGGTGAAAAAAGCTGCTGCCGTTCGCTGTCAGCACTGATTCAGTCTGAGCGAGGACCGAGGTGGCTTGGAAAGGGAGCCGTGTGTCTGCTGAGCTGTCGTTCAGGTGTTCCGGACCCCAGACCTGGTGCTGCTCAGGTTTAAGGACCAGCACAAGTGTGGTAAATCATAGAATCATAGAACAACCAGGTTGGAAGAGACCCACCGGATCATGGAGTCCAACCATTCCCATCAATCACTAACCCATGTCCCTCAGCACCTCGTCCACCTGCACCTTAAACCCCTCCAGGGAAGGTGACTCAACCCCCTCCCTGGGCAGCCTCTGACACTGCCCAATCACCCTTTCTGTGAAGAATTTTTTCCTTAAATGTTAACAGCTAGGAACAGCTCCCCTCTGTCTCACCCTGGATGGCTCCTTATTTATGCATTAACATTAATTTGTTGCAAGTGTGGCCCTCTCTCCCCTTTTCTCCGAGATGAACAAGGTGTAAATCCCCCTTCCCTGCACTTTATGGAATTTCACACCTGATGTGGCTGCACGGTGAGAAACCTGCCTGCCTAGCAGAGGGGCACGAAGGAGGCTCCTGGTCTCTCTGGCTGTCTGAAGGCTTCTTCCTCCTCCCTGCGAGCAGAACTTTCTGTTCCCAACGACTGGAAAACTGCTTTGGCACAAACAAGACCAAACCTGCTTCAGTGCATGGTTCTCCAAGGCAGGGTTATGCAAATGAGTTGTAGCAGAGCAGTGACTTCAGAAATATTAGGAGTTCAGGTGAGTGTTTGAGCTGGAGAGGCTCAAAGTTAACCCTTTATCCCTTGCCAAGGCAGAGGTCTGGTAGCTCTGAGCAGCAGCATCACTGGATCGTTTAGGTTCTTTGTGCTTTCTGATTGATACCAAGAGTGACGAAAGCTGGATGTGACCTGGACTCAGTGTGTTTGATTGTGCAAAGCACACCACTGTGTCATAATCGGGTTTATTTACATCAGAATTAAAGAATTTAGTCTGTGCAATGATGAAATAATGTAATAAATTGGGTTATTATTAGTGTTATGGGTATCTGCGAAGGTGCAGGAAGAGAAGAGCTTTTTGTATGTGCCGTTCAGACCANCTGGATGTGACCTGGACTCAGTGTATTCAATTGTACAAAGCACATGACTGTGTCATAATCAGGTGTATTTGCATCAGAAATAAAGAATTTAGTCTGTGAAATGATGAAATATGGTAATAAATTGGGTTATTATTAGGTATTTGGGTTATTATTAGAGGTATCTGCGAAGGTGCAGGGAGAGAAGAGCTTTTCGTATGTGCCGTTCAGACCGTGGATCTCTGTTCTTATGCAGGCACGACAATCATATTTAATAAGTGATGGTGGTATTGAAGCAGTTTGAAAGGATGGTAATTAAATGTGTGTTTTGCGTGGCACTGATTGTTTTGTAAAGTGGTTTGGAGCTGTTCCATTAGGGATGCCTGATGACACTCCAAGGAAACGCCTCGTAGCTCCAAAATGTGAATTTTACCATTGAAATTGTTTAGGTGGCCCAGTTTGGTCCCCTTTCATCTCGGTTTCAGCCTGGTTTCGGGGATGTCTGCTGCTCTAGGATCCAGATGTGTAGCTCACTGTGATGTGGCTTTGAAATATCCGTGTTTTTCCCTCTCCTGCTAACTTTGAGGACTTCTCGGTGAATGTTAAGCTGTTGTGTTAGCCCGTGCGCTCTACCCGCACCGTCTGGGTGTGGAAATGTTTGTGACCCGTTGGGAAAAGGTGACAAATGCATCTTCTACAACGGGGCTGGGACCTGGAAGAGAAAAATCTTGCCTTTTTGCCTTCTCCCCCTGAGTGATTTGCAGTCCAAACCGCTATGAGCTGGAGTTAAATGGGGATGATGTGTCATAGCCTGGAACGCGGGTTTCCATGCACAGAGGGGCACCTGGTAAACTCTGTTCCGTTTTTTTTCAGGTTTTCAGGATGAATCTGGAAAAACTCAGCAAACCAGAACTCCTGACGCTGTTCAGCATTCTGGAGGGAGAATTAGAAGCGAGAGATCTCGTCATCGAAGCCTTGAAGGTACGTTCTGAGCGCTGGGATGAGAGGCAGCAGCGACAGCAGCCTCTGCCGAGTGCTTGCAGCCAAGCCTGAGTTCAGAGACAAAGATTCATTGCTGGTTCAGATTCCCCTCTGAGTATCAGTGATATTAAATCACAAATGCTGCGGATCCTTCTGCCTCTTGGAATTCATTATTGGAAGCTGGCGGCAAGGAGCATTTCGGTGCTAAGCGCAGCGTCACGCGTGTGCTTTCATCCTTTCTGATAAAGAGCCAAAGGGTTTCTGCTGTCGTGAGAGCCGTGAAGGCCCGTCAGCTGCCTCTGTTGGTGTGTTCTCCTTTAGTCAGGAGGGCTTCTCCAAGCAGGAACCCTTCTCGCCAGGAGGGATCACAGATGAGTCTGTCAGTGGGAATAGCTTCCCGCTAGGAGAGAAGCATGATGTGATTTAATACATTGTACTGGGGGGAACTGGCTTTCCAGCAGCAGCTTCTGTAGCTTCATTCCAAACAGAGACACGTTTGGGGAGGGAGATCCTCCCCCAGAACAGTTGGGATGCTTCTGTGTTTGTTGTTAATTGGTTTTACGTTTAGACACTCGTTTTGCTTTGGAGGAGGATTGTTGCCCTCTCAAAGCCGCCCGTCGGGTGGAAGGTTCAGCGTCGCTCTTGGAACAGGCTGCAGATTTCTCCCGTGTGCTGGGATCAGTGTCCAGTTCTGTGTGGTCTGATGTGTCACCAAAGCAAGCGTCGCTTTAACCTCGCAGTGGGAAATGTGTGTAATGGAGCACAGAGGGACGAGGGGAAGGAATGTGGCAGCTCTGTTCCGAGGGCTTTGTAATGGGCACTTTCCAATGGCAGAAAGCAATTATCTCCTCTGTTGAAATTTAACCTGCAGTTCCCTCTCGCACACAGAGTTTTATACGGTTAAAATACCCTTTGGCATAATTTGTCAAGTGCTCGTAACTGGGAACAAATGAAATGAAATCGTAACCCGTGCTTGATAATGATGTGGTCTAAAACACTGAGCTGATTGCAGGTCGGGGCTGTGTTCCCTTCTGCCAGGGACGCCTCGTTGTGTTGCATCTTCTTCACTCTTTATCTGCTGGTGGATGGGGGCTCCAAGCAGAAAACTCCTCTTCTTCCACATCGTTTTGTTTGGAATGGTTTGATAGGAACAGTTGGACTCCAAGATCCGGAGGGTCTCTTCCAACCTGGTGATTCTGTCATTCTATGAATATGGAGCTTTTCCACAGAGCAGGAGAATGACTCCAACACCACATCTAACGCTCATAAAGAGCAGTTGTTGGGTCAGCTCTCATCGATGCGTATCACCACTTGCCCCTGCTGACTTCTCCCCCTCTCCATTTGTTTTCTGTGTTTTGGTCTTTCCCTGCGTGTCGTTTTTGTGGGAGCGCTGGGTGGCTGCGGCAGGGACCATCCTCTCCCCGGGCGACTGCAGTGGGACTTCGCCTCCCACCTTCATTTCAAATTGCAGCATTGCTTCAATTCCATCACAAGATCCCAGCGTGAAGGATGAAGGGAACAAATCTACTATATTCAAAATATCCTTTCCAGCGCTGCAGTTTGCTTCCTTGATTTTAAAACCCCTTGGAAAACAAGGTTTTTTTTCCTCTACCTAAAATCAGCTTCCTGACCACTCCATAAATCTCAACGTTCTCAGAACAGACCTTCAATCTCCCGTCTTATTGTGCTCCTTTTCCTGTAGTTCCAATCTCATTTAACTAATCCAAAGAAACAGAATTGCGTAAGGCTGAGGGCTGGAATCTCTCTCCTTATTGCCTGCGTGAGGGACAGGTTGGGCTTCCAAAATAGCACGTTGTGAGTGGAAACAATTCAGGATCGAAATAAATCCCCATCGCTGGCTGAGAGCACTTTGTTCCCTGCCCCCTGCTCTTTCAGGGAGGGTTTTCCATGCGTTAGGAATGAAGTTTTGTTTACTTATAGACAAGAGGAAACAGCTTCCTGGCTTATTCTTTTATGTTAATGAGGCCTCAGGCAATTTACTGCGGAATAGAAACTATCTGTTTGGTGTTAATGACATTGCTCTGTGTCTGAGCCCGGTGATTCGCTCTCTGAAGCAGCATCGATACGCGGCGAAGTTAAGTGTTTGTCAGTGGATTTAGAAATTAAGGTTACAGCGCAGTTTCAAGAACAAAAAGTCTTGTTTAAATAGAAGAGAGCTCAGTAACACAAAACCCTGCTGCCGATGCAGTAAATCCTTCACAGATGGGTCAAAACGGGCTTTTGCATCGCTTATAAAGCCCCAGCAGCGTTCCCGTGGGCGCTGGCCTGCTGGAATGCCCCCTTTCCTTACGGCTTTTCCAGCAAGTTTGGGGGAATTTTATGTTTGTTTCTCACTCGAAGTGGCGCAGTTTGCCAGGATCCTGTGCCAGACTGGTTCTCTGCACCTTCTCGCGGAGGGAGGGGCGAGCTGTGGGCACGGCTTCCCCGCTGGAACGGCTCCAGCTCTCGGTTTCGGCTGCCCGGGTGTTGCCGAGCTCCCTGCTTCATCCGTGTCCAAAGTGCAGGCCGCGAGCGCGGGGCCCTCGTCCCTGGGGTGCTGGGACCGGGGCGTGGAGAAGCCCCCCCCGGGATTTATCCCATCTGCACCACGGACCCGAGTTTCCCAGGGAGACACATTCCTGGTTTGTGCCGCTTGGCGTTTCCGAAGCGAATCTCTCCTGTTTTTCAGAGCTGATACCAGGTCCTGTGTGGGCAAATCTGGGCGGCGCTCGCTCGTCTGGTCTGTTCACTTGATATAATGACGGCAATTAAGGCAGAGTCGGAGTCTGAGGGATGCGATTTCCCCCACGTGGCGCTCGGCTCGGCGCTTCTCTGGAGCTCAGGGCTCGGGATCCCTCTCCCTCCCTCTGATATTTTATGGTTGGACTCCATGATCCGGTGGGTCTCTTCCAACCTGGTCGTTCTATGATTCTATGATTTGATGATTTATTTTTGTGCAAAGCAAGTGCTCCCACCCCCGTTTCCCCTCTCTCCAGCGACGGCTGTGACCTCAGCTTCTCTTTATTCCCAATATCTCTCTGGGGAGAGCAGCTCAGGAGGAAGTTGGAGGCAGTCAGAAGCTATTTAAAGACTGCACGAAGGAGGAGCTTCTCTGAAAATTCTTGCCCGAGAGCGGCGCAGGCAGTAGCTGCAGTTGATGAACAGCGAGCGTCCTGCCGAGGGCTGGGACCTGAAGGCTCAATTACAGAGAGGAGCAGGGCTCTGCTCTGTGTCCAGAAACACACTTGAAACAAGTCTTGGAAATTCCCTGTTTGGCGTTCCGGTAGAACAAGTCGTGGGGAGTGTTGAAGGCAGAGAGAAAAAGCCGTGTCGTAAGCAACATTTCAGTAAAAGGAAAGCTTTCACCAAAAAAATAACTCCCCAAAGAGATGATGCGAAAGATTCATCAAACAGACTCAAAATTCCAAGAGGAAACAAAGCTTTTTCCTAACAAAGTGAAGCCTTTCCTGCGCAGGAGGCCTCTCCGCTTGTCTCAGGTATTGCTCCTGGTCCATAAAACCAGAATTATCCCTCTCCAAACGCCTGGCAGTGGTCAGTGACCCGAGTGGGGCTGGTTTGGAGTGGGGCCCTTGCTGCCGGTGCCCAGTCCTTGTGATCATCAGGAGGTTTGGTTTTCAGAGCAGTCGACGTGCGTAGCTGCTTCCTTTTTTTGAAGAACAGCCCAAGCTTAAATGTTGTCTTTTTCCTCCTGGGGGAGGGCAGTTTGACAGTCTCCAAAATCACCACAAAGAGTCCATTTAAATAGAATCATAGAACAACCAGGTTGGAAGAGACCCACCGGATCATCGAGTCCAACCATTCCCATCAGATGCTTTGGAGTGTTGAATGGTTGATAGGATATTCATAACTCTGCGTATTCGAGATGATGCAGGTGGCGTTACCGACTTTGGGATATTCTCACTGCAGGGGAACGACTCTGCTCAGGGACACGGGTTAGTGGCAGGTAGAGTTGGTTGGACTCGATGGTCTGAGGTCTTATCCAACCAGGAAAAGCTTCCAGGACTCTTCCAGAGTACAGCTGGTGCCAGTATGTATCTCATCTCTGGCTTTCTGGATTAGATTTTCCATTCCTGAGTTAACAATGCTCTTTCTAACCTTATTTCCTTATTATTGAAGCTTGATTTCCTATGGATTTATATGTTTTAATGGGCTGATACTGGGACCTAAGTTGACTTCTTCGCTTTGGATTCATTAATAGACTGTTTCTTTTCCATCAGCAGATTGCTTCTGGTTTAGAAGTTGAACAAAACCTGTTTTTTAAGACAAAATTCCAGTTCAGACAGGACAAAATCAAAACCCTTGGAGCTGTCCCAGTTATTTTGGTGACTCAGTGGGACGGCTGTCACGGAGGCATCAGGGGCAGCAACCTGAAAATCCCTGTTTGTGTTTGCAAGTGCCCGGTGGCCCGATTGCCACGGCACCGATCTGTTTGTTGTAAACCGGCTGTGGTTGGCGTGGGGTGACCTGTTTAGGAGCTGTCATCTAGATGACTTAATTGTTTGCGCTCTGCTGGCTGCTGGGCTTGAGACAGTCATTAGGGCTGCGAGAGTTTGTGTTTATTGTGCTGCGAGAGTTTGTGTTTATTGTGTTTATTGACACTGAACTGCCAAAGCAGCCAGGAAGAACTCGTCCTGTTCCAGACAGGAACTGAGCCGCCCGCTGGATTCGGAGAGGTCAGAGCCCAGGGCAGAGGAGCAGAGGGAAAAGCTGGTTTTTCATCGTAGGTGCTGGCTGTGACCTAATCCCAGTTCTTTAAGCTGTGAAGTGACCCACACCGAGTGAGTGGGTTTAAGGGAAGAGCAGCTGGATGAATATCCTGGGCTGTATTTATGGACTTTCTAGTCTTTGAGTCACTTAGAAATTCCCCGGTGAGGTTTGGTTGAGTTGCTTTGGTGAGTTCATCGGAGTGACTGAAGATTCCCTGTCCTGCAAACAAGAAAGGCGCCTGGAGTTCTTCCTGTGATTCATTGAACCAGGAGTGGCTCGTCACCCAGGGCTGCCCTCCCATTTCCAGGGTTGATCTTTTCCTTCCTCTTCTTTTCTGCATGTAAAGTCAGAACAATAACTTGAGCTCTTTCCACAGTTCCTGATGGACACTCTTGATAAAGAGGGAGGGAGGGGTGTTTGCAGGGCGAGCTGTTCCTCTCTGTGTGTTCCCTGCAAGGGTTAAAACACGGCTGGAGAAGGTGTGGGGTAAGAAGTTCTTTGTTTGGGGGAGGGCAGTGGGTGACCCTTGGAGAGCTGAGACTGACTTTAATTAATGTTTTTCGTGCTAATCCCATGATTGCATCTTAGAACACAGGTAGGGCAGCCAGGCCCATGGGTGCTTGAGCAGCTCGTTTGTGGGTACCTGCTGCTCCTCTGACCTGTTCAATCCCACTTTGCTTCCCTGTTTCTAATACCCCTGCACCAGCCTTGGGGCTTCACTGTCCCTCCTGCATATTCCATGTGTTTTACTGGGACGTTGGAAACCATTTCTGCCTGAGATCTCAGTTCAGGTCTCCTCTCCTTCAGCTTAAAACCGTGTCACGCGTGTTCTCCATCAGGAAAAGTGCAGCTGGGATCATCCCCTCCCTCATCCCTGCATCATCCCCCTGGTCCTGCAGCGTTTGCCACATAAACAGGCTTGAGGTTGAGCTGCTGTGGGGGATGAATCAAACCGAAGCCTCGGATCAGGCAGAGATTCTTTCTCAGCAGGGCACATCAGCCTTTCCGCACTCAGCGACGCACACGAGCTGCGGCCCTGCCAGTTTGCACGAGTGCAGAGCACTTGCCCATCACCATTTGAGGTGAAATCGATCATTAAATTTGTCTCAGAGCCAAGATTAATCTGCTCTGAGGACTCTTCCTCTTCTAGGTCAGGTTTCCCTCTTCGATTCTTTGATACATGGATCTGTTTTCATATGGTTTCTTATATGCTGGTAAACAAGTAGATAATGTTTTAATATCTGTGTATTTATGATGTTTGGGTTGGGTTTTAGAACTTCGTGGTAGCTGTTTGGTCTGATAAGGCTGTCGGTATCTAACAAACAGATTTCCAGCTGGAATGTCCGATCCTAAATGCTGTAAATAAAGCCTGGAACTGGTTGTCTCAGTCCTTACACCAGGAGAAATAGAGTCGTTCCTGTCCTGCTTCTCGAGAAACTCAGCTTTGTTTAGTCTGGAAGAGAACTTTTAAGGATTTTATTAACAATTTACGGATTTATAGGCTGCTGCAAGAATAAAACACTCTAATTGCTCAAGATGGGATTCTTTGATGGTGACACAGACGAGGAAAACACACGACTGCTCCTCCAGCAATACAGCAGTAAATGATTAAATCTTCCATTGAGCAAGAATTGATATTTACCTTCTTTCCTTTCACACGGTTATGGAATGTTGGTCGTGGACACAGCAGGGAGCGGCGGGATGAGAATGTTGTGAGGCTGAATATAGTGTGGAGGTGCTGTGCTTTCAGACCAGGCCGCCCTTTGCTTCCAGCTTGTTTGGGGCTAAAACACATTGTTCAACAGTGAGAAATTCACCAAGCACGTGCTCTACGTACCCCACACAAAGCCTGTGGGCAGGACACGTTTGCTTCTCATCCAGCTGAGTGGAAATGTGGTTTTCTGCAATGTTTTTCAAGATTCGAATACCCGGAGAGCAGGAGCAGCTGTGGAGCAGGGTGACATCCATCTGTGACCAGTGAGAGCTGGAGTCATAGATTCATAGAATCCCTAGGTTGGGAAAGACCTTTCAGGTCATCGAGTCCAACCATACTGGGTTGATCCATCTAGATTTTGTCATTATTCCTAGAAGACCATCAATTTCTGTCCATTAAAAATATATTAATGAGCATTTTTGTTACCTTCCAGCCTAGCTGAAGC